>CM042444.1:10672610-11042610 GCA_023631565.1 Gymnocephalus cernua | reverse complement strand
CCTATATATATATATATATATATATATATATATATATATATATATATATATAGGCTATGCAGTTGTGTATATATATATATATATATATATATATATATATATATATATATATATATATATATATATAAGCTGTGTTTTGTTAGCTAGATATGACTTTTGCTTCCCGGGAGTTATTATAGCAAAATGTATAATACATTTTTTTTTAAATGCACTTTTTCTTGTTGACATAGAGATTTCTCAGACCCAGCATATGACATGACTTGTTTTTTGTTTACCAGAGAATAAGCTGAAAGGGCTGGTGGTGTGGGTCACTGGAGCCTCCAGTGGTATTGGAGAGGAGCTGGCCCAGCAGCTAGCAAGGTGTGGGTCACGTCTCATCCTGTCTGCTCGACGCGAGGATGAGCTAAATAGGGTGAAACGTTGCTGTTTAGGTGAGATCATTTTTTTGCAAGTTATTATTGTATGGCCTGGCCAAAAGAAAGCCTAAATAAAATTCACTCACTTAAACTCTTTAACTTTGTCAGTGCAGGTGCAACACTGCAGTACAACACAGTAATACTATTGTTAATACTTCATTTGTACCTTCATTCAGTCTTACTCAGTTGTAACCAGCTGAATTCTTTCTGTCATTTATTCCTTAAGAGTGCTCCGGCCTCCGGGATGAAGATATTCGTGTTCTTCCACTTGATTTGTTGGATAGGACATCGCATGAGGAAAAAGCAAAAGCAGCGATTCAGTACTTTGGACATGTAAGGCCACTGCTAATGTTTTCATCGTTAGTTTCATTGCAACAAGAACATTTCTATTTGATTAACAACTCAATCGGGTGGAAATGCAGATGACTCTAATTTGTTATTTTTAGCAGGTGGTATTGTTATAATGTTCCTTAAATTAATGTGTACTAATAAAATAAACGAAAACAAAAAACTCAGTCACAATATTTAAGTTACTGGTTTTCAGTTACATAATAGACACCATATTTAATCCGTAAACATTTAATTTTACTATGTACAGATCTAACTGACCAGGCCAACATATTCTGTCCATGCATTGTAAGGTTTGTACACTTTTCCTTTTCAGATTGATGTCTTAATTAACAATGGCGGCCGAAGCCAGCGCTCTCTGTGCTTAGAGACCAGTGTTGATGTGTATCAGGCCTTGATGGAGCTCAACTTCCTGGGTACGGTCTCCATCTCCAAGCAGGTGCTGCCTCACATGACGCAGCGAGGCACTGGGAGCATTGTGACTGTCAGCAGCGTAGTCGGCCTTGCTGGGGCACCCCTGGCAACGGGATACTCTGCCAGCAAACATGCTCTTCAGGTGAAGGGACTACAGATAGTTAACTGTTTGGATCATAGCTACAATAGCCACATACCATTGTGTTTGTTTTCTCTGATTTCATTTCTCTAGTGTTTGCCAACAAGTTGTTGACTTAATATTTCACAGGAATGCTTATTTTTATCACAAAGAAGCAGGTCTGGATTATCTGGATCTCTCCTTAACTTTTATTATTTTGTAAAATAAATACCTTTACAAGTGATTAGCTGTTGCTGATTATTACTGTATTTTCTATAGGGCTTCTTTAATTCCCTTCGGACTGAGATGACTGACTTTCCAAACATACTCATCAGCACAGTGTGTCCAGGGCCGGTGCAGTCACAGATTGTCCAAAATGCCTTCACAGAGGAACTGAACAAGGTATTGGTAATAGAGCTGTAGATTTAGAACATAGCAATTTTACCTGTATGGTATTTGTCATATGACAGTAGCTATTTCAGTAGTATGTTTTCAGTAACCCGTTTTTCCTTCCATTACCTAAGCCTGTGGCAGCAGCTGGTAACCAGGAGCACAAGATGCCAACAAGTCGCTGTGTGCGTTTAATGCTGGTGGGAATTTCCAATGGTGTCAAGGAAATGTGGATTGCACAGCAGCCCTTTCTCCTGTTTTACTACGCCTGGCAGTACGCTCCCACATTTGCCTGGTTCATCACAAACATGTTGGGCCGAAAAAGGGTGCAGAATTTCAAAGCTGGCCTGGTATGTATATCATCTTCTTTTAGGAAATCTATGCGTACAAAGTCAATATAGTGGATATTCATCTAAGGCATAGGCTATACTTATCATCAGGGAGGTCGATCTAAAATCAAATATCGCAATGTTTTGTTAAATTGCAGATACGGTCACCCATTTCCATCGTTATGTGGGGCAGACTGGGACAAAAATTCGTCCCTGGCAATTTCGTACCTTACCGGCCCAATTTTAGACGGGGACATTATTTGCTTTATAATTGCAAAAACCAGGCTCACGTGAGATTATGGCACCCTCAGCATGAGGCGCACTTACAGGCTTTCATAATTAAATAATACACACAATTCATAAAACCTTCAAATAAACCATGCCACCATCTTAGAATAGAATGGAAATGCTTGCATATTTAAAGCATATTATTACATACTTAAACAACCAAAACACCAAAGTATGAAGACATAGCGGACCAGATGCAAGCTTTTATTTTAAAAAGTAGAAGCCGGACGGGAGGCTCCAGGCTGCAGCCGTATAGTCTTGCATATTTTTGTCAAACTAGTGTGCTTTCTTGCTGAGAATTGGATCAGAACATTGACACTGTACCACTGTCATGTCGGTCTGGTAAATATGTAGCTGTAGCTGGCCACAGATAAGTTTAGCACAAAGACTGGAAACAGTGGGGAACAGCTAACCAGGCTCTGTCCAAAGGTAACAGCCTACCAACACCTGTGAAGTTTTAATAAATAGGTTATATCTGGTTTAACTCACAGGAAAACCCAAATAAAAAAAAAAAGAAAATTTTAATGTTCAGCGAGGGGTAGGGCATTCATTCAAATATTTTCAATACCGGTATCAATACCAATACCGTGACTTCTATGTGATAATTTTTTCGATAACAATTTTACAAAATCAGAACAAAAAGAAATTACAACATTACGGCACAAACCTTTTTTAAATTTATTTTTCAGTTCTGACTAAGTGAGCCCTGGCTCTGTGCGTAACGTAGAGTTTTTCCTGCATGCTTCTACGTACGACGTGTAACAGCCAATCAGCAGCATTATTAGATCTTGGTAGAAGCACGCTGCAGCTTATTGGCTCACTGACACTAATGAGATTTACTCCTCAGGTATTCAAATATGGTATTGAATGACGAGGCATTTTTCGATACTCGATACTAAAGAGGCAATTCGGTCGGGGCCTAAAAAGTATTGAATTCTGTACCCAGCCTTAGCGAGGGGTTATGTGATGGACTATTTCTTGGTTGTGAGCAGTTGCCTGGCAACCAGGGGAGACTCCAGGAAACTTCACTCAGAACAATTGTTTAAAAGTTGGGGATAGCTATACTGGAAATTTGCTAGGTCACTAAATGTATTGAGCCAAAATGAGTGGAAACACCTGTTTGGGTGGACTTTTAAAATGTCCCATGTACTACTAAAAAATAAATAATAAAATTTAGACAAAAAGGCTCACTTTAGTCAAAAGAGCTCACATGTGATCGGACTAGTTTGTTGTTTCTGTATGTTTGGCCTTGCTGTTGCATTCTGTATAATTGACCTTGCTCCGTTAGACCTTGGACCAGCGGATTGTCAGTGTCAAAGGACTTAAAATACTTGAAAAAAAGAAGAAGGCAGACACTGTACAGAGCTGTGTCTTAACAGCTGGGGGGGGTTCAGCTGTTACTGACCTTGCTTGAGTCTAATAAGAAGAAGACGGTGGCCAGGGTATGACAGTGAGCATGACTACTTCCCTGTGGTGCTGACTGACTGACCAGTGTGCCTGTTGGCCTCTGTTAGACAATGACAGCTGAGGGCTGTGAAGAAAGGTCATGTTCCAACTGGCCAGACATTGGAGCGTCACATGCTCTCTCTCAGGAAGGTCTGTGACGTAACATTTTGAGACAAAAAAAATAAACCTTGACTAAATCTACACAGTATTCCTAAACAGTGAAGTCACACTGAGTTAAGGCAATGTCACGGTCATGCTTGTGACTAGGGTTGCAAAGGGTGGGTACATTTCTGGAAAGGCAAGTTAAGCTCGGGAATTTTGAAAACGTTGCACAATTTCAATATAGAAATCAAACTTTATATATATATATATATATATATATATATATATATATATATATATATATATATTCAATATACAATTTCAATATAGAAATCAAACTTTATATATATATATATATATATATATATATATATATATATATATATATATATATATATATAAAACAGCAATACTAGGTCTTTTAGCATGTTTTGTTTAAAAGTATTCATCACAGCGAAGTACACGATTAATAACTTAACATGTAGCAAGCTGTTACCATGTGGGATGTAGCTTGATTGAGCATGCTAATTGAAGAGTTTTAATTAATCTATTTCCATTCATTCTTTCTTGTAAAATATTTATTTTATAAGTGAGTTGTTCTCTTTAATCGATTGTGATTTCCTTTCTTTTAGAAAGGTTTACAATTAGGCCTGCTTATGACATGATAAAAAAGTTTGTCTCTATCTGTAAATTACATGATAAATACAGCATGGGCAAATAAACCCTATATTTCCATAAATTCCCCTGTAAACTTTCCACCTTGAATATTCCCGGAATTTTTCTCCCTACTTGTGACCACCACACACTAACTCCAGATTTACAAATGTCACTAAGAAGCAGTACATGTAGAAAGTGTTGGAATAAAAATGCTAAACTACAGTAGTAGTCAAACATTGCTAACAGTCAGCCCTTTCTTTTGCAGGATGCGGACTCTGCATATTTCACTAAGCCCAAGACCTCCTGAGAGTCACATTGTCAAGGGGAAACACGTTTAGGTTCCTGCTGTTCGTCAAGGAAAGTGATATGGGTTTTCTTGCAAAATATGGGTGTCTTTGCCTCCATCTTGAAGGAAAACATTTGACACAACTGCTTTAAAAGCTCATAGCTCTCAGGGTCTGATAAAAAAAAAACATTTATTTCATTATGCTCTCATCTCTAATGTAGAGTTAATCCTATGTTTAAAGTTTTTTTTCAATGTAAAGAGCATCTTCAGATTATATGAACTTCTGGCCGTAAGCCTGCATGAATTGATAACATGAGGATTATGGATTCCATGTAATGTAGCACTAACCTTTGGAATGCTTAATAAAATTTAGTTTGGATACATTTTCTTCCCTGTCAAGTTTGTTTAGTGACACATAACAAAACTGCTTTGCCAAGCTATTTAATTATAAGTATATACAGGTAAACATATAAAAATCAACAATATGTACAAGAGAATATGGACAAATTCTTCAGTCTAAATTGTAAACAACTGAATTGTAAACAAAACAATAGCACTAAACACCTTACATATACTGCAAAACCCAAGGCACATCCTTGATATCTTAACAAAACATTAAAATTCTTGTCCTGTTTTTGTGGACATTAAGCAAAAACTTTAATAAACAAACCACAAAACGTTTGTGCTTCGGTGGGAGCCTGTATCAGGGATTTTTTTCTTCTTTCACGTGCTGTTCTAGGAGGTAGTCCACATTACCAGATCGGTTAACAAAATTTTACAACTTGTACAGTGGTGATGCCACTGCTTCGTCCTCTGTGGTGCTTTGCTGTAGTTTCCCCATGAATTTCCAAATACCCATTGACTTTGAAAAAGGACAATTTGCTGTGGTAGTACCAACTGAAAAGCATACTACTCCCTCCCCAGAGTATGGTCAGCAGAATCCACAGGTCAGAGACAGGGGAAGTGAAGGGGGGCTGAGGAGTAAATGGGGTATCCTAGAGGGGGATCAGCTGCCTGGACAGTTAGGTTTCTTAGCATGAAAGGGTGAGCCTGGATGCTGTAACGCTCCTCGTCATCATTAGTAGCATATAGGAGCTCCCAGGAAAGGTTTGCCCACTGGCCTCGCACCCCCTCTCCATTCAGACGGCCTACCTGCACCAGCTGTTCCTGCAGGGACAGGACTCGCCCTGTGTAGGTCCCCTGTGGACAAGGACAGTCAATCATGCAAAATTAACACACATTTCACTGAGATTTGCTCTAAATTGCAATTTTAAATACCCTCAATTTTATTCTAATGACTGAATAAGAATAGGTTGTACACAAGGTATCAACAGATGTACTTTTACATTTTGTAGGACTAGTGCATGTAATTACCATAGAGAGGTCATGTCCAAGAGAGAATAGGAAGGGTTTCTCCTGAAGTACACTGTCGTGCCAGCCTTTCTCTGTCACCAGGCCAATGTACCAGTCCCTTTCATATTCTTCCAAGGTGTTGAACAATTCCTCAGGGGACTCCATGGGCCCTAAACTTGCTTGATCAAACAGCAGCTTGAAACTGAATCTGAAGGCAAACAAAAACCATAGAGACAGAATTCAATTAAATATACATTTTTTTCTGGCATAAATAATTCCGATCTAGTGATCAGTTACCAAAACCAAGAAACTCAATTTTACCTGAAAGCCCTAAGCGCGAGCTGGTAAAGTTCTTTACTTGAGGAGAGCCAGTCGAGTCCTTCCGTCCATGGTATATCTCCACAATAGAGTCTGTAGACGTAACTGGGACTGGTGAAGGCAGACTCTGCCCCCAGCGAGATGAGACATGAAAGTGCAACCTGTGCGTGCAGCTCTTTCAAGGCTTCATCCTCCTTCAGGGCTTTGGTCATGTCCTCTGAGGTCTCGCCCTGCACAGCAGGCCCAAACTGCCCCAAGGTGAACCGAAACCAGTCCTCAGGAAACAAAGGCCTGAGCTGCAGTAAGCGGGATGGTAGCAAAGGCGCAGTCCTCCACCCTGTTGGTAGGTTGAACACCTCCGACTGGGGGCAGCTGAAGTTCAGCTGAGGGAGAGCGCCGGCACTCTCTCTGAAGACCTCTGGGTTACAGCCTTTATCCACTGCTGGCATCCCGATGCCCAGACCCAGAGGCTGCAGTGGCTGCAGGGCAGAGAGAGCCATGTTTTCAAAAAGACTGTCCATCTCCACAGAGCCTGGCAGAGAGGCCCCTGTCTGCAGCACTGCATGTCCAGGCTGGGCCTCTGCTGTCACTAATGCCACTGTCCGCCTGGCTGGTTGAGGTCCAAATAAATCGTCCTCATCTGACCAATCCCCAAAGGAGGTCAAACTGGAGCTGTCCTGTCTGAACCTGAGAGAAGACACATTGGATTCCACAATCACAGCCTCAGGTAGCTGGTTACAAGTGGTCTGGGCCAACTGGGAAGACTGGGACTTCCTGCCTCCAACCCCAGGCCCTTCTTCACTGCTCCATAGAAATCCTTTATGCTTCTGCACACAGTATCGGAGGAGCAACCAGACCAGCGCTTTCAGAAAGTCATCCTGAAGTTTCCTCAGGTTGTCATGAGAGTCAATGATGCCAGAGAGCACATTTCGGGCATCAGAGTAGACTTGTACTGCAAGGGCAGCACAAGGGGTGAGGGCATTCCCCCAGTGCAGGTTAAAGCCCTGGGTGAAACCAAGCCGCTCAGGGCGCTCAAAAGCAGCCTCAAACACCTCATCCACCCTCCGTGCCTCCACTGTGTGGCAAGATGTCTCCTGCAGCTCCAGACCCTGTAACAAACCACACAGCATGATGTAATCTTTCTGAAAATGACTGCAGTGATTCTTAATAGACAAATGAACAGATGCAGTACCTTAATGTTCACTGTACAGTAGCCATATCCTCTCTCCAGGATCATTATCCAAACCATACGGTCCTGAAAGCGCCCAAGAAAATGAGAGCCTGGAGCTAAAGAACCTACACGGGGGGGAGAATCATCAGTCATCCATGCATTTAACTTGTAAAGAGATGTGATCTGTAAATTGAGGGCAATAAGGTAGATAAACACAAAATATATGTACATGGTGAACAATTCTGTCATTTTCCATCAGCTGTGCGTACCTCTGCTGACTATGTGGATAACATGGCTACTGGATGAGCTGCAGGGAGACGCGTGCCATCACAGTTGTACAGCAAGGTCATGATACTGTTTTAACTGGCTGACTGCACAGAGATCTAAATATTACATCTTTTCTTAACCTTAGCTTTCCATTAGTCTCACAAGACAGACGTCTGAGCAGATGAGCAGAAATGGCAAGGTGATGGAGGCTTTTGTTTTAAGTTGACTAGTGCTTGCTTGGCTCAAGAATAATCCCATGTCCCATAACGACATCTCAGAATAGTCCCAGCCGCTACCTCACGATGGGAAGTGACAAGCTGGGCAAACTCCTTTCCCGCTCACTGCTCCACGGCCCCCAGTGTGAGCAAAGCAAGAGAACACTACAAACTGCCATCCTTAGACTGTGAGCATCTACCTAACAAGCGCTTATTCTGAATTATACATCACAGCTACAGCACCCCCAGCTCACAAAAAAAAACCAAGATTGAGTGATGACATCATCTCAGCAGCTTTATTCAGTTTTGAATCGTGAATCCATAAATAATGATTCTCTACTTGCACCATTTCTTCTCTTGCCCCCTCCTGATCGAGCACAGAACAAAATCCTAGCAGCAGCTCCGTTTGGAGTATTACACGGTTAATGGTGTGGAAACATTTGGATGTAATGAATACAGATCAGAGCTATTTTTTCTCGGTCACTTCACAGGAAGCTCAACTGGATCATGCAAGCTCACATTACTGCCAGCAATTCATCTTACTATTAAAGCATATGAGGTGATGGTTCAATGCTCTTAGATCTGCATACTGTCTGTACTTGACCCATAGGAAAGTTCAGTCACTGCAACTATAGTTAATGTCAAAACACATTGTAGTAAAAATAAGTAAATAAATACATTTTCAATCTTGTTGGAGCTCTGTAGGCTGGTGTAGAAAAATTATGTAACTGAAAGCAAAATAAAAATTGAAGCCACACTGAGTTATTTAATTTTAGAGATTGTTCTGTAGCTTTTAATGAATTAATTGGCGAGTTAACTAATTAAAAAATATAAATTCAAAATATTTTAATAATCAATTTCAGTTATTTATTTATTTATTATTATTATTATTATTATTATTATTATTATTATTATATCAAACGTGTGAGCTATTAACTGATTGGTCAAACAAAACAGGTTTTTTTAATAATAAAAACAATATGCGGCATTATTTAGATCTGATTATAATGAACACTACAATGGATTATTCAGATAGATTTGCAGATCACATAAATAGGAAACTAAACTAATAAACAGTGTTTTTACGTAACACTTGAAAAAGATTAAAAAAGGAAGACATTACAGACAGAAGACATATCAAGCACGGACAACTAACCCAGTGACCCTCTTGCAAAGGCCGTCCTCAAAGCAGAGGCCAAACTTCCGCTCATTTGCTGGTAGAAGATTGAGTCCGGGCAAGGACAGGCGGTACCTACAGGGCCTGGCCAACTGCGCTGAGGCCTGGGGAACCCCACCAGGAAGATAGGCAGGGTGAAGAGGGGCAGCAGAGGGGCAGAGAGAAGGGCAGACAGGGTCACGACCACCAGCAGCAGCGGGCATAGGGAGGCATTCAGAGCCAAAAGGGTTCCAGCCGACTGACGGCGCTGCTTCTTCTCTGTCCAAGATGTCACCAACACAGTCAGGGTGAACTTTAGCTTGGCGAGGAACTGGGTCAGTCTGTCAATCAGGAGGCCCACCTGGATCAGAAACACACAGGCAAACATGAAGAGCACTGATCTACTGAGCCACCATCAGGTCTTATCAGCTGATGTCTGTGTAATATAAGGTTTGTTTGAGTGATTTGTGTGCTTCATTCACTTTTCGTTTTTTAGTTACTTTTTTCTTTTTCAATATCTGCTGACCAAATCGAATGCAATCTAATACAACAGCTCATTCATAAATTCTACCTTTGCCAGGACAATAATGGGCCGTTTTGATTGGCACTGTCAGAGAGGTATTACTTTAACTATATGTTTATTATTGAGGTGGTGTTGAACTGGACTGTGTTATATTTAGGGGGGGTTCTAAAGTTGTGCTCCCCATTTCCAAACAAAAGGAGGGTGAAATATTGGAAACATTTTAATATAATAACAGTCCAGTACAACACAACCACCTATTACCCAAGTAATAAACATATAGTTGAATTATCACAATAATTTTTACATTGTCCTAAATTTGTGGCAGATCTTTTGTATTGGATTACATAAGAAACTGTATAGGTGTACCTAATAAAGTGGCCATTTTAAATATATTTTATCACCAAGGCACTGTATTGTATTAAATGTATTTTATGTAATTGTATCAGTACCATTGATGATTTGTCATGTTTAAGTTATGACAAGGTCCCATTGTGGGCTAAATGCTTCAGACAATATTGTTTAGGTTCAGAAATGATGTATCTCATGCATGTTAACAGTTTAGCATGCTGTTCACAGCTTCAGTGTAAAAAAAAATTGAGAGTAGTGGTGGCACCGTTTAGGTCAGATTTAAGCCTACATATATGATATACAATGTAGAAGGACCCAATGTGGGGTGAAAATAAGGGAAATATTAATGTTGACCTCACCAGAAGAAGCTGAACTCCAGTGCCCAGGTTGTCCCACCCTGGCAGCATTTTGTTTCCAGCTGCAAGCTGCACCAAGACCACCACTACCATTTGCAGCAGAGCATCCTCTGAATTCTGCCACACCTTAACAGCAACAAAGCACAGGCATAAAAAGCAAGCAAAACACTGTAAGTATTAATCACAGATCATTTTTAACAAGAAAAAAAATTGTGGCTCAGGAGATAGAGCGGGTTGTCCACTAATCGGTAGATTGGTGGTTTGATCCCTGTCTCCTCCAGTCCGCATGTTGAAGTGTCTTTGGGCAAAAACTGAACCCCAAATTGCTCCCAAAGGCCGTGCCATCGGTGTGCGATGTGCTTATAATTGTCATACCTTTCACTTTCATTTTAAACAAAGATCTGTGATTTGTTACTATAAAAAGAAGGTCTTTATTGTAATACATATTTTCTTCATTTTATTTTCACATTTGATTGTGAGCAAGAGTGAGTGTGACCCTACCACTCTAAAGGCTCGTGTGAATCCCACACTGAGGGAAGCCCTGTGAAGCAGCTGCAGAGATTTGTCCATAGACAGGAAAGCAATCATTGCAAATGGAGACACTGTGAAGTAAAACACACAGTAAGTGCAGGTCAAAAACACATTCACATACAGAGCACTGCTGTTTTCAAACCTGAGAGAGATGTTAAGATTGGAGGACATCCGACTTTAAATACACATTATAACAAGCTCACCAAGATGCAGAAGGACTCTTCTGATTGCTGCAGCGATGTATAATCCTCTGTTCCTCTGCTTAAAGGTCTGCACACTGGACATGCCTTTAGGGTACAGGGGATTGAGGAACACGCCCCCAAATACATAGGCCCCCTGGATCTCTCTGAGAGCCCAGCAGAGGCAGAAGAGTACGAGAAGGAGGTAACTAACAGGAGCCTGGGGTCCCGTAACCAAGCTCTGGGACTGAGTTAAACCGAGGAAGTGATGCAATAGTCCTGCCTCTGCCACTGCCACCAGAAACAGGCTCAAATATAGCAGTAGCTCCCTGCAGCCCAGATTCCAGCCAAAATTACTGAGAGGAGGAGGTGGCGACCCCCCTCTGCGAAATCCGCGGCCCCCAAACGCTGCCCTGGGACCTCTGCAGAGTGTGCCAACTTGGCTGAGGTCCAGGCTCAGTAGAAATCCCGTAGAGATGGAAAAGAGAACCACACCCAATGTTGACGGGATGAAGTAATTACACACAGCCACGCCGGCAGATATCCCAAACATTAACAGCAGCCTGTGGGACAGCGTACACACAATAAGTTAGGGCTGATGATACACAGGCTACTGTCACACTTGTTATTTCAATAGGATTATTAGAATCTGATGAGAACTAGTTTCCCAAATAACATATGTGTTTTGCTCAAATTGCTGCTGTAAAAAACACAAGCATGTTCTTTCAATGTACCTGAGGTTGCTGGACATGGGCGAGCCTCCTAAGCCAAACACGAGGGCCTGCTCCATGCCCCAGAGGAGCAGGGCATCCAGGGGAGGCAGTATACCTAGCGCCCACAGCAGAGGTAAGAAGAGGAACAGCACATGGAGAACCTGGCTGGCCAGTTGGAGCTCAGGGACAGGGCCTGAGAACCTAAATCAGAGCAAGATATTGAGATTATGTCAGCAAGTACTGTAAATGCAATAACCTTCTATATAAGGATATCTCAGTAAATTAAACCATTGTGTTGCTGTTGCTTAGCCTACCTTTCAGCCAAGTCCACAGCAATGAAAATAAAAATGTAGAGGGGCCGGGTGAGTGGGGTAATCTCATAAGTGTCCTGTGCCTGGAAAGTGGCCGTTTCTGTGGCTGTATTTACAATGAGGGAATACTCAGCTATACATAGTGTCACCCAACTCATGACAAAGACGACCAGGGAAACTCCAATGCTGCCGTAGAGAGCAGTCAGTCTGCCAAGGAACACATACCATGTCCCAAAGCCACAGAGCACCCCAGCTAGTATTGTATGCAGCACCACATTGAGTCCAAACCTCTTCCCTGGGGCAATAAATCGGACTGTCTCTGGGCTGACACAGTGGTTGAATTCCACTTCCTCTTCATCAACCAGGATGTTGGGCCCACCTAATATCTCCACTGTGCCACTCCTGTGAGCAGCATACAGTGCCAGGGCCTGGACACCTGCTGCAGCCCCGAACATAAGCATACCAGAGAGCACTGTGGCATGGAGCTCCTGAAGCAGCTGCAGCTGGCAGAGCAGAGTACCAATGCCCCCAAAAAGCCATGGTGTCAAGAACAAGACAGCCTGATTGACATACACATATGGTGGGGCACAATAGCCCAACTTGAAGCGTGGACCGCCCAACACTGTCTGAGGAAAGCGCTTCCAGAAGAACTCCTGCTTGTACTCATTAAGAAGGGGCACATCTGGCCCCATTCTGACCATTCCCAAAGGGGTGGCAGGTCATCTCCACACAGCTGAAGGAGGGTGTCCATTCATGGTTCCATACACAATGAAGCCATCTGCAATAAAGCACAACCTTAGTTAGGTAATAGAGAAATAATGATTACCAAACAAACTAGAGATGCCCTAATACAATATATTATCATCATTGTCATACAACAGTAGTCCCAGTCTGTGCCTCTCATGTAGTAACATTACACAAACTGAAGTTAAATAAGTAGTAACTTTTAAACTACAATACTATCAACTATTTTTGCTGCCTGTATTCGGATGATTATGGAACTTCTGAGAACTCCCAACTCACTTCTTACAGCTGTCATACTATAAACAGAATACTGGGGGTCACTGGAAGGTTCAATTGTAATGAGCACTAATAGATAATAATAACCATATATAATTGTATTGCTAATATAATTGTATTCCTAAACAAAAAAAGACAAACTCCTTTGGCACTAATTTCTGCATCAATCTGATACCATAACGTTATCAAAGCATCCCTGAAAGTGAGTTGAGGTTCGAGTGAGTTGATATGTTGAAATGTCGTTAGCACCTTATATAACACGTCTCCATTAATAGTGGATGTTTTAATAAAATAATCGCGAATATCCTTTGGTTTATAATGTATTGCACGTAATAACATACAACCAGTAGCAACAGCTGCAGTTGCCATGAAAACACACCACAGAAACAATAGCTTGTGGATGCGCTAACGTCAGTTAATCCGCTCAAGCTAGTAACGTTACCCGGACATTTCAAGTCACAACTTATATTATCAAACCAGGTAACTGTCGAGAGGTAAAATGTTTTCTGGACCTCCCCGAGACTGTTCTCATCTTTTTACGTTAGCTAGCCAGCTAGCTAGCTATTTAATTGTTAGCTAGCGAAGTCTTTTCAGTTGACTATCCGTTAGCTTGCTATTACTAACATGTAGCTAGCTAAATAACAGTAGGTTTGCACCCTGCGGTGACACTGTTGTGAGACAAACTTACCGTTTGCAGCAGAATAACCAACCGCAGATAGGCTTTGTGTACTTTCTTACGATATAGGTAGTATTATAGGCAAACAGGCGGAAATCGCCAGCATTAACATTAGCTGCGAGCTAACAGCTTGAAAGCCAAGCAACGTCGGCATGATACACAGACAGATTGTAACCAATAGGAGTGGAGAGAAGAGAAGAGCGCGTCCCCTGATTGGCTTGATAAGCATAAGCATCACCCCCTACACCACTCAACCCCACCCCTGCAAATACACGCAAATTGTTCAAACATAAGGGTACATAATATATTTAGTATATAATACTATTAGGCCTATATGTATACATTCTTATATAATTCTCTATTAATTCTTTACAATCATTTGAGGTTTTACGCAATGGAGAACAGCCATCAGCACATTACAATAAATCCCTAATGGCTGGTCAAGGTTGCTGAGCTGGGATTTGTATCCAAATGCGCACACACGTATAAAAACGCTAAGACTAAGAATTTCTCTGTATTCTTATTATTTACAGTTGCATATTGGATGTTCAGTAAAGCAGTGATCCCAACCAGGAGTAACTGCCCACCCCAGGCCTACTTCTGCATCCCATGGCGTACATGGAAAGATTGTAGATAGCTCAACTAATTTAACATTTTTGAAATTATGATTTGACTAAAAAAATACAGGCCATATATCCACATAAACACTAAGTCAACTGTAACACCTGAACACGTGTTGCAGGTATGTAAGAGAAAATAGTTAGCAAGCACAGAGGTTTAAACAGCTAGCTAAAAGTAGGCTAGGCTAATGGATGGTAGAAATAAATAGCTAAAAGTTAACGCTAAACACTTCACTCCAAGTAGCAGTAGCATAGGATAGACGTAGCCTTACCAAACCAACCTTAGTATTGACAGACATGTAAATTGTATGAAAAACTTAACAATATCCACTTTTATATAATGATTTTGTTAAACATTTGGAATATACATTGGGAATCGATGCCTGCTACCTCAGACCGAAAAAGTTGGGAACCACTGCAGTAGGTTTAAAACCATAGACTGTATAAAACAGCTAAAAAAACAGAACATACTCGGTACACAGAGTAGTAAGGACCACGTGCACCACATACAATGCGCGCTCCGGTGCATAAAATTGCCACCCGCGAGCTTATGAGCGTTTTGACCTATTTTGACCAACAACGCAATCGTAACCCGGTCAGTTCACCGCGACACAGTTAGTTAGTGATATATCAATGCGCACAGTTTTCAAAAGGCAAGTGAGTGAAACTCAGATCAGATCAGAATCCAGATCTGTGTTCAACAACAGCAGTAACACATGGTTTATAACGTGCAGATGTGATATGCGATTAAAACGGACTGTGTTTACTTTGTAGACCTGTGAGTGGTCACCTCTGCATGGCGCGCAGAGAATAGGCCTACAGAACGGCCAAAAACTTTGGCACATATGTTGTGTTCACTTGCTGTTTGACATGGAAGGAAGCAGGGGGGTGTTCAGTGGCCATATAGTGTATT
This sequence comes from Gymnocephalus cernua, assembly GCA_023631565.1. Classification (NCBI taxonomy): domain Eukaryota; kingdom Metazoa; phylum Chordata; class Actinopteri; order Perciformes; family Percidae; genus Gymnocephalus; species Gymnocephalus cernua. The sequence continues at coordinate 11,027,146 of CM042444.1, read as the reverse complement.
TTGGAGTCGGTTTAATTAATATTGAATATTGAGAGAAAATAAGATCTTTTTTTTTTTTTTAGCTTTTAGAGCCATTTCGTGACTGGCCATTACAAATATAAGGCGGGGGTATTCATCGTATCGCTTGAAGTATGAAACTCTAAAATAGGTTTGTGACCATAAAACACATTAAAAAGCTTAAGGATTTATTTTCCATCAGGTCAAAGATTAATTTAAATGGGAATAACTTTGAGGGAATCGTAACGACTGTACAAATGTCAATACTATATATAAGTATAGTATAAAACAGTGCTGTTAGTCCCATATAAATCAGGACACATTAGATTACTGATCGTCAGTTTTTGAGTGAGTAGGAATCACATTTAACTGTATGTCCAGCTTTATTAGAAACTGTATTGTATGAAAAGTTGAATACAGTCAAAATGAAAAATGCAGATATCCCTCCTCAATAAATAACAAAGGATTGTACCACAACTGGCTTTCCACTGAACAATGAAAAGACCATCCCTCTTTGCAATTATAATTACATCAAATTATACATCCCAAGGGCTTGTTTATCCACCTTCTAATATATAATTATTTAACTTCACATTTGCCTGTATCTTTAAATCCTGAATCTAATGCGATTAGTCGACCCCAAAACTGACATAGGATTAGAAATATTAATATACCATTCTAAATCTGTGTTTTTTTATGTTCTTATCACAAAAATAGCAAATCCTACAAGTATTTTATTATTTCAATATAATGAAAGTGATTGTGGTCAAGTGTATGCCTCTCCAAAATGTTGATTTACTTAGAGAGGAGGGCAAAAAGGAGGATAATAAAGTGATCAACTAAAAAGGCCAAAATATCAACACAAAGAAAGATAATAATCTGGCGCCAAGGAGATTAAATTGTTGTTGTTATTCTTCACTGAGGCTGAGGGGATAAGGGTGAGCAGGAGGTTGTTTCCTTGTCATCTTGAAAAAGCAATTTGTGCTCTGTGTAGGACACAATAAACCATGACAGAAAAGCCTGTCAAGTCACAACATGTATTACACCCTGTAATCCTCCCATAGCACCCTTTATTTAAAATATTGCTCCATTTTGTTATAGCTGCCTGATGAAGAATATCAACTTGAATAAAGACTTAAGAGCCATTAAAGGAGAAACACAAATGCAAATATAATGAAATAAAAAAGGCTGATACCAAAGTGCCTACACTCTACAAAAAGCAGATCATCTGATGGTGCTCTGAAAATTGATTCCAGTTAAATTGACAAGAAAATTGGGTATTTATCTGTTGTTTGGTTCCGTAGCTTGTTTTCATCACTTTCACCAAGTGACGCGCTGTGTGTGATTGAAATAATGTGATAAATCACACGCAAGTCCAGAAATGAAAAGCAGTTAAGATGTAATGCTTATGTGAAGCGGGCTTTCACGCAAAATATCTACACAAAATAAAAGCATTTTTCCTTTTCATTCTAATTGTCACTCTCACTACATTCTTTTATCTGTATTTCCTCTGTCTCCATTCATTCTTTATTCTAGGGAGCCTGACGGGAAACAAATTACAGGAAAATGACAAACAACAACAATAACTTAATGACAGATTTCAAGAGAAGCAATATAGCAAGATTGTTTTTGAATAGAGAATGTATTTGTAGGGACCAAGAATTAACTCTGGGACATAATATGCACCTTTGAAAACAAAATAATTTATATTTTCATTATCTGAATTTGTTCGCCATCAGCAGCCAAATGTGGAGAATTCTTTTTTTCCAACAGCAATTCCGAGTCAAGTGACGATGTTGATGTAATTGTAACCTTTACCAAAGCACTTCTTAAGTTAATACAAGCTGGTAAATAAGTAATGCATGTGGAGTTTAATGTTGTTTATCCATTACACATTCTGCGCATTATACTTCAATGAGCATTGCACAAGATGCAGCATTATTTTCAGCATCAAACATCAATAAATGTCCTCATCCCTCTCACTTCACTCACAACATCAACCAACACTGGAACCTGATAGCAGTGAAAACATGGTCCATTCAGCAATTATTCACAGAGTCTTGGACTAATGGTGCTCTGAATGCACAGACACAGCAAATGTAGAGTTAGTGGACCAGAAGTAATGGCCCCATATAGAGCATGTGTCTTTCCGTGTGTCTTTCCGTGTGTGTGTGTGTGTGTGTGTGTGTGTGTGTGTGTGTTAGTGGGAATGGGAGAAAGAGCATCATCTATAACTGATTCACGACAAGCACAAACATGTCTAATTATGAATCCAGACTACAACTGTAGAGACCAACTCACTTTCCCCTCTCCACCCTCTCTCTGTTTCTCTTCCCACCCCCACGCCTGAGCCAGGCTCCATATCAGGCAGATGAAAACATAACCTGTCACATTCCATCCCATTAAACCAGCTATGAACCATGTGGTCTACTCACATGGAGGAGCGAAGAGAGGGAGAGAGATAGACCGAGAGAGCAGTGCATCTGGGTTCACTCAGGACTGATGAATTATTCACAATCTTTATGCTAATGCCATTTTAATGTTAAAAATACTGACAGATATGCAAACTTCAACATACTGTATGAAGTGTTATGCTCACTATAAACACTATACACAGACATACAATTGCATTAAAACAGTTATATTTCTAACATATCCATATTACACATACTGTATACAAATATAAAATGTGTAATTATCCTTTGCAATGCCTTATGCATTAAGTGAGCTCTTACTGAGCCCCCAAATCTGTGCATTAGAGTTTTTTTTTCTTTTTTAATGTGAGTCCATCAGCTACAATTTGATGTCAGACAGAGCAAGGTAATGACAGTGCACTCACTTGCACAGTCATTAGCCCCGCTTAATGCTGGGAATTAACTCAAATTAAGTGAAGTTAAGTACATGCATTAGAGGAGCTTGTTTGGGGAGAGCTTTTCACTTTTGCTGCCTAGAGCTGGCTGTTGCCTCACATGTTCAGCAAAGGCCACACAGGCAGGGAACACAAAACTCAAGCATCCACACACGTATGGTATCCGCCTTCGACTGATAAACTACTCCTTACAGGGCAAGTGGTAAATTCATTGAGGACTGATAAGCGATGTCGTACAGGGGGAGTTAATGGAGCTCTAAGGACACCTAGTGGTGACATTACCACCACTGAGCCATAAAACCCAGAGTTCAGGTTGGTGGAAGAAACATGACAGAAAATGTTGCTGCTTCTGGCGTCAGTGGTTTTAAAGTGATGTCCTTTGAGAAGGGTGATCTTGGTAAAAATTAACTCTTTGCTTTTGTTTTCAATTTAGGCATATATTTCCGAAACCTGGGTCCCAACTTAATTATGTTTGTTGTGTTTTTTTAAAGAGGTATGTATTATGAAAACGTACAGGTCTCAAGTTCAATAAAAACATAATTTGACTTTACAAGAAGTTGTTGAGAAAGATAGGAAAAGGTCTGCACAATGACAGTGAGGATGGTGTTCTTTCTCTGCTATAACATTTATGCCAAAGTTGTTTGATAGAAACAGATGCCCTATCTAAATCTTTTCACACAGAGGTTTTTATCATACAATGATTAGTTTGCCTTGTCTTTAGAGTTCCCAGAATAAAAAGGTTTTAGATCACATAATATAGGCTGTATCCTCCTCATTTAAGGCTCAGACTGGTGTTTTTGTTAACTACAGGATGACTAGACTAAACTGACAGGAAGACAGGAAGGATTATAATGACATGTTCAGCAGAACTGACATCACAAATATCAAGTAGAGTAGGTTCATTTCCAGTTACACACGAGATTTGCCTATTAGTCGTGACTGTGGTGGGCTTTTCGAAAAGAGGCTAACATGATGAAACTGACAATCTCTGAAATCCATTTTGGACCTTATTCAAGATTACATTTTTATCTGAGTGACTGCAGATTATTGTCCACAGAGAGGTGTGCTAAAGCGGGATTATCCACTTGTTGGGGATGCATTTGACCCCATGGAAGCAGCATGCCAGTCACACACGCTCTTACATCTGTGGGTGTTTTTTCACTTGTTTGGGGCCAAGGATGGGATAGCAGCAGAAATGACACCAAAACCTCTCATCCTCAGATTACCATGGTTAGTGATCCACATATGTGGATAAAAAATAAGGTCACAGTCATTATAAATTCATTTGAAAGGGATGCACTACATGCAACCTTCAATTAGACTAATTTTCTTTAACCCCAATCATGTTTAAGTTTAAACTATAATTCAAAGAGTGGCAAAGGTGATTTATTGATATGTAAACAGAAAAATTTACAGAAAGTTATTTATCACCATGTCAAAAAAACCAAAGGCACTTGAATTGCCCTATGTTCTGACTTTTTCCTCATTAAATATGCAAATGTAGGCAGATGCTCATATACATTAAGGCACAAAACACCACCTTCAAGATATGATGCCCTAAAATACCCTAAAATATGATATATGACCACAACGCGGTCATGGCTGTCGCATCTGTTCACCTTTCACCAGTGTATGCTCCATGTCTTCTGGCCGCTACATGGGTGGAGGTTTGCCACCATTTGGAAATCTGGAAAATAACAAGCGCAAGGAAAAAGTCAAAGTGTATTCTATTATCTTTTAAACAGATCTCTCACATTTTAAAGAAACATAATCATATCTCTTGAATTTTGGATATACCAACCTGCTGTCTTGCTCCTGGCTGGGATACGTGATGATGACTCTGTTCCCATCATGAAGGAGACCTGTGGTTGGCAGGTTGCTTCCTGCTCTGCGAATGTGTCTAAAGGGAATGTCAGCTTGGCTGCTACGAACAGCATTACCAGGCTTGTGCTTCTTGTCTGAATTGGGAATTTATAGAGAGACGGAATAAGGAGTGTCAAACCAGTGGTCAACTTAATACACAGTGCAGTTTTTTGGCATATCGTTATACTAGAAAGTACATCATTATTACTATTTAGAACTTAAACAACATACTGTTTGTGTTGATCTAAAGCTTGTTGTTATGCACATTTATATTCATCAAGAAACTAATGATCTGATAAGAGGAGTAATGTCATACGCTTGTAAGTGTAATGAGATTGGGCCTCTTCCACGTTACTTGGCAGGATATCATGTCCATGCAAAAAGTTCTGTAGTCCTCCACTCATAGTCATTCCTCTTAGTGGGGTGTTTCGAGGCATGAGGGGTAGCAGTCCCGGTAGGTTTATTTCAGTGGTAGGAAGAGAAGATCCAGGGCATTGGGAGCATGGCTTTAAGATAAATATTAAATAGGGAGCATTAGAAAGACAGAAGTGACACTCCAGGACAGGATTACGTTAAAAAACACAGCAGATTTTCAGATAATGTGTGATCCTAGGGCCAACTCAATGTCTTTGACCTACTGACATTTGCATCCAACCCCTGTAACAGTTTCTCTTTTCTCTACCTTCCTATAACCACTACTGTCACTGCAGTGTGTCCACACCTTGGTGATTAGATTGCTTATTGTTCCACATATATAAGCATCTTATAGGGGAATAGTAATTACTACTCATCAATAACAATATTCAAATTCAAACAAAAGCAGAGGCACATGTATAAATTGACAGTGACAACCCAAGATGGCAGTTTGGAGAGTCAATAGGGGGAGGTTTGAGTTTGTGTTTTTAATGAGAAAACCCAGGATTTCTGCTCTGCCATTTCCACATCTACGATTAACAAGCAGAGGGGGTCGTGTTGACCTGGCTAATAGGGGGTAAATCCACTGGTGCATTATCGGCCAGGCACATTTCATCTAATCAGCAGGATGATGCCAGCAGGCTTAGGCTGCTTTTAATTCAGAGCTGCAGGAGAATTACTGCCTTGGTCTCTCATCACATGAACATTAAATCAGTCAGACTGAAACAGTTTGATCCAGGCTTTCTTCTCTTTTTTACTGGCTGTGATTTGGTTGTTGACATTTAGATTTTTCAGTTGGACTGCATTTTACCTGATAAGGCCGATTATAAGCTTTTTACACAGACAAGGTTTTAGTTCATACAAAGAGGGAAGTAGAGTGAGAGTGTGTTGGAATGAAATATTCCTTTCCCGCAAACTAACCTTATTCCTAATCCTACAAACATGTCATAAACAGAGGTCACATGACCCTCCAACTCTCTCCTCAGCACAAATTGTGAACAAAAAATTGTGTTTCAAAGCCTTCTCCACATTACCAGGACTATAAGGTATGGGGAATAAATGCTGAAGCCTTAGTTTATTTATTTTTGTTGTCCTTAAATTAGTCAAATTTAAACCAAAAAATGCAATACTACAAATACTTTGGCTACGACCCTGTATGTGTGTGAGTGTTTCTGTGTGAGTATGCATATTGTGTGCAGCTCTCACTGATGGATCCGCAGCGAGGAGTTCAGCCCTGGTCCTCTCCTCCAGGGTGACCATCACTCCGTCCAGGACCTGTAACTGGGACAGATGGAGCACTACTGCTTGCCTGTGGAGAGAATTTTTGGCCACCTGGAAGAAAGAAAAGCACCTGTTTGATAAAACAATGCAATAATAAATGATATTGAGTCCAGCTATTCTAACTGTGGTGCAACAGTGATGCCTGCCATGAGACATCTGGGATAAATATGATGCTATGTGGGTCCCATAGTTATCATGTTCCCAACAGCTATTCCAGTGACCCAGCTGACAGCAGCAGATAGCTCCCAGCTGAGGGCAGCCTTACAAACTCAGCCTATCCAGTCACAGAACTTAATGTTCCTATAGGACCCTGCTGCTGTGATTAAATTGTGAGTCTGTGCCAATGGATGTCCAGTGGAGAGGAGGAGACAGACGTTGGCTCAGGGACATGGGTGAGGTAGCAATCTCATGCTGTCAACAACAGGAGGTATTGTCTCCAGGGTGGCTGTTGGCCTCTACCCCCTGGCAGGATTACCCCCCCCCCCCCTCCTATGGGAAGAGAAGGAGGATGGGGTCCAGCAGTATAGAGGCTACTACAGCTGAGCATTGCCCCATGGACGAAAGGGAGGCCCTGGGCTGCAGGCTCTGCTCAGGCCTGATCCATGAGCTCCAGATGGGCGATGTAACCGGGCCAATAGCACCCTGCCATTTGTACAACGGATTTGTCTCTGATGCCGGCCAGTTTGAGGCACAGCAGATGGTCCATCATGTAATCGCTTAATTTGGAACCATAGAGTTACGCTGCGACAGTGTTGTGGATTGTGCAAGTGAGAAATTGAGCCTGTGAGCATGCTTTTGATAATTTGTTTGTGAGTGAAAGAGTTCAAAGTCGCCTGTGACTGGCAGCTAGTAGATTCACATCACTGGGCAAAGCTTATAATAGGAAAACAAACTTGGATAATATTTTTTCACATCAACTTGATCACCTTGTGTTTAATGCACAAACACTTGTAACACTTACAGGATTGCCAACTACAGAGAGCTCTGTCAGCGAAGGAAGAACTTCTAGTTTGTCAAGCTCTGTGATGTCCTAGAAAAAATAAAGAAAAAGGATTATATTCAATTATTTTTCACTCTTCTTTCCCACTGGTTGTAGCCTACTGTGTGTTTATAATGGAGAGATATGCATCAGAGCTGAACCTTCCATATTTTTGGTGTAGGGAGGATAGAAGCAGCTGATGGGAGAGATTACATGTGTGAGCTCTCATTAATCTCATGAGAATTTGGGCACGCAACAGGGCATGGGGTGTTTTCTCTCATTCCCAGGTTTACGGTTGTACTTGGACGTGATTCAAAGATGCCCCCACTGTGAGAACTGTTGCACTGGGAGGATTGCTGTATTTTATGTCTTAATTGAATTCATGGAAACATTAAGGATGTGAAGGAACTGTGCATCAACACATGCACAGCAAATCACTCGCCCCGGGTGAGAAGCACACGCAGACTGAGAAGCTGATTACACGTTGTCCTGATTGTTCCCTCTATCTTCATACACACGGCCCTGACCTTCAATCAATCTTGATACTCCTTAATGCTACCCCTCGCATGCCACAGTGGGGTGGTAATGACTCATGATTACTATATTTCATGTCTAGCTTTGCAAATGCAGGGAAAAGTAATACAGCTCCACGTGGAATAAAATACATTCTTAAACATCTGACACATTTTTTATATGAACCAATCAGTAAAATGTGGTGGTAAATCAAAAGGTTCACAGAAGCTTACTGTGACCTTGGTGGCGACCTCAGGAAATCACTGTTTGGCAGTTTTAATGAAAATCTGAATATGCAGTTTTATTAAAAATCAGAATATAAACATTAAAATATCCAGCATGTGTGGAGACTACTGCTGCTAGAGGAATATACCTGCAGCTTGTTCATGCCAAGAAAGAGCTTGCGGAGCTCAGTCAAAGGATCTAGATGGTTGAGCTCCCGGATCCGGTTTTCAGCTAGGTGCAGTTCTAGCAGGACATTCTGGGCTATGAAAGAGTTATCGGCCAGAGCTTTGATCCGGTTCCTGTCTAACACAAGCTCTCTGAGCTGGTGAAGCCCCTCCAATCCTTCCACCTGGCTGATCTCATTACCTAGGGAGAGAGAAAGCCTCATCAAAACAATAGAAAGATATCTCAAACAATAGTCTACTATTTCTATAGACAAAATAAGAGAGTATATTGAACACCCTAAACAGTATAAAAGGCAGCATTTAAAGGCAACATAAAGATTTGTTGGGTATTTGTTGGGTGCTCTTAGTGTAAAAGGCATAGCTTCGAAAGGTTTCTAAGCAAAAAAAGGAAGAATGGACAAGTAAGGTTGGCTTTGTTGGACAAATCACCCTTAACAAAGCAAAACTCAATCAAAAGCCAACAAAAGCGGTTGAAAAGAAAGTCAGTCATTCTTTTCTTCAGGTCTCATCTCCCACCTGGCCTGTGGTCTATGGGAGACTTTGCTCTCAGTGCTTGCCTTTTCACAGGCTCTATACACTGCACTTTTATCAGGCTTTGTGAGTTAGGGGTGGCACATCAACTATACATACCTTGAAGAAAGAGTGCTTTAAGATTGGTGAGCCTGCTGAGCTGCAGATTGGTCATATTGGAGATGCCATTGTGACTCAAATGCAGCACCTCCAGGCTGCCCATCAGTGGCTCCAGACTGCCAGTGGGCCCAGTTTCCCTTAAACAAAGTCACAGAATGACAGTTTGCAACGTCTGCGGTTAAATGAACATCTCTTTCTCCCTCCCGCTGCCTCATTTGACTGGTCAGACCACAGTAAGGCAATCACAGGGCAAACAAAACCATGTGCGGTCACAGCACTGGTTATGTACTGATTTCTATAAACAGCAAATGTGACTGGAAGATCATATCATTATTCCCACAATATACTGACACTTAAAATATATAAACCAAGATTTAAATATTTAGTTTATTTTAGGGATACTGTCTTTAGAGAGAATAACTATTGCATTAAATTACAACATCTTTAAACTGTGTTTATAACTAGATTTTATTCTAGTTTATTCTATATTCTAACCTTAACCCTAAGGTTTACAGGCAACAACTGTGACAAAAATCTGATACAACTGTCAAGACACAGTTCATACATTGGATGGTCAGTGCTGCCCCCTAATGGTTACTATCTACACATACAGTTGAAGTTCACACTTCACACCTGGAAACTCTAACATTATAAAATGTAAAAAAATACATGAATTACTGCAATAACAATTGTGTTACCCTTTGCCTTTGGACGGGCTCTGTTGGCCGTAACCACTGGAGTGAACCTTGCTGTACAGTATCTGTCTGTTTGTCAGAGGAGCCTGTGTCTTCTGTCTGGGCAGGATGGACTCAATGTGGTTGTAGTTCAGACACAGAGCCTGTAAAGAAGACACTGGAAATAGTTTATGTGTCTACGGCTCAGGTGCATTTCAAGCCACCATTTTTGATATTCAGTGTAATTTGTACTTTGATGTTGGGCAGATAAATGAGGCCTGAGAAAGAGGTGAGGTTGTTGTGGTCTAAGTTGACACTGCGCAGGCTACAGAACAGGTCTGCTGGAGACAGGTCAACCATCCTGTGGGGAAAAAACACATTTAATTAGCCCTTTCAAAGTAAGTAAATCACTATAATCATGCAAATCTTTGGACGTGTGTTGTGCTTAACTGTCTTTATAGCCAGGCTATTACCTAATGGAGCAGGACTGCAGAGTGAGGTAGGTGATGTCTGTGTAGTTTGAGTGGCCAAGCTTCTCTGCTACCATGTCAGGTGTTAGTCTTCCTCCAAACATATCCTTTGCACTTTCACATTCAGTTACCTCCTAGAGAAAACAAGAGTAAATCCAAAACACTGAATCCAATTATGTCATCACCGCTACAATATCTGGAAGGTTTGACTGGTTGCCGTTGTAGGTACATACCACTGCAATGCCATCCAGAGCTTTTAGGGAGGGCAGATGGAACACCACATAAATCCGATAGTTTTCCAGTTTCTCCACTAAAGGATTCCCATAAAGATCCAGAATAATGAGGTTTGTCAATCCCTGTAAGAAAGAGGAGCAAATGAGCCCCGACAACAGGCATGAAAAACGGTGGGGAAATCTGAAACCTACTGTCCTTATTTCTCTCCTGCTTGCCTTCAGATAGTAGATGTCTCGTGAGGTAGAAATTTGGTTGCTGCCGATGTAGAGCTCAAGAAGGGAGCGAACTCTTTGGATGCCATGCAGGGAACTGATACAGTTGTTCTCCATAGACAGAAAGGTCAGGTTGGGCAGCTGATCTAGGACTGAGGCATCCAGACTAGACAGCTGATTCCAATTTACACTCAGTTTATTTAGGCAATGCAGTTTTGATAGGCCTGAAGAAACAGATATCAAAGACAGAAACATAAATAAGGATGGCTACTGTGCTATGGGTTGGAGTATAAGACTTGAATAAGAAGGAACCTATTTTTTTAGGAATATCTTAATGCTGTATTTCCAAGTTCAAGTTGACTGTGTGACTAACCATTGAGTGTGCTTATGCTGTTGTTATTGAGGGAAAGCTCCTCCAGCTGCAAGCAGCTGTCAAGACCCTCCACTTTAGAAATGTCATTATCATTAAAGGAAGCCCAGCGAAGATTGACCAGCTTATTCAGATTGATCAGTTTGGAAATCCTCTGGCTGTCAAGGTTCAGGGCAGTGATCTGGGAAATATTTAGGGCCACAAACATATAACAAAATGTTTAAATAATTACAGTTCTTAAACATGCATTACAATTTAAATTTACAATTGTCACAGTATCAACATCTTGCAGCCTGGTCACTCCTTAAAGGAATCATTATGCTAAAAAATTCACAAATGCACTTATAGAAATCACATCTTTGGGGAGAAAGCTGCATGCCTGTAGCTCACCTTTGCAGTCCAGTCTAGCTCCAGCTCTCGGTAGAGGCCCCAGGGTGCAGGGCTGAGAAGACATAGGAGCTGGGCTGTTGACAGCAGGCTGAGACTGCGGGGTCGCTCACTCTCGGTACGCGAGCAAGCCTGAAGAGATGCCTGCAAGCAGAGTGTCAACAGGTCTCATTGAATTACAGTACATCCTAAAATGCACATACTCACTGCATTTTTCCTTCTTCTTTTTTTACGCAATAAATCAACATTGACAAAAAACAGCAACCAGTGATATCTGTAAGATCTCAACCTGGTTAATTTTAGATCCAGCAGCCATCTGAACAGCATAAGCAGCCTCCTCCTCTGCTACCATTACATCGTCCAGGTGTGTGAGGGTCGTTAGACGGGCCAGTATGGTCATCCTGACTGCTTTGGACTGAAAAAAAAGGCAACAGCTTCACTTCCCCCCTCACTGTTCCATGTACAGCATATTTTATTAGATTTTATTTGATAGTAGCACGCACCCTGTTCCAGGGATTGTACCGGGTGTCAAGCTTCAGCAGAGCAGGTGTGTGTTTTCTCAGCACAGCCGTATCCTCTCTGGCATTGGTTAACTTGTTCCAGCGCAGGTCGAGCTGTTTGAGCTGTCCCAACCTCCTCAGCCCCTCTAGGGTCACTAGGCGATTATAGCTAGCGTCCAAAAACTCAAGGTTGGGCTGTTATTTAGGTAACAGAGACAATAGATGTTACAGGTCTCCACTCTATGCTATGGTCCACTACACAGTCTCTCCGTATTATGTGCCACTACCCAATTTCATTCAATATTAGAGGCAAGTTACTATGAAAATGCTGCTTTCAAAATATTTGGAGGAACCCCTTATGCTAAAGGAGCTTACCAACTCAATTGCAACACTGCAAAGTGGCAGGGCCCTCGGACCAGACAGCTACCACATTGAATTTTACAAAACATTTTTTCTTTTTTAGATAATTTTTTGGGTAGTTCCGCCTTTAATGGATAGGACAGGTTGGACTTGAACCCTAGACCTTCTGCATCGAGGATGAAACCTCTATATGTGCACCTGCTCGACCAACTGAGCTAACCCAGCCACTACAAATCATTTTCTTCCAAGCAAGCTCCTCTTCTCCTTGAAATGTTTGAACATTCTCTGGATCAGGGGACCTTGCCGCAAACACTCATAGAGGCTACTATTACACTTTCATTGAAGATGCAACAGCGTGTAGCTCCTATCGGCTGATATTGCTTTTGAATGCCAATGTAAAATTGGCCAAACTTCTCTCCACTAGATTAGACACTGTTATGACAGACATAATTTCTATGGATCAAACTGGCTTTATTAAAGGTTGTCATTCTTGCAGGCTCCTTAGCGTCATTCACTCCTCGGCATCCTCTGAGACTCCTAAGGTGGTGATTTCCTTGGAGTTGAGTGGCCATATTTGTTTTCAGTACTGGAAAAATTTGGATTTGGACCAAAACTTGTATCATGGATTTGCTTGTTATATGCCTCACCTAAAGCACCGGTAATGAATAATAAGCTAATGTATGTTCCAAGCCCTTCCCTCTGTCAAGGGCTACGCAGCAGGGTTGTCCTCTTAGCCCGCTGCTTTTCGCTTTGGCATTGAACCACTCTCTATCATGTTGAAAACCTCACAAAACTTTAATGGAATTTACAGAGGAAATACGGAACATAGTGTCCTTGTATGCGGACAACTTATTGCTCTACATTTCGGACCCTGTGCCATGCGCCTCTGACATTATGAAAATGCTGGATCAATTTGGTAGTTTTTCAGGTTATAAAATAAACTTTTCAAAAAAGCAAATGTTTTCTAGGTCAGGATTTAAAATTCAGAATTTCATAAGAGATGGGATGCTTTGGTGTTTTATTTTGAAAGACTCAAGACTCTTCCCGAAAATTAAGTAGGAACTGCCATAACTAACCCTGGCCTGCTCCATTGTTTGAGCTCTCAGCATACCGGACTATAATGATAAGAGTTGATGTCAAATTAGCCTATATACTTGTGCATCCACAGACATCCTTTATTCATAACTCTAAATATGTATTTTTATTTGTTTATACCTGTATACATATTTTTTATATAGTTACTTCATTTTAATATATATTTTATTTGATGTGTTTTTATTTACTTTAACACCTACTTGATACAATACCCTGTATATCTATGTTGGAAATAAGTACTTTTTTTCTCCCTGTATAACTATTATTTGCATATGCAGTATGTGGGGGGTGAGGGGGAGCAAAAAAAAATTGTTGTTGCCAAATATCTGTAAGCAATTGCTGTTCTTTTTGCAAATGAAAAGATTTATAAAAAAGAAAAGAAAATGCTGCTTTCTAATGACTTCCGAGCTGATTAATTTAACCTTAATAATAGTACAATATTTTCTATTGTCACTTTTACCATGTGAGAAATGTCATCCAGGTGTGTGAACTCATTGAAGCTGATGGTAAGATGCCGCAGACCTGTGAGGCGGGAAACCTCCTTTATTTTACTCAGACTGTTGCCATGAAGGTTCAGCACCTAGAGGTTCAATACATTGACAATTATTGTGAGTGTATGAAATGGCGTCAAAACTCAAGTTGCCATTTGAGTACTTACAGTGATTTGACTGAGGACATTGGCTCTGGCCACATTCAGCAGAATTTTGTCATCCAAGCTCAACAACTTGGGCTGTGGTTTCAGCACAGGTTCCATGTTGAGGACTTCCCTGTCTAGGATGATATCGTTGGACGAAGTACCATCTCTCCCTGTGCTGTGTGGTTGCTCTTCATCCTAGAAACAGCATGATAATCCAGAAAAGAAGATGTATCTTTAAAATATAATATGTATAACAGTAAGACAAGATTCCCTTTGAACAGAAAAAAAAACTGAAAAGCATTTCGAGGTAGAACATAACTGGTCCAAGAAATACTAATGACTCTTGTAGCATGTCATATGCTATCAAACAACACCAACATCAATGAATTACTTACCCTTGTGATGTATTCAAAATAAATGATGTACTCAGGCAGAACAAGCTCATGGTCAAACACAAACCACTGTCTTCGTCTAGGAGTGCACTCAGGACCAGTGTGTGTTTTGGTGGAGCGGGGTCTCTCTGAATAAAAACACACACAGACATGCAATGCAATTTTACAAATTCTGACTGAAAAATTGTTGTTTTATTTGATATAGTGCGTACCTTCACTTATTGCAGTTCTGTGCTTAGTGTCCACATTGCGATATACAGAGTAGGCTCTGGGATATCTGCTTCTGTCCAACGGGTCTCCCTCTCGGATGGGAGTGCTGTGTCCCACAAACACTTTGGAAACAATAATCTGACCTACAGGCAAAAAAACATTAGCATTTTAGAAGAAGAAAAAAACATCTAAACTAAGGGAAATATAATGCTATGACCAAAACTAACTTACTGTGCCTGAAAGGGATTTTGTCCGTACTGTGCTTGGAATCTTGGCTGACCTGGCGCAGTGTGTGTTCAATTCTAGGCTGTTCAGTCACACTCAGGCTATTGGATAAAGGTATCGCACCCCCTCTTTCCGAGGCCTAGCTCAAAGTTAACATAGTAAAAGTCAGCATGATTTGGAGTTAATGTGAAACAACATAAGCAATTACAGATCCTGTTCTGTTGTATAGCACTCATGTCTAGTTCCTTCTTCTCATAAAAGGGGGACCATTTCCAGCTAGGTTACAATTTCACACTTCACTTTTCCCTCCTTCTATTATTCATTGCATTCTGCTTAATAAACAAACACCATTTATAGAAATTCATTTTTACAAATGATGTTCATTGTGTTACGTACACAAAGTAATGAAGGGACTAATCCGTTATTTACCATCTTAAATGCTCAGAGGAATCAACTCTGGGTGACTGTTGTGGGATGTGAACAGAAGCACACACACCTTATACTGTTCAGCTGTTTTGAAGCCTTCCTCTAGAATGCACAAAATGTCCTCCTTCTCGCTATTTTTTTCAGGGTCAGTTATGTAGAACAAGTGCTCCAGCCGACGTCTGTAATTCCTGCTTGAAAAGTTTAAATTAGATACAAATTCTTATAGTGGATGGTCCTGTTTCTGTTACAATGAGGACAAAAGGTTAAAATGTCTGTAAATAATTGGTAAAAACTCAATTATGATCACATTTCACTACAGTGTGGTATAACTTACTGTGAAGACATAGCAGACTCTTCGCTGGTTTGAAGGGTGTGAAGTTTGTCCTCAAAGCGAAGCCTCAAAGCACTGTTGTGGATGCGGACAACTCTGTTGATCTTAATGCCAGCGATGCTGTGAACCTTAAAGTCTGATTGAGAGAAGCGGGAATGCAGGAGGTCGCAACAGGAAGTAAACCTGTTGGGTACATAATATAAAAAACTATGAGTTGAGGGATGTCTTTTGATTGTTCCTCTGTAACTGTAAACTTCATGATGGTTGTAATTGTATTTAATAATACCAAGTACTTACCAAGGATCTGTGTAGCGGCCTTCTTCTAAACGAATATTTCCAACACTTTCTAGCTCCATCAACAGAAACTTGACAGTATATTCTATCGTGTTAGTGGCTTGTGTCAAATGCTGCACATACCAAGCTTCAATCCTGAATACAGTAAAGGGAACATTATTTTTTCACATTAGGACGGTTTCTTTAATCAGACACTTGAATGTAGAAAATGAAGAGTGTGCTGTACAGTATGAGGCTGAATTCTATAAGCACTGTAACATTTTCTTTGTATTTTATTTAAATATACAGACTCATTCAGCTTCCTTGTCCATTGCACTAGTCTCTCCCTCAGTGCTTCAATCTTGCTGAGTAGTTTGTGCTCCATGGCGGAATCGTGACTGATGTCAGTGGTCGGGTCACTTCTGTCAGCTGAACCTTCAACCAGGTGGGTCGATTCGTCCTCCAACATGCAGGCAGACTTCTTACAACTAGCCGGCACCTTGGAGAGCTCACGTTCAAGCTAGGTATACATCCAAATGAAAACAGCTCTCTTAATTGTGTATAATAACAACAACCTGAAGCTGGAGATTACAGATAAATAAATGTTACAGCTGCTGCTAAAATAATTTAAAATAATGTTTCAAGGATTGTACATACACTCTTGAGGGCATGATTGAGTGTTTTGATGCATTCTTCAGGCAACTGTAACATAGTTTTCTTCCTCTCTATCAGACTGAGCCGGATCTCTGCCAGGTTCCTCTGAGCAGTGTGTACACGCATGTTGTAGTACATCATTTTCTTCATTACTGTGGACTTGAAGGGGCAAAAAGGCAAACAAAACTCATAGATGCAAAAAAGTATTACATACTCTTTTATATAGACAGCAATTGTTAAAATCTACAAAACCTCATTTTATGTTACTCAATATTTAAATAAGGTTTCCAAGCATATTTAATTTATGTCAAGCTATATTACAGGGAGATGTGCATATGTGATGCATGAGACATCTAGCATTTTGAATTTACGAAATGCATTAAGAAACTATGTCTTGAATTTAAATATTTGACTCGTTTTACGTATGATTTGTAACTCCACTGAAGAACAACCAAATACAGAAAAAATATGTGTGAAGTAATTCTTTTATATATATATATATATATATATATATATATATATATATATATATATATATATATATATATATATATATATATTAGCTATCTTTATATATATAAAGATAGCTAAGGGAAATGTAAGGCAAATGTAAAGGAACTTAAAGCAAATCATTAGCATTCCACATCAAGACAATTCTAAACCTCTCAAGAGCCAAACAGAGACTCTGGTGAGCACAACTGGTGTAACTCAGGGGTCCTGCTGGTCTTCTCAATACCTCAGCTGCTTCCTTGACTTGCTTGCTCGAGACGTCATAGGTGTCAAGTCGCTGGAGGCCTGGCATGTGGTAAAGAACGTGTGTGGCATAGTTACACAGCAGACACACTGGGTTTGGGGTTGAGGTGGGGTCCTTCAGTGCCAGTTCTCTCAGATGGGGTAAGCGGGCGAGAAGAGTCAGCTCCTGTTACACCAACAACAACAGAACACACAAGCAAGTTCATCAATAGGGATTATCTTTATTCTATGGCTCAAGGTTGTGCCCTGTTTTTACTGTACACAAAAGTCATTCCATATACAAATCAGATGTATTATGGCAACTTTTACTTAGTGATAAAAATAAATATTAATTTTGTGCATAGTGCTAAATGAACTGTCTGCAGCCCCAGTCTTGTTGGAAGTTTAAATATTAGACAGATGCAATAATAAGCCAAACACTTCTTCTCTTACGTACCTTTTTAAGATTTATTTTTAATAGATGCAGTCATGTATATAATTGAATCCTGAATGACATAAATTGAAATTATGCTGCCCAATAGTTCATTGAAGGTCTTATGCAGCCAGCCCATTGTAGAATTGATTGAAAATCTGAACTGACGACGACATTTCATAAGAATTTGGAATAGCCCTTTTCAGACCAAGGATTTTACAAATAAGTAGGACAACTTTTTACAGAACAAATTTCAAAAGCATATTCTGTTTTTATTCATACCTTAAAGGAGTTGATCTTGTTCCCGGACAGATTAAGATTCTGAAGGCTGACATTAGGATCAAGGCTATACCCTGAAAATAAGTTAAAAAATGATTTGATTATCTTTTTCGACCAGTTCAAGGAATCTAAATCAAACTTGGCACAGAAAATACAGAGGAATCTAAAAAACCTACCAATCTTTTCAATATTGTTGTCAGCAAGGTTGAGTTCTTTGAGATTTTGAAGCGTGTTCAAGCCCTGTAGGAAAACAGACAACAGATCAATAATGGGAGCATGCTACTTTGACATAACATGTACAGTCTTAATTACTGATATACTAAATTGTGCAAAAATGCCACTTTTGTGAGACAAATCAATAGATATTCAGAAATACAATTCACAGGTTAACACATACTGTAGACTGTTGTATGATAAACATGCATCAGATAGACAGATAGATTAATAATTTACAGTTCAAACCTGTATCTGAGATATGCAGTTGTTGTTGAGCCACAAGACTTCTAGGTTGATCAGCAATTCTAAATTCTTTATTTCACAGATCTGATTATCATAAAGGTAAAGTTTCTCTAGTTGTGAACAATTCTGTAGTCCTGATATTCCCTGCAAAATAAGATGTGATACATTATTGTTTAATATATATGGCATATATGTTGTACAATTCATTTATACAGTATACTGTTTTGCTTAAACTATGGGTTGTGATCAATAAATGGTGCTCTATGCATGCAAGATTTGTTGTCATTAGATGCCAGAGGGGAGAACATGTAAACAGTGTGTAAGGTTTAAGAATCTCTGCAATAAAACAATAAACTGCAATCACTTCCAACAAAAAACATAGTGGTCTGTAATGATTCAAGGCCTTACATACTGTATTATTGTTTTCAGCAGTGCCAGCATTGATTAATAGAAATCTTACCAGCATAACAAACTTACTGTCAGATGGCACTGGACTACCCAGAGCTCCCGAAGCAGAGGACAGCACTCAAGTCCTTCAATGTGTTTTATATTCTGTCCCACTATGGTAAGCTGGCAGAGCCCTGGGAAGAAGGAAAGCCCAACCATGCGGGGAAAACCAGAGAAGAAGATCTCCAGGGAGCTGACTTTGCTTCCTTCTTGTGCAATTTTTTCATAGGACACTCCATTGGCCATGCACTGTTGAGAAAAATATTCATGTGAATCATAATTTGGCAAGACAAAAGAAAAGGCAGGAGAAATAATAAATATATATAAGCTATATAGAGTTACATTGCAACATTTGATGAATCAGGTGTTGGAAGCTGTTACAACTATTAAAACTGGACATAAACCTAGATACCATTGATCATTTTGAGTCAAATGAATGTGAATTTCATACTCACCAGTTCTTTGACCACCTCCTCATCACCTCGCTGCTTTTGTTTCTCACTCTGTATCATAACTTTTCTGCCTTGAAATTTACGGCAGCTAAGAAAACGCTAATCAAAGTATTTCATTTGTCTTTAATGAATATATGCTGTTTTATTCTAGGCTGCCAGATAGGGTAAGTACGTTAACAGATAGCTGAGGTTAGTCCGGTAACACACACACTGAATGTCGCCACACATTCGTGCTAACTTACCAGCTAGCTAGCTAAGGATAGGCGCAGATGTTGGAACTGTTCGCTCACGTCAGTTAAGTGCCATGAATGGCAGTAATAAGATACATTAATATTTTAAATTAACCCTTGCATGGCAGACAAAATTAACAGAATTTTCCACGGCGAATTACATAATACCGGCGGACTTCTGCTCAAACACAAACTCTGTGGCCCATCTGAGTTCAGTAATGTTTGGCATCAGTCTGTGTCTAGGCAGGAGCGTCTGGTTGCTAAGGAGCCATGTTGAAGCTTTTGCGGTCCTGATCATATTTCGAGCTACCACATGATGGCACCACACTGCAAGATACATTTTCACACAAAAAAAACAAAACACAGAATTGTTTTTGCTTTATTTTTAGGCGCACTTTTATAAAACGTTACAGTTGAAAACATTTTTTTTTTTACATCTTCAGTTCGTATAATTAATTCAGAAATTCCGCTAACTGGGCCATGCGTCCAATTTCACTGACTTATAGCTATATCTTTATGTTACACAGAGTCACTGCCTGTTTCATCACACCAAGCATCATTTTGCTGTCACTTACTCCGTCAATGTTAAACACTTACGACTAGCTATATTTATACGCCGAAAATGCCTCAATCATATTTATCTCTTCCCCAAATAAAGTGCCAACCCTGAGCCTCGCGGACACCATGACGTCACCGTTGGAGCAGTGAACTAAAACAATCAACCTCACTCCTCTCCTCTTGCTCCCCGACCGAGCGCACCGCCTCATCTGTGGCGTCTACAGACCCCAAGACTCAGTTGACATAGCTACGCCAAGGAGCTGCATTGTTGTGTGTTTGTCTCCGTAAACCATTCTAGCGCAAAGGGTTGCCACCGCTCATTTACAGTCACAGCCCCGGTACGGTAGAGAAGAAGAAGCCTTGTAGCTAGTATTCTGTCCGATAACAAGAAAAAGCATGTCTACTCAGCCCGGTGAGGAGCTAGGCTCGGAGGGGAGGTGGTTTGGGGATGACTATGAGAGAAATGGCCTGTTTGGTAACACACAGAGCCGGTTCGACAACCTACGTGAAGAATTTAAGCCGAGAGGCGGCGACGTGGCGGGCGACCTGGATCAACAATTTCATCCTTTCCAGGACGACGGGAAAAGGCCTCCCGTTGCTATGGAAACTGCATCTACAGGTAAAGCGGACAGTAATCGCAGTTAAGTCTCAATATATACCAATGTATTGTATTTCAGCCACAGTAGGTTTAATTGTGCTAGCTAACAGACCCACAATGGCATATATATTGTAGGTGTAAATACAGCGAGAGAGACGCAGCCGAGTCCATTTGTCACAGGCTAAGCGTTAAGACAGACGGCCTGTCTGTCGGCTGAGTTAAAAAACTTCTGGGCTTGAAAACACAGAAACAAAGATGCAAGAGAGTAACTTCCATAGGATGATGATGATGATGATGGTAAACCAGTTGTCACAACAGTGATGCTGAAGGGGAAAATATTAGACATCTTCAAAACTAAATTCATTCAGATTTGGTTAGAGCTTTAGCCTTTGATGGCATATGAAACATCAATTACGACTCATTCCACTAGTCCAAACAGTTCTTTGGTTGAAGAGAGTCTGTAGGGAGGATTAAGATGGGATGCATCATGTAGCATACATTAGCCTGTTGAACTTTGAATGGCATATGAACGTACCAGCTCCCACATGTAGGCCTATAGCCTACCTATAATAAAATACCTGTATTTTGATATGAGGTAAAGGGATGATAAATAGATTACAAGGCTAAGCCCCCTAGCTTTCCTAACCACTTGCATGGTTGAAAATGATTAAATCTTACAGTTTATCAATTGATTGAGACTTGACCAAAATATATGTATTTATGTTGTTCTAACAAGTAGCCTGCATGAGGACATGATTCCTACATTCCTTTTTTGGTATAGTTGATGATAGTTATATATTGGAGGCAGTGGTTTTTGTGGGAACATCATGCAGACCTTAGATCTAAGTCCGTCACTCTCCTCAGCAAAGCTTGGCTCATGTTGCTATTTTTAATTCTGAAGGAACAGGGTTCACTGTTCGCTTTGCTAGCAAAACTAGAGCCCTGTACTTTCATTCACGGTTTCACTGAAAAATTCATGAGATGATGTTTTAAAAAAGAACGGTGCTTAGTTTCCTCTCTTTGCAGCTCAGGCATTTCACTTCGCTACTGCTGGTCTAAAACAAGAAAAAAGATGTTTGGCCTCGCTTTCTAGAAAAAGAAAACAAAGCATATGCTCTACTTTCATAACAGTGTGCCCCCCCCCCCACACACACACACACACACACACACACAGTATGTTTTGAGTCCTAAAAATGTAAAGCAGTCTCTTGTTGTTGTGACTCCCATTGAGCCGTGCCCATACCAGTGAAATAATCCACTCTGTCACTTATGTTCTTGGTGGGAACAGTGCAGATCTCATCACATCTAGCAGGGCAGACTGCACATGTTCCTCTTGACCAGACAAGTTATAGTCTGTTCTGATCTTTGTCAAAGACATTCACTACCAACAACAATCACAAAATAATATTTCAAGTTTTGGAAACTTAAAGATTTTTTTTTATTACTGAGGGCGAAAAGAAGTTTGGCCTTTTAACAGTACGAACTGTGAAATAGTATCTCTTCAAGATGTCTAGAATTGCCTCTCTATGTAATTGATCCATGCCTGTCTTAAATTTTGTTCACAACAGTTGATCTACCCGCAGGACGCCAATAATGCTGATTTCAGCTGTATTAAATTACCACAGGACAGAACCTTGGATCACACACAGTGCAGTGCAGTATAGCCTCTTTTGTCCTCAAAAATCCTGTGACGGTTTAAAGATGCATGAAAAAAAGGTTATGGAAGATATTGCTGCATCATGACGAGGTCTAAGTGTGCTGTGAAACTCCCAGTTTGTTTTTAGCACATGGTGTGTCTAATAGCCTCCCCTGCTGTCTGGCATACAAGAAAACAACTAAGTGCATATTGTACACAAACAGTGATACATTATTTGACATCCCCCCCACCCCCCACCAACAAGCTCTTTGTAACTCCTTATAGTGCATTATAATGGTCACTTCATCACGTCCTGACAAAGTGCATCAGTCATGAGAAAGGTTCTCCCACAATCCAGTCCCTGAGAGGTGGATTAGACTCGAGTCCGTTTTAGCATATCATCAGTGACAAGGATGAGACAGCATATGTCTG
Source organism: Gymnocephalus cernua (assembly GCA_023631565.1). Classification (NCBI taxonomy): domain Eukaryota; kingdom Metazoa; phylum Chordata; class Actinopteri; order Perciformes; family Percidae; genus Gymnocephalus; species Gymnocephalus cernua. Next base: position 11,004,484 of record CM042444.1, on the reverse strand, counting down.
CCTGGGTCTTTTCCATATCTGTCCGATAGAGAAAACACTTAGTGGACTTGCTAGACTGCATAAGCCAGCACAGTGCATTTGGCTCCTGCTCCCAGGAGGCCGAGCAGTGCAAGGTCTTTTCAGACTAGATAAAGATGCAAGATAATAGAGGGCTGGAGGAGGAGGAGGGGGGAGCGGCTTAATGGCAAGAGAGGCGAGGCTGTGATGAGAAGGCCGATAGTTCAAATGGCCAGAATGTCAGGGAAAAACAGGAAATACAAAGAAATGGCTTTTCCTTCATGGATACCTTTAATTCCATATCTGATTCTGACAAAAGCACTTAGATGTCAGTGGTCAGCTGAGCAGCTCCCAGGTGTGAGCCAGTGTCTGCATGTACAAGCATCTTACATAATTAAATAAGGCTTAAAGGTTGTACAATATGCTCATGTGTCTGCTTTCCAGAATGATTTAGAGTGCTCATCCCATGTGTTACCTAGCAGGTTTCTGTCTCCAGGAGCAATTAGCTAATGCTGAGTTATAAAAGGACAGATAAAAGCATGACAGACACTGCCCCAAAAGCTCCACTGCAGGGGACAATAACATTAGCATTATTGCTATCATTATATCAATAAATCATAATTTATTTCTTTTGATCCCCTATGTTTACCCTGAAAACAATTAAAAGCCAGTATGTGAAATTTGATGCTATGTTAACGATCTCACTGCCTCAGTCTAGCTCTCTAGCCTGTGGGCACAGAGTAATCCCTGAGCACAGTATTGCAAAACAGCTCAGGGGATTAGGGCTACTATCAACAGAGATGCTTTTAAACAGTGTAGTCCATCTAATTTTTTTGTGTTGGTTATTGTAGCTTATACGCATGCATCTGTACACTTTAATGCCAAATTCTGTCTGTACAATAAAAGTGAAATGCCAATCCAAAGTCCTACTGAATTGACAGCTTTGACCCAAAGCAGATAGCTTCCAGACACTCAGTATGGATCCTCCCACGTCCTCTCCATTCATCCATAAAGCTCTATCCAAGCAAGAAAAGTACGATCAATACAGTATAGAAGACAGGTACTGTACGTACCTCAGCTTCAGAATCAGACAGATTAGCTTTTATTTAAACTGCCTCTACATTGATTTATCTATGACTAAGGCTGCTGGAACAACAATGTTTGCCCTGTGTGCCTTTAGTGATTTTTTTAAGAATGGTGGATACACTGACATTTCTTACAGTAATTGTGGGTCCTCATTGTCTTGGATCAGTGCAGCTCAAGGCAGTTAAATCCCTCAGTACAGCTGTTTTCCTATCGAGCCCTGCTAGTAGTTTTGTTGTACCTCAGCTCTTAGTATAGACTGTCTTTGTGCTCTCCATTACCTTCTTCTTTAAAGTGGGATAGTTGGTCACTACTATTCATGTATTTGTTCAGCCAAGAACTGTAATCAATACATTATGAACACAAAAGTCATAACCAAAGCTTTTAAACCCAGAGACCATTAACAGTCGTAGTGGTGCGTCAGTTAAACTGTGACAAATAAGTAAGGGATAGGAATCTAATATTATACCACTCCCCATAGAACATATATGTACTTCTATGTACTTTCAGATTACATATTTATGTGAACATGTGTAAATAAATTGTACACCAAATGACAGGAGAAAGAAAATAAATACTACGAGGCAAGCCTGTAATCTGTGCTGATAAAGGGTGTTTTTTTCTCATCTCCCAGGCTTTCTCCAAGTAGTATAAATGGCTAATTAAAATGTTTCATAATATGTGCATAGCCAACTTATGCTTACAAAATCAATTTCTGTTTTTATCTTTCTAAACCTGCGCAGTTCCAAGTAAACAGGACAATTTATACCTAAAGTAATAAAGCTGCAGCATATTATTTAACGTCAAAGGCACAGACGGCTTTGAAACAAGGGCACAGTCTCGATGGATTGCTTTCTAGAAGGTCATGGAGTGAAAGAGAACTCCTGAAAGGTAACACTACAGTCAAGAGGGTCACAACAGAGTAATGGAATCATTACAGTCCAAACCGATATTTGAAAGTAAACCTGAACTACTGATGAGATTAATGATGGTGGGTGCTTGGAAGACGCAGACTGACAGAGATAGTTCCTTTGAAAGTCAGCTGCATCTCTTCTGTCTTTGCACTGGCTGCAAGAAGTGAGACAACTCGCAAATCAAATTGCTATTTGCGTGAACATTTAGATTTTTAAAGCACTTTACGTTATTACATTAGTTTATTTGTTTTATTCCACACTGAATAACTGCAGTGGATCATTAAGTGTCTTCAAGGGAGTACACCCTGTTACACACTGAATCCCACATGCAGCTCAGTAAACCCTTAATTTCAAAGTGGTAATATATTCACTTTGCAACTCCGGCTCTTTTGATATTGTCTGTGCTCACATGTTTTTTCTGTAGCCTGATAATTAGGAGCCCATGCCTTGGCGTAGCACAGATTGTCAAGATGCATTAGTTTCGGGGCTGCACTGGCTACACAGAGGACAACAAAAGGACTGCCCCTTCACAGCACATCCACCAGGACTTTAACTACACCATGCTTTCAGTGACATGATTATGTTGTGTGGCTACAGTGTGAGCTGAGAATTCATCTGTTGTCACGTCCAATCCCATCTGAGTGCAGCAAAACATTTGTTTTAGCCTTGTGGGTTTTTTGCCCCAGTGTCTGGGTGCTACGATATATTAACAGATTCAAAATACCCTCAATCTCAACACACCAACTTTGTCAAGTAGCTGCCCAGAGCACCTTCATGGCAGTTAAAGACAAGCACCAGTCTCTTTATTGTTACAGATGCCTTACGCAACTGCTGGTGAGTTTATCTGTGTTGGTACATAGATTGGATTGATAGAGAGAGAGGGGGTGTGTTGCCTACAGTCAACAGGGTTACTGGCAGTCCACAGCCCTGGAGATCCCCTGTCTTCACAGTTTGTAGTAGCCGTGAGTGCTTCCCACATCAGCACAGTAGGTATTTATACAGTGAATCAGTGAGTGCAAGATTATGATGGTGTTGCCAGGGTGATGGCTGATGGGACCTATACAATAATAGTACACTAAGAGGATTATACATTGGTTTGCTTTAGCAGTACATCAAGGGCATTCATGTTACTGTACTGAACTGAACAGCTGTGTCCATCCATGTTGCATACAGCTTGGATGTTGATCTATAAGACATTTGAGTCTATTAGATACAAATGAATCTGAAGCTCAAGAGTGTGGGCCTGCTTTGCTTTTCCTCCATGTCACATTAGCCCTCCCCCTATGTCCTAGCATGGGTGTGTAGTGTTTATGCCATTGTACTGCGGTATGATGTATTGTTAATGACTGAGGGAGCAGCAGTAGGAAGGACAGCAGAAGGGAAGTGTGGTGGGGCTTTTTAGAGGAAGCGAAGGGAGGGACGGGACGTCCTGACCTGTTGGGTTTTCTGTCAGTCAGTCTGCATCCTCCAGAGCTAACCCTAAGGCTGCTATTTTAAATCTTCCCCCCTCATCCAGCCCAGCAGCTGGACCTAGCCTATTTATAGCACCACCGCTGCCCTGGGAGAAGCAGGGCTAGAGAGCAGGAGGAGGAGCTCAGTACATGGAAGTATAAACTCTGACTTGTACATAGCACAACAAAAGAATCAAGCATTAACATCAGATGTGTGGCGGTGTATAGTGTGCGTTTGTGTGTGGGTACTGTGTTTATGCTTTTATATTTGTGTATGAAAATGAGACCGTGCATGCTATTTGGTGGACTTAAAGACATAAAAGTCAAGAAATCTGAATACTTGGCTTGACCATGACTTCCGACCTGAAAAGTATGAAATAGCATCTGTTCCGTTGTTTTTCAAGTCATGTGTAATATGAGCATCCTCAATGTTTCCCTGCAGCACGGTAACAAATTATTTAGTGGTGTGTTGAGTGATATTTTACAGCAGGTTACACACAAATTCACAGCTAACATCTTTTGGTTTTTAATTTTTAATTGTAACTGAAAACTGCAATAGCAGTACAATTGTATATCACTGTAATTAGTATTATTTCATTTGTGTGTGTTGAATACTACAGTGAGCGTGCTGTGTTTGAAGTATTTATTTTATACGTTTACCGCGGAAGAGTTTTGTCAACCTAATGTAGCCTAGCTTAAGCCTTTTAGATTTTGGAGAAGGTATATACAGTATATTGTTCATATCATTTGTGAGTGTATTTGTTTTTATGACACTAATTTGTTAGGGCAGATGCAGGATTAGTGATTACAGAGCAGAGATGTGACTAGAATAAGCGCTTTGCCTGCATGATTTAGAACAGACTGGTTGTGGCACCAAGTTTTTTTGGGGTCTGAACAATCCCCCTTTGTCCCACACTGGGTACAAGTACCCTCTGTTACTGCTGCCTCAGTGATCTTCACAGCCGAGCACCCAATCTGACTGCGTTGCCCTCACAGTGCCACAGCCCCTCTCCCTGCCGGCTGCGCCAGCTGAAGCAAAGCCTTGTTTAACTGGATGTTTTTATTAATCAAACAGCTCAGTCACAGGCTGATTTTATTTGATCGTATTACGTGGAGACTGCTGTCATTCTTACTTATTGGTTTCCTGTGTGTAACCTCACTAAGCTTCAGTTCATTTTCTTCCTGCCAATCTCTGTAGATGACCCCATGTCCGGCCTGTTTAGGAAGCCTATGAATGATGATGGTGATGTCTACACTTCCCTGATGTCAAATCAGAGCTTCACATCGGGTCGAGAAGACTCCTACCTGTCGGACGACCTGAAATCATCCAAGCCCTCCTCTGGCTCCTCTGGCCTGGATCACTTCTCCAGCGACACCTATAGCTTCAGCTCCAACACCAAGATGACTTCCAACCTGGCTGATGACATGCCAAAATCTCTGTTTGGCTCAGATAAGGCAGAATCCTACAACTACATGGACATCAACTACGGGGATGAGCGCCGTGACCAGCACAGCCTGGTGGACACAGGCTCAACTGGTCATGACTCATTGGTCAGCTACATGGATAAAAACCATGGAAGAGATGAGAATGAGGAGGAGGAAGAGGAAAACCTAGGTCCAGCACTGGGCTCCCACTCCTTCCCGTACGTGGAGGAGCCATCTGATGAAGAGCTGTCAGACTATCGCTCCTACCGAAACCTGGGTGGGACCCCACAGACGGCCAGCCCGGTGAAGATCACCTTTACCGAGTCCCAGCCTCCAATTGCCAAAACTGAGCCGCTGCAACATCCCCCTCCAGTCAGTGTGTCTGAGCGTGAAAACGTCCTCAGTGTGGGCTTACAGGGGGTTCCTACTGTGACGCTATCAGAGCCAGAGGATGACAGCCCTGCTTCCACTCCCAATGCTTCACCAACACGTAGGCACAGCACGCACACAAACACCTGTCACTTGGTCAGATATAGACGTTGGTGATGTAGATATCATCCCCCATCATGGTATATGTATTTCATTTTGCGATACCAGTATATATTATAGTACATTTTATGAAAAAATCAATCAAGAAACTGTTTATGGATAAAATAACCAGATAGGAATGTATGTTGTTGTCTAATTAAGTGAATTAAATACTTACACTACACTACATTAGAGTCAGCGCTACTTCAGAACTTGTCTTTAAAGCTAGCCTATGTAGCATAACAGTACCAAAAGTAGAGAAGAGTCATAAAGTCAGCAAAATGACTCGGTAATGACAACAATAACTAACTATAAGTTTGTTAACATTAGGTAATATTATCCACCATAAGCTACTGGTCATACCAGACCAAGTAAGGCAGTAACAAGAGAATTTAATTGAATAATCATTTGATATGTAGAAGACTGTGTTATTTCTTCTTTTAAGTTACATAGGCTAGCTTTAAGTTTTATGTGCAGATACTGTATGTCTGAATTTATAATGTGAATGAAGACATGAATGCATTTTCTGCATTTCTTTGTGAACAGAAAAAGAATTCACTTCCCAGGATATGTTCAAGGCTGACACAGTGAAGCCTGCAGCTTCCAAAAGCAGTCCAAGCACAAAGGCAGGCAGCAGGGAGCAAGATGGCAGCAGCGCAGAGTCTGGAGACTCAGAGATTGAGCTGGTGTCTGAGGAGCCTCCAAAGGCCACTAGCAACCCATTTGCCCAGCCGCCTAAAAGCAAGAGCACTTCCAGCCAGCCTAACAACCCCTTTGACAATCCCCCAGTCGCCAAGGGTGGTTTCGGCCTAGCAGGCAACCATGCTCCACCCACAGCCTACAGCATTCTGAGGGAGGAGAGAGAGGCAGAGCTTGACAGTGATCTCTTCATTGAGTCTGCGTCTGAAGAGAGCCCAAAGAGAGAGCAGGGCTTCAGTGGCCCCAAACAGGGAGTCAGCCCTCCTTCTCCCCTGGTTCCAAGTGCCACCCCTCCCCGCAGTACGGCTGAGGCAATGCCAGCCGAGCCCCTGATCACAGAAAAGGTCAAGACCCCAGTGAAAACAGAGGAGGATCGCCCCAGCAAGCCCAAACCACCCACTGCTGCTGTGCCCCCAGAGGTGCGATCAGAGAGGCCCCACCAGGACGACATGCACAAGCACACCAATGAAGGCAAAGGAGATCTGGGAAAACCTGCCGCCTCAACCATCCTGCAGGGCTTTGATAAGCAAAAAGGTCAGTCTTAAAAATCTTGTTTTTCTCTTTTGCCCAGAATGTGATGTTTTCTAAAGGATTTTTTCATCCCTGCACACAAATGTAAGAATATACATTGTTACTGCCTCTCTGTGGAGTAATAGATTTTCACAAAACATGTCTGTAATCTTTTCATTGTTGCAGCGGTTTCACCTCGGCTTATAAACTGCTATCTTGAGTACTGGCTTTCCAGCAATAGTGCTGTCAGCTTGTGGAACAGGTAGCGTTGTATTGTATGTGCTGATGTGTCTTCATGGCCGAATGAAAGCGCTATCACGTCTGCATTCATGTTTAAAACCTTCCCCATCATATCTAGAGATAAAAACTGTTTACTTATTTCTAATCAAATCACTAACGCAGTACGTGTGTGTGTGTTTGTTTACCTCCCGGTAGCTACCTGCATGGTGTGCTTTGACTGTTTTGTTGACAAGGCCGGGAAAGTAAACAGGATTGCTGAGCGAGATGGGATGTTCCACTGCTGAGTGGTGTCTGTGCCGGGGGTTCCTGAGGTCTGCTCCCCCTGGTGGTACATTTGAGAAAAAAAAAGCAGAGTGGGGATACATAGATTCACATTTATGACTGATGATTTGAAGCATGATGACTAAAACTTAACAGCCACACCTGTAAAATTTAGCTCTCTGCACAAATTTTAGAATTGCAAATGTTGATTATAAACTCTTTCAGCATCTTGCTACATCACTCTGTGCCTAGATAAGTCAGACATGCCAATCGCAGTCAGCAGGAGTTAATGCAGTCTAAACTACACATTCATTGGTTGTTCTCTCTGTCCTTGGATACAGTGGGTTTACATAATCCTATGATGTCAAAACTGGGGCACACTCATACTTAGGGGCGTTAAAGGCTTCATCTTGAATTTCACAGTTACAGAGCCGGAAAATATCACATGCTAATGAATGCTGTTTGGCTTTAGTTTCAAATTTGAAATGTATAACAAAGTAAATAAAAGAGGTTGCCCTTGCTTTGTTTTCCTTGGACTGTAAGAAGGTTCTGGAAATGCTAAAAACCAGGTCACGTGTATTTTTTCACCACTAGAGGGCACAGTGCACCTTTGTAAATGCTGCTATGTTGAAGACCAGCAGATATTGTTTTCATCAGTCAGGGCACGTCAGTTGCCATAGCAACAGGAATGGGGGAGTGTGTTCAGTCTAGTTCAGGAAATTCTGTTTTTTTCCCCTTTCCTCTAGTTGGTATTGGCATTGAATCCTGTCAAGGCTGCAGTGAGCAGAAGGTGTGAGGTGTGGCTGTCTGCAGGGGGGAGGACAGAGGGGAACTGACTAATGGCTTTGATGAATGACGTAAACTATAGTGGAATTGTTTTCTGCTTAGTGGTGACAACACAGTGACTGTGCCGTTTCATTTTGCAATTCTTTTTTAAGCATCCTACATTGCTTTTTCAGTCCAAGGTCTCTTTACAGGTCCATTTGCATTACAAATAGGGAGGATGTCGTAAATCACAAACACATAAACACATCCTGAGGGCACATTGTGCTGTAATGCACGGTGTGTCTTGTTATGAATTATTCAAGTACAAGCACTTTGCCTCTTCAATTATCAGTGAGTCATAGTGGAAACAGCTATTTCAATCTCCGGCTACAACCTTAAATATTGTTCTGTGCAAATAAAGAACAACGGACCTGGATGTTTGCCATATTTCATCAACATGGCCTCAAGTCCAGCTATTTTCAACCTTCAGGAAACATTGCTTTTGCACCCTGTCTGGTGTGCAACATTACATCTGACTATTCAAATGACTACAGTTCTTCTTACAGGTTGCACAGAATGTGGTAACATGCTATATTTGTAGCCAATATTATCAATGCACTAATAAATATGGTCCTGTTATACACAAAAAAATCTAACAAGCTTCAAAGGAAGCCAGAGTGAAATGCTTGAAAGTATGTGACATGCGTATGTGGGATAACCCTAACACAGCTTGTACCCCAACTATTACTAGTCTGTTCTGATGCTCTGTTAGAGCTTTTATTGTGAAAGCTAGTATATCTTCCATTTCAAGAAAAAAGCTTAGTCTCCAATGATAACAACCCACCCTCTCACCCCCCGCGGCTCTTAATCATTGTCATGGTTGGTTTGCTGCGGTGTGGCGTTTACAATTTGAACCCCCTTCCCCTCCCCCAGTGCGTGCACGCATGCACACGCACACACACACACACCCCGCTCCTTCTGTTCTAGCCAGTGCTGCTCCACAGCATCAGTCTGTGAGCTCCGCGAGTCGGCAGCACCTTGAAAACCTTTCCTCCCTCCCTCCCTGTCATCTCTGCCGATCTCCCGCATCCTTTTTTCGACCATTAATGCCTTTCTGGGATGAGTGAGTGAGTCGGTGCTACAGAAGAGGGAGACAAAGAAGAAAACGGAGACCATAACTTGAACAGGGACATATCTGATCACCAGCATGCAGGCCACTGCAGACGTTACCAAGAAGGAAAGCTCCTGGAGCGGCTGGAAGGGCCAGGGTACTGATGTGTTTACTGTAATATACTCATCAGTCTGCCTGTGTTTTGTGGCTATAAGAGAGGGACTGTTATCTCTGCATGTAGGTTAACTATTTATGACACTGTAGATGTGTATTTTTGAATGTGTGTGCTTTGCATGTGCACATTTATCATCTAACTGTATTTGTCGAGTGTTGGGGGATAAAACAGCATTGTTTAAATGCGCCTCCTTTCACACAGACACACCCCGATGACAGATCCTTTATGCTGCATGTGTGTGTCCCTGAAAAAAGAAAAATTAAGAGAAGAGGGGGACGAGAGACGCTGGTGGGTGTTTTGGACAAAAGGTGTATACACACCAGTGTGCTGAGAGCCATCTGTTTTGGGTGCATGTTAATATGGATGCCAGTGTTGTGGACTAAGGCGTGTCATTGTCATCACCCTCCCCACTTTGCAACCGTGCACGGGAGCTGGTTTTTTATGGCGTATGCTCTGTTTTTGTGTAACGAGGCAGCCAGAGTATCCGGACAGCATTGACAGACTGTCTCCATGGTAACCAGGGCACACCCATCTTGATTACATCAGCCCTATCTCCTCAGCTGCCATGACACCTTGCAGAGACTGGGCCGGAGTGGAGCATCCTCCGTCTGTCTGTTTCCATAGCATGGAGGGCTCGTAGAAGGGGCCAAGAGAGAAAATGGCGTCCCTTTCTCCACACTGGTTATGGTTTATTATCTGCCATCGTTTTTAGGTTTAGCTCAGCAGTGTAAATGCAATAGAATGGTCTGCTTATTGTATCCCAATAGAAACTGAAACAGTCACTGATTGTGGATGTACAGCTTTGTAAAAATAACCTTGATGACAAACCCCCATTTGTCATTATTCTACTGAGTCATTGTCCGTTCAACTTGGCCAAGACTGTGTTACATGATAGCCTATGTGATGGGATCTGTCGACAATCAGGAACACATTGAATTAAGCTGATAGCACAGCAAAGGATGTAATTGAGCAGATGTATTTTCTGCAGTTGAATGTTTGCACATCCCCCCAAAGCTGTAGTCATTTTTATGTTTAGTCATTCTCATTGGACAGTACTGACTCACTGCCCATAGGCTACTAAAGAATTATCAAACAATGATGCAGACATATCCAAAATTCAGAGTTGTGCATGATTTCTTCAAACAACACTGATGACACAGCTAAGTTTTTTATTTTTTTTTAAGATTATTTTTTTGGGGCTTTTCCCCTTTGTTAAAGAGACAGTGGATAGGCATGAAAGGGGGAGAGAGATGGGGGACGACACGCAGCAAAGGGCAGCAGGTCGGATTTGAACCCGCGCCGCCGCAGGACCCAGCCAACAGCCAAGTTTTCTAACGTATGCTCAAAACCTATCCTCTGTGTACACTTGATTAGTGTTTCCTAATCGAGTGGCTACCTTTATCAATCTATATTCTTAAATATATGACATTTGTCACAAAACCCCACAGATAACAACATGAAGAATACGTTTTGCTGAATAAATATGGCAGCTACAAAACAAGTTTTACCATATTTTATGTATTGGTTTCTCAAATACATAAACATAGGTCAAAACCTAGATACTCTGCTGTGGTATGTTGCAGATTTAGTTGTGTCGACAACTTTGTGCATTAAGAAGACTACAATTTAACTTGCAGGTTGTTTCAAATCCTAATTTGATTTTTATGTGGCAGAAGTTTGCTTTGACGATCCAACTTTGGGATAGTTCAGAAAGAAAATAATAGATTAGATTTGTTTTACTGCAGTGATATTGATTAAGTTCAATGATATAGAGAGGTCTGAGAGAAGAATCAAACTTTAGAAATACACTAAAGGTGGTTGGATGGCTTAAAATGTTTTGGTTAACTGGCACATTTGTTCATTTCTGTTAGACAAGCTGTCCGATTGCTGAGATATCTCCGTGTACACTAGCTCTAGCACATGTCCATGCGCCAAGTTAGCAACTCATCCCATCGTATATCAAAAGATCAGAACTATACCTCTGCCTATAAATCTGATATTCATAATCAACATGACACCCAGATCTACACTTATCATCCCCAAATTCAAGTTCCAAGTCTGAGACTCAAGTCCTGAAACTTGGCTGTTGGCAGCAGAAGTCCCTTTGCATGTTTGCTGTGTCTGACTGATGGCTTGTTTGAGGCCACAAGGATGTCTTCGGTGATTTAATGAGGTCAGGCTAAACTAGTTTCACTACAGAAGAGGAGGAGGGGGAATCATATTATTGTCACTCGTGTTAATCATTTGCTCTGGTTTTTTCGGTGTACGTATTGAATATCAGGGGCAAGAGTCATATCAACAAAGAGAGCTCGGCGTTCGTACTTCCTCTGTGCTCTGGTTCAACATTCTCCGTGTCTTACATTAAACTGTCACCCATGCAGTTCAGTTTTTGCTACTGTCAAAAACTAACTAGACTGTATATATTTGGTGCATGCCTTAATATGAATATCAAGTTTAAATCAAATGTAAACAATTATAATGTCACCCCAACTGTCATCTAGTGTAAACAAGCTGCACCAAATGAGCATTTTTATTCTTTCAAATCTGTTAGAAATCAGACTCAAATTTGTAAAAATCTGAGTTTGTAATGTGATGGTTAACAATCTTTAAACTGTCACACCATCTTTCTCATTTTCTTGACACAGACTTGACAACTGGCTGGCCTCGTGGTAAACCTGCTATTGTCCTTTTGTGCTCCACTATAAAGGGGGAGGCTGTCTTTATGTGGCGGGGTGTAGACACATCATGTGCTGCTGATCCCCCAGATTCGGAGCAAATTAATCTCTCTCTGTTCCCAAAGGAAGGCTCTTTCCCCTCCTTCCCTCCCTCTCTCTTTCTTCTCCCTTCCACTTTCGACCCCTCCCTTCCTCCCTCTCTCCATCTCTCAGTGAGTGGTGGAGAGAAAATGGAGCACAGTAACTATGGGAACTGCATCAGGCAGGTGCTCAGCAGATCCTTGCCACTGAACCATTTTAATAGAGAAGTAGAAGATGGCAACAGTCTGTGTTGTTTATTAGCATGCAATGCTACGCTACTTGTCTTATCTTTGGCAACTGAAGTCATATGATGCACATAAAAAGGACTCTGGTTTCATTTTCCATTTTGATTAACCGTCTTATTTTTGTCGCTGCTTGGCAGCCTTTCTTGCGTTAAAAGCCTGAGCATAAAAGAGCTCACAGAGAGAGAGAGTGTATGTATGTGTGTGTTAGTGTGTGCTGGATTGCAATGTGATTATTTGGCAACCGCACCCCATAGTTGCGACCCCCCCCCCGCCCCTCCCTCCCTTTCCACAGTTCCCCTGCGCAGGCGGATGCTGATTTGCTGGTGTGCCTGTGGCCCCTCCCCTCCTGTGCAGGGGGTACTCCCCCTTCAGTGCTCTCCTTTTGTCCGTGGATGAAGCAGCTGCTTCTTTCCCTGTTCAGCCATGGGAGCCGCAGGTCAGTACATGATTCTACTGCACTAGCTAAAGCTTTTTCAGTCTGCGTGCAGTCTGTGCAGCACATCACAAGGCACAGTTGCTGTCGCCGGTCAACACCTGTCTCTAGCAGAGCTGTCTGTTGTTGATGTGTCTGTGGGTTGTTACAGCTGCTGTATGTGCTACCTGTGCCTGTTTGTGTGTGTATGTAAGCATCTCAATGCAAAATAGTAGCCACATGGCGTTGGTTTGTCAGTGGTTGCAGCAACAATGGCTTCTGTGGGGAGTGGTGCATGTACAGCAGCTAGGGCACATGGATCCTGTTCCCACCGTTTCTGAATGAGTAGTGTCTTTGATTTGATAGTGGGAGCGCAGGGGGCAGATAGGTACTGTAAGTCACTATTGGTTACTGATAGGAAATAACAAAGACAAGAAAAGACAGATTATACATTGTATTTTACAGTATAGGAGGGTTGTGGGTAGCAGAGAATCATTTAGTTACAATGTCTGTTCTTTTGCCACCCAGGTTTAGTCTGCCTTTTTGGCATCCACAGATGCCTTTTAGTGGAGTAAAGATGGCCGTCATCACTATGCTGCTCACAGCTCCACAGCTAAAATTAGAGCAGGCAGGCAGGCGGACAGCTCAGAGAGGAAGAGTAAGACACCCAGGAGACCTCAGCTGCGATTCTCTCTTCTTCACGGGCACAAAAGTTTACATTAATATATTGGTTCTGCTTGCCTCCCTATGTGCCATGAAGAATTTCCAGGTGTCCGTAGCAACAGATGAATGGTAAACCCTGGTAGTGCTGTTAGACATGCAGTGGTGGAGGCAGCTGGTTCAGCAGAGGTGAAACAAGCAGCCGACAGTTCTCATGGAAACAGGCCCATGTTTCCAGCCGACACAGACCACTGCCAGAGGAGGACCGTGTCAGCTGTAATGGTACACTGGGCTAATCCTCAGTTATTGCTTCTCTCTCTCTCATCTTTGCTAGTGGCTTTGAATTACAGGCCCCACCACCCAAAGAAGTGAGAAAATAGAATGAAAATGGTGCAGCAAGCTGCACGAGGGCCTGCAGTCATGTGTATATATGTTTCAACTCGTTTGTTTATGAGTGATACTGTTTGGAGGAAATGCAGTGCTTCGCTGCATTAATGAGACACTGCATTGAAGCATTGTCATCCTCCATCACTGACGACAGAGCTGCTTGTCTGGCCAGGTCACATTGAACCGTTATCTGCAAACTGCTGATAGGGCTTCTATTTCTGCCCCTGCCTTCGCCAAGCTGTAGGTCAATCATTAATGCGGTTCTGTTCCGTGTTATACAGTTCCCTCTGGCTGGTTGCATGTACTGTATGTTTGTATACGTATGAGACCAGACCAGATGCCACTGGCGTTAAGTCCACGTCAGATGTAAATATGAAGTCCCACTGGTCCGGAGTGTGGCAACACAGACTGAGACACTTGCTGGACAAGTCAGCTATTATCTTCTTTAAAGGTTGCTCTATATATAGGAGTAAAGAAACTGAACTGACAAATCGTTCGACACCTTCACAACATCTTACAGCTCCACAGCTCACTCTAACCTAATGAAAAGCTAGGTTAGATAGCTGGGTTAAAACAGGATCACGTGACAGCCGAGGATCTCTGAGGATGTTGGGTTGTGAACAGCTTCCAGATATTTGACCCAAATGTGTGGTGTGTAGCGCGCAGCAGCCTAATCTACTTTGAAACGGATACATCCGTGGATGCCCAGGCCTACATGTCAAAGAGTGAGGTCAGATCATGCCAGTTATGGGTCCTTACCCTGTTTGTCCTTGTTCCTTCCCTTCCAGCGATTGACCTGCTCTACTGGAGGAATGTGAAGCAGTCGGGGGCCGTGTTCAGCAGCGTGCTTCTGCTCCTCTTCTCCCTGACCCAGTTCAGCGTGGTCAGCGTCGGCGCCTACTTAGCCTTGGCAGCCCTCTCTGCTACCATCAGCTTCAGGATCTACAAGTCTGTGCTGCAGGCTGTGCAGAAGACCGATGAGGGACATCCTTTCAAGTGAGTACAACAGAAGATTGTTCAATTATGGATCTCAATAAAAGGTATATCGCATTTACCTGAAAGGTCTTGTCTATGTTTCTGAACCTGTATTTGTTACCAGAGCCTACCTGGAGATCGAAATCGCTCTTTCCCAGGACCAGATTAGTAAATATGCCGACAAAATTCTGCTGTACACCAACACCTGTATGAAGGAGCTCCGCAGGCTGTTCCTCGTACAAGACCTGATCGACTCCTTGAAGGTTTGCCTCCAACTCGCTTGTTGCCTCTTAGCATCGCTAGCTAGGGATGACGATACTGTATCTGTCAGTTACTTCAAACTTCACCATCTTCAGGTACAGCGTAAGATCAGCTCTGCTTCTCGGGGCCACTAGAGGGGCTTTTTGACTCCTGTCATAAAACTAAGAACACACAGACGGCAACACAATCTGGTAGTACGTGTATATATACTGTCAGACATGCATGTTACTAAGATTACAAAATGTCATGTCTGTCTGCGTTTCAGTTTGCTGTTTTGATGTGGCTGCTGACCTACGTGGGCGCTCTCTTCAACGGCCTGACACTGCTCATCCTAGGTGAGGTCATCCAGACTCACTATGCCTCAACAAACTTCCAAGCACTGCTGTCGACTCACACACACTCAGTGTTTTTGTCTTTTGTGTGTCAGAAGTTCAATAGCCTTCAGAGGACTTGATGAACGGAATACATATAACAAAGCTGTATTATATCATGTGTCATTAATGACAAGTGCAGCATGTCCTTATAACTATGCCAGAACCAAATTCATTTATTGGACATGTTTACTGTCGAATGTGTACATTATCCGATTACTTTTCTAGTTTACCTTAGATAAGTATTGGGGTGTGCTGGCTCAAGTGTTCCTGTTTGAACATATTCCCACTGTAGGTCAGAATACTTTAACATTAACCATTACTCTCTCCATGCCTCTACAGCTGTGGTCTCCATGTTCACTATGCCTGTGGTCTATGAGAAACATCAGGTAGGAATTTGAGCTTCATCATACGTCAAGTCAACCCTGGTTGACAAAATGTTGTCCGGTATTTACACCCATCAATTTCCTTTTGTTGACAGGCACAGATTGATCAGTATGTGGGACTAATACGGACCCAGGTCAACTCTGTGGTGGGGAAGTGAGTATTATTTTACGAACAAATGAAGCACCAAGTCTGAGCCCCGGGCCACACTAGAGGAAATCATCAGTGCACCCTGTTCGCAAATACAGTGAGGAGTCTGAGGCAAACAATTACAAGAGCAGCACTCACTGTACCTTGATTAAAGGCACTGATGTGCCCTTGTGCAAGGTACTTAACTCTTACTCCTCTGCCCAGTGGCCAGCAGATAAGAATGCAGTTGTACTGGGCAGCTTACAGGTGTTTGTGTGTAAGCAGGGCATTGCTGAAAAGAGCATTTGTGCTCAGCAAACCTTCCAAATTGCAAGCTTCATTCACATCTTGAAAAAAAAGTTTGGACTATCAAGTCTGTTTAAGATAAATAAAAAAGGCCACAGACGCTTGCATGTTGCACATGGTAAATAGTGGATCAGCTGGTCAATGCAATTGACTGAAAATGACTAGTCTATATTCATAAGCGCTGTGTTAATTACATTCAAGAGTGAAGTTTCTGGGTTTCTAAAGGGTTAATTGCTGCCAAAATGTCTGCCTGCAGTTTTTTGGACTCACCACTATCAATTTGCCAATTTTAGTCGAACTCGACAGTCGGGTCTATGGACTGCCATAAAAATAGAGTACAAAAACAGCAGGTGGTTTAAAATGAAGTAGAATAACCACAACTTAATCTAGAATAACTACCTTGTTTGACACGTGGTATTAAAGCCTGTTTTCTCTGTAAAGGATCCAAGCGAAGATCCCTGGGGCCAAGAGGAAGGAGGAGTAGACATGTCTGTATCACTGTGAAGCTGAGAGTCCAGTCCAGCTCATAGTCAGGCAGCTTGGTCACTGTTGAAGAGCCTGGTCGTCATCTGTGGGGCATAGTGCTATGTCATCTTGGTGTTCTCTTAATGCATCCACTGGAGAAACCTTCACCCTGTCTATAGCAGTTTAAACACTAACACACAGTCACACGTACATACATAATCCTGATTCTAGGTAGAGAAGTACACAACTCCAAAACAAAAAAAGAAACTGACTTTTTTGTGTTGCTTATTATTAAAGTGCATGAAGTCGAGCCTTGGGTAAATATTTGAACTTTTGTGCAGTTTTTAAAATCACGCTACATTTTTGCTTTGCAGTGCAAACCACAAACTGTATGGTTTGGCACAAAAAAGCTAAATGCCCACAGACGTGCTCTGCTGCCAATGTTAAATACTGCTTCATGTTTCTGAGTTAGCAGACAGGGCTTCTCTCAGTATATGTCAATATATATATACATAGCAAAAATTGTTTCCTTTTGGTGTTTCCAAGCACAACATAATTTAACAATATGCGTCTTAGATGTGGTAATTGTAGGGTTTTTGCTTTTGTATAAGGAACAATACACACGCTCATGTTTTAGGTACTGTTGTACAACTACTATGAAGACAAGGAGTATCTGGTGATATTTAGCTTGTTTGAATAACTGTCCAACTTTGTACTATGTTCAACTATACTCTGTAGTTCTTTAGGCCCTGGACTCTTTAACTATTTGCACTTAACTATGTATTTAATTACAAGAATAAGAAAAATAAATGTACCTTGATGTATAACATCTCCTCAGCCACTTTACTGACGAGTTTGCTATTCATAAGACGACTTCAAGTGAGTGAAGATGGGTTTGTGTGTGACACCACAGCTGAGTTGGATGTGACAACACTTTGGATGAGAGACCTGGAATGATGAGCTATAAATACAAGCCACTGAATTCTGGCACAGACAGACCTCTCATCTCGTGTGTGTGTGTGTGTGTGTGCGTGCGTGCGTGTTGCAGTGAGACTATGTTTGAATGAAGACTGATTGACACATATGTTCAAACTATTTTTAATGGCCTACTCACTACACAGGATGATGTCATCAATTAACGTTTACATATCTTCTTAGCTGCCACTTTTTTAAACAGGGAATAACTACTCCAGTGGTAGGTGCAAACAACATAAGGATTGAGGATTTTGCTGTGCTGCTAAAAGCTACAGTCCCATTTGAACTTATAAAAAATATACTCCTCTGAATATAATTAAATAAAACATTCCAGGCCACTGCTTGTGAGTACAACATTAGAATCAGTTCCATTTCGAAACAAATGCAAGGAGGACAGTGATTTTTAGCTGTTGAGGAGAGTGACAGGATGCAGCTCGAAGAGAACACCTCTGGTCTTTCCTCCTCCAGGCTCGACAATATCCATCTTCAGAGCAGGATCCACCTTCAATACACAAACACTTCAAAACACACATAGCTAAAATGTGCTCACAAAACAGAATGTGGCAGAGCTAATGATCAAATAAAAAGTATTAAATAATACCAAAGTGCCATACCTGGTTCCATTTCTCGGGTTTCTCATAGTACACTTGAGTGACAACTTCCCTTGGTGGTGACTTGGTGAAGAGCCTGCATTACATAACATAAACACAGATCAATAACCGCATGCACATTCAGTGTGTTTACTTGCAGTTTAACAAAATGATTATATTCGGGTTAAGGCAATACTCCGGTTTCTCAAACGCCATGTAAACACCTTGCCCCTGTTAAAATCGGAGTTCTCATAACCTGGTTAACCGACCTAGAGAACTCCTTCAGTAACCTGGGTATTCCTGCATGCATACACCTTAACCAGAGTATGGCCGGGTTAAGCGCATGCTCCAACTGCCCCTCTTCAATGCCGCTAGAGTGGTTTCCGCTAGAGTGGTTTTTGAACCGGAAATAATCCGTCAGCGCTGTAAATTGTAGTCATTGCTAAGATACCATACAACAAAATAGCTTTGCACAGACCAGCGGGCCATCGGCAGCAAAAAGCCTGCGGTCCATCTGTTTTACATTACTCCCGGTCAAGGCAGCAGCATACAACAGGAGATGGCTAAACAGATTGTCCATCTCCGGGGCTGTCAACGCTGTGTCTCGGCAAAAAAGTGGATGGACCGAGCAGCCGCTGGTTAACGTTACCTAAAGAAGTTAGCTAGCAAGTTGTCAGTTGCGAGAGCACTGTGCTTTCTTACGCTGTGACAAGAGCGTGTTAATGAAACATTAAGTTGTTACATTTTACTAATTTTAATGGGTCAACTGGAAGAAAAAGCCAGTTGTGCGCTACCGTGTACCGGAGAGTTACTCCCGTCATTCTTCCCTGCTCATGTCTACAGGGAGAACTGGCATAACCCGGTTATGCAGACTGATCCAACTTCATATGTATTACTGATTTCTGTGGGTGTATGTAAGGGACCTTATCAGGCGGTCCCGGCTGTCCTCCTGCAGCTGGTTGATCCTGTTGGGCCCTAGATGCATAGAGCCATTGGGCCCTTCACACACAAGACGGTTTATAGCCACTCGCAAAGCATTTATCTGAAAAAGAAAAACACAGAACTAATCAGTAATATGCAAAAAGTGAATGCTACATCATGTAATATTGGCATTAAAGTATTACATAACAGTATATGATAGACACAAGACTCCGGGCTGTCAATCATTAGCAAACCAGTACCAATATCACAAGGTACAAGATGATTTAGAGTTTATTAATGCTATTATACTACAGTTTTATTTTAGATATGTATTATTAGCTGTTGCAATACTGAGAAAAACAGTTCCTCAACAGAGTAAATTCCATAAAGCAATTGATAAAACATTGCTCCATCTCTGTAATACTTTGGAGAAACACATTTTAACTCCATATATTTCAAGGACTACTAGTGTTCTTCAGGGGAAAGGACATGCTGCATGCTGTACCGAATACCATTTTTTGTGCTTTGGAGCTTAGGTACTTATGAACAGCGAATATTCAAGAAACAGAGAAAGAAAAGAGATGAAGCAAGAGTTGAAGCAACTTCACTTTGTTGTTGCAGGACACCTATAGTCACCTATTGTTACACAAACTCCTCGGCAGTTCAGTGCTTGCGTTTAGTTTTTTACCTTCATAGTGTTTAAAACGTTTTTATTGCAGCGATAGAGGCAATGATGTTTCCCGTTTACTGTAACGTTAATGGGACTCTCATGCTGCAATATGGACTGACGAGTCAGATCTCCGGTTACAGGATTGTCCACCACAGGGTGACGTCCGGTTGCTTTTCTCCAAAAGTTGAATTGGTCTCAACTTTTTGCTGCAGCCATTCAAAATAAATGGAAAGACCTGCGTCTTTGCTGGACTGTCTGTCGAGTGACGACCGACGCAGTGTTTGTGAATGAATGCTCAGCCAGCCGGCGCCTCACTAGAGCATTAGCGTTACGAACAGCCGTACTAGCTTCACCTTTATCAAATCACCTGAAAAAGACACCAGGCTGCTACAGTATAACCATACATACCTCTACACACATCAGACCTGCCTTCAAACTCAACATTTCTCAGTTCTTGGCTGAGATGGAGGACAAAGCACTGCATAAATTAGCCAGCAGTTAGCAGCTTAATACTGACAGAATCACTCGTCAACCACCAAGATTCAACCAATGAACGACAAAGAATCTGGCAAAAAAACTAATCGTCATCACTTCAGTCAGTCACTACACAGCTGTCTCTCTGGTGAAAGCTGTTACCTCAGTGATGTCTTCAACATCAAATTTGACGTCGAAGGTGAGTTCGATGTCATGCTCAGGTAGGATACCCTCCTGTGATTGACTGTTCCAGCCCAAGCCACAGAGGGCACCAGTGTAGCAGGTCCTCTCTTCATTAGTGCTACAAAAAAAGGGGGGAAATACTAACATGGGTATTTGGATTAGACTGCCTTTAAGGCGTGCAGTGATTAAGTGTCTGACTCACCGTAACTCCATGATAGGGGTGAAGAGCATGGTTACGATTGCAGGCAGCCCGGGGATTTCTGGCATGATGGAGGTATCTCTCAGTAGAATACGTGTCCCTGCAACACAACCACACATGTAAAGCTGTAATAGTTGATTTTGACATTTAGAAGAACAAGCTTTAAAAAATAAAGCCTCTTCAAGCAACCCCTCTCATATTACATATAGTCATTTGATCCATTGTTCGTATACCAACATTGATTAGTTAGGCTTTAATCTTTAAATGCAAGCCCATGAATTTGTGTTTATGAGGAGATGTTGTATCCGGTACCTGTGGAGTTGACTGACACAGTCCCAGCCACCATCATCCTCTGATGTTTGTGGTGGGGGTTTTCATTCAGGGCCAAGGAGTTCATGCTGCTTCTCTCGATACACACAGTCCTGCAGGAGAACACATATAAGCAAGGGGGAGTAGTATCACAACTTACAAGTTTAATTTGTTTTTTGTGTACATAATTGCTTACTTGCAGAGGACCTTGTGGCTCAAGCTGAGGAAGCTTATCTTATAAGGACTGTTTGGTCCATGCAGATGAACCTGTGGTGATAGAAGGAAGACTGCAGTCAGACACATCACATGACGTATTGTATTCATGCATCAGTTACTGTTGACAGTCACCCTGTCATTGTTCTGCTTGTCAGACAGAATGGGTGTGCCTCTGAATGAACACAACACATGAACTAAAATGGCTCCATCTCCTGGACAAACAGCAACAGACATTCACAAGTGCAGTGGTGATGCCGTCATCCACCCATTACCAAAATATCAGCATCTCAGACACTCAGTCTGTCCTGTTTTAAATCCATCCACAAAACATATTTTAATCTCAAGGATTTCTCTTCATTTATTGTAATTAAACAGTTTTTAATCATTGTTACTGTTTCTCTTTGTATTTGCAAAGCACTAAAAAGTGTATCTTACTATTTAGTTTTTAGTAAAAACATAATGGAATGAAAATATTCTGTAAGATGCAGTGTATCTTGCCTTTGTCTTGGAATGAAGCTGGCCGGTTTTAGAAAATTGGGCGAGTAAGCTGTCAATGAGCTGCTTGTCCTCTTTCTTGCGATCTTTCCAGGAGCTGCTGGCAGCATTGGGGACATATGTACCCCTTTCTATGTCCTTGTACAGGGACATCAGTGCCTCATTGTTTTGCTGCAAGAGCACACAAAAACAAGACATCTAGACTGAGAAGGGCACACAGCCTTTGTACAGATCTTTCTGAATCTGGGAACAAGGTTTCTTGGTGTGCTCGGGCCCAAAAAAAACCCAACAGACTTCTTGATTAATGCATTTATTTTCATTGAGACAAAAGCAATGTTGCTCACAGCATCCACAACATCTGCTGGGAAAATCAGTACTGCAAGTACAAGGGGAACATTTGGAGGTGTCATTTTGTGAGCAGTGCTGTGTGAGCAGTGCAGTGTATACTGTACATATTATTTAAAGGGCCTGACAATCTTTATCAAGGCTAAGCTGTTACTTACAGTTTTCGGGGGATTTGCCAAACTCGTTGTAGATTTGTGATTTACTAGTTTCCTTTGGCATATCTGGCTCTTTTTGGGGGTCATCTTCACAAATTCTGAAATTATTCCAGACGCTTGACTTTGAACGTCTTGCATGATAGTTGCAGCTGAGTTGCTAGCTATGAAACTTACATGTGCTGGTCACTAGATGATAGCTCAGGCCAGGCTAAATTAGGCAGGTTGTGACATGTATTTCCATCTGTCTATCGATTTCAGTACCCGGGACAGCACCACACCTAGCCTTAACACATGCACCCCCTAACTAATACTAATTACTAATTACAATATATGTTGATGCATAAATGAATAATGTGGGATTAGTAGGGATGTAACGATACACCACACTCACGATTCACGATTTTATGTTCACAATATGATTTTCTCACAATTTTCTTCAACAGAATGAAATGACTGAAAATATTCCTTTATTTATATAAACTGTGCAAGACAGCAGATGTGTCTTATCAAAAGTGCAACTGACATAGTATTTTATCTTAAATAACAAAAAAAATAATAAAACATTTAAGATTAAAGAAAGGCTTGTTTATTGCTAAGACCATATAGTTATGTATGGTTATGATTTATTTAAAATGTAATAACAGTAGCTTATAAGAACAACTTGTATTACCAGTTATTTGCTGTTAAACGACAAAAGAAGCAACACTAGATGGCAAAAGGGTATTTTACAACAATGAACGCAACACAAGCTTACGGAGCCGTACTCAAATGCAACACAAGTCCCATCGGTGTTGTTTCTCCGGCAGTGTCCACGATGTCTCAAAGTGCAGCGAGTCTCCTCTGTGTCTTTAGCTGCTGACTGTTGGGACATCCCGGTCCTTTCCAGTAAAATACAGTCACACTTTACACCGTTTTGCTGTCAGCATTTTAACCGTGTTCAAGCCAGCTAACATTACGAGCTAACAGCAGGCTAACGTTACCTGCTGTGTAATTTTAGCTAGGGTCGCGCCCTAGGCTGTTTAAAAACTGCATTGCGATTAATTTATCTCAACCGGTTGTAATCTTTACACATTTAAATTGATTTGTAACCGATTCACGATCGTTACATCCCTAGGGATTAGTATTCCTTATTTCATGGGCTATTCAAGATCCTTAGGGTAATGCATATATAATAATAATACCCATCCATCTATCAATCGGCATCCACTTATCCGGGTTCGGGTCACGGGGGCAGCAGCTCCAGCAGGGGACCCGAAACTTCTCTTTCCTGAGCCACATTAACCAGCTGTGACTGGGGGATCCCGAGGTGTTCCCAGGCCAGGTTGGAGATATAATCTCTCAACATAGTCCTGGGTCTTCCTCGAGGCCTCCTCCCAGCTGGATATTATTATTATTATTATTAATAATAACAATAACAATAATAATAATAATATAAAAAAGAACGACGCATTTAAATACTGATTTGGACATTGATTACCATGGCAACAATCAAAGCTTTCGAAGCTTTGGGCCCCAATTTCTATATTGCACACTGCCTAATCTATTTCATGTGGGACAACCTGGTGCGTCACCTTGGAATCGAAGCTCTCTTCGGCCTTCACAGCATGTTCTTCTTCCACCAAGATGTCTGCCACACTGGCGTTTGTTGTCTCTGTGTTGATGAGCAGCTGCACACGCATGACACCATGGAGGATGGAGAACAGCGACACAATGAGTGAACAGCCCTTCACCAGTGTGATAAACCGGTCGCGGGCTCGGCTGCTCCATTTGTTCCCCAGGATGATGGACTGGGCTGAGGGACATATTCCAATAACTTGGAACTCCTGAGCCTGAGACCATGAGCATAGTGTTTGTGTGTTACTGTTAGTTCACAGTTTGGACGGTGGAACAGATAAGCGTGCATTAATTTTCTGACTACTTAAAGTATTGCTACCTGAAATGGGTGAGACAGGAGGTCAGAAGGGAGCTCCCTGAGGCTGCTGCAGGCAACAACTGCTGAGTTGCCAAAGTCCAAGAAGAACACCTGCAGAACAACAACATATCCTGCGTTCTGGTATATGAAGTAACATCAGCAACTATCCCATACTGCTGTTAAGAATGATTTCCTACGTTCTATTTTTAGAGGTTGACACTGGATCACAATGGCTTTAGACAGATTTAGTTCAGCAATCAACCTAAATAACTATAGAATTTGGTGCAACCTGTGCAATACTTTCATAGAATAAAGTGTTAACACCGCTACTGTATCAGTTGTACTACCATGTCAACATTCTGGGTTCTCCAACAAAACAACCTTAGAAAAATTATAGCCAAGCAGGCCATTTAAAGTCTGTATTTCATAGCACAGTGGTGGTCAATATAAAACCCTGAAATCAGTAATTTAGCTAAAAAAATAAAAAAAAACACTAAACACAATCAAATGTAGAGTATGAAATCCATAACGTTCTGACAATTTCTTTTCTACAATGGCATGATCATATAAGAAACAGTTCCAAAAAGACAGTGAAAATCAGACAGGGGAGTAAAGAAGTTTTGTTATGACAAAATTGAATGGGTGCACTACATCTTGACCAAAGAGCTGCAGTGTGTGAGCGATATATACCTCCACTGTATTGCCACGTATGTGCAGGACCTTGGCACGGTAGTACAAGCTCTGATCACTGATCTCAGAGTAAGGAGCAAGACACAGCAGGTTGGGGTAGAGCGACACAGTGACAGGTTGCAGCGTGCGTGTGTTTATCTCTGCTGTCAGACGGCGCTGCTTCGCCAAGCTGGCTTCATCTGATTGGAAGCCCCAGAAATGACCCACCTCCACCACCTGAAGCAGAGATCAGAGTTAAGAGAAGATACACCCATTCAAGATTCAGACATTTAGTCAAGAACCTAACAAATGGCTCTCTCTTTTGAAAATGTACCTCTGTTTGACCAGATTAAATGACTGACCTCTGTGATGTTGACTACAAACAAGGGGTTTGGGGGTAGCTCGTCTGGGTCAATCCCGCTCACCACTCCCACCGGGCAGACAGACTGGCTCTGGAAGTCTACATTCACCCTGCATAGCAACAGCACGTTTTTATTAACTGTATTTATTGGTTTTGAGGTTGTCATATCATATTATTAACAGAGGTCATAGTTAACAGAATTGCTACTATTAATAAGGTATCGTAAACCAAAAATTAATTTTCAAATATTAAAGTTTATTCAGAGTTTACTACAGATCACAGCAATCGATGCAATGATTTTCCAAGCGCCGTTTATGAGACAAGGCTGCAAGTAGAGAGAGGTAAGAAGAACCTGGTGCTGCCTCTGCCTAAACCTCCCTTCTCTGAGTCCAAGCGATAGCCGGAGAGAGTCATGCAGAGTGCAAAGATGTCAGATTATATTAAGGCTCAATGCAGGGGCACTGACCAATGCAGCCTGCGGTGCAGGTTCCAAAAAGGAGGTCAAGAATGGGGACTTTTCAGCACCCAGAATTCAGACACAGTTGAACCACTGTGCTCTCATGACATTTATTGCTCACTGAGCAAATGTAAGAAGATTTAATTCATGCAGCAACTGATTCCACTCACTCACATACGGAGAGGAGGTTTCCATAATGTTTAAGTAGAGCCGTACCTTGCATATTTCATGTGAGTTATGTTTCTACTCCCAGCACACATTTCTATTTGTTCGTTGGGGAAGACAGACAGCTCCATGGGATTACTCTGCTGTGCCAAGAGGAGGGCAAGATACACCTCAGGTAGCACCCCCGAGTCTTGGGATGTCCTGTAGAACTCCACATATGCTCTGGAAAGAAAGAAAAAACACAGTCAGACAATTATGAGTATGTGCATTTCAGTGTTCTTTAAAAAAAAAAATGCAGATAAAAAAAAAAAGCGGTTTGATTTGCTACAGTGGCTTTCACTACCTGGAGCTCTCAAAGGAAATGGCTTTGACCTGTCCACACAGGCGGAACAGAGACTGCAGCTGCTTGTAATACAGGAAAGGGTATGGAGGGAGGTTCCTCACCTGAAACATGTGGTCTGATGTTATTTTACAATAAATTCCCTACCTTATATGTAATAAGGCAAAAGACTGCAGCCATAATAATCCCGTAAGGGTGTTGATGGTCATTACACACCAGAAAAGTGTCAGTCAATAAAAATGATATCATGATTTGAACAGTAATCAATTCTTAGCTCTCAACACTATGGGTCATACCATCACTGTTGTTCTGGGGTTGAAGCCACTCAAGTCCCTGGAGGCTAGGTCTTCATCTATTTCTCCCTGGACAAAGTAGTTGGGGTAGTGGGCACCAGCAATAACCACCTAAGACAGAGAGAGGTGCAACCTAAAACAAACTGGCATTTAGGTGTGTATATTCAGTAGTTGAATATTTATTCAGAGTGATTACGGGATCTGAAGTGAACACTGTATAGCATGCACTGGCTCTAACCTGAAGGATGAACTTCTGCCTGTGTGCGCTGGTGTAATCCGAGGGCTGAGCACTCTCCAGCACATGCATGTTGAACTGGGACACCCGCTTCTTCAGGTCCTCATACAGTTCTGCAACCTAGACAGTGAGTTACTTCAAAAGAGGTCTGAGACACAATATATTACCACTCAATTTCAAAATATTAGCTCATTAAGACTGGAAGTTGACATTTTGACAGTCAACTTTGCACCAAAAGGCGAAAAATCATTAACCAGCGAAAATCTGTCATGGAACTTAATGACCAAGTTTAAACTTTGTCAATAATACCTACCTCCTTTTCTGCTACTGAAAAGTGACAGCATTATACAGATTACATATTTACAGTCTGACTGTACCAACTTTAGTAAAGCCTCTCAAACAGCGGATCAACAAAAGCAAGACATCCTGTAATGTGGCTTGATGAACTCCTGTGACCCAGCTATCTGCTTAACCTCTGTACCTCCCTGATCCTCTTGATCTGAATGAAGTTCTCTTTTCCCCAGTCCAACTCATCCTAAGAGGAGAAAGCAACAAAAGGCAAAGACAATTTACAATTTAAGAAGTTCTGCACTGATTCTTAATGAATAAATAATTATAAACACATTTAGTGAATAGTTTAAATATTAACAAAGGCAGAGAGACTTTTCTCCAACTGAGATGAAATTGAATAAGAGATCTTAATGGGGACACCACTCACCTAATCTATTTCCCCTGGGCAACTGCTCTGTAAACTATAGTGCACTAAATGTCACTCATAAGGTGCTATGTTAATTCATTTCCAATAGGACAGAGCAATTATGTATACTTTATTACTTTATTATTATTTTTTAACTAATTTAAGATGAATAACTGAGTGTCAAGAGGTTGCTCTGTACAACAACAGTAGCAGACTATTCTTATTTTCAACATGTAAAAAAAGAAAATCAGTATTTTTTTTTTTTTTATATGAGTTTGTGTTGTTTCAGGGAGCTCGTGTTTGGTTGTGTTTTGTTCACCTTTGGGTGTCTCAGCTGTCCTTTCTTTTTGGATGAGTGCCAGACCTGACAGTAAGAGACAATAGAGAAGGGTTTTAAAACAGCAGCCATCAGGCAAATACATAAATCCATTAAATAATAATAAATTATATTTATATAGCATGGTACTCAAAGACAATACAATAAAACCAGAACATTAAGCACATTAAAACAGGTGTAGCAATATACCACACCTTGCTGCTGACTTGCTAACAAACATTACCTTGAAGGCATTGACGAAAGCCATGGAATCACTTGGTGTGCCACGGGCAAAGGCCAACTTGCTCCTGGAATAACAAATTATATTCAGTGCACAAAGAAAAACATACAATACACAGAACCAATATCTGTTTCTGTCCTGCAAGTAGTCTGATGAAAGATTACTAGATTTAAGGAGAACAGTGCATGGATTGCTGGATATGCTATGACAGAGACTTTAAAGAGGCTCTTTAATGACCAAACACTGTTCTTTTTTAGTTTTCAGTGTTTTGTATGTCCACAGAGATGACATCGTGTTTGAACTGTTCACATCTGTTTTCTACTGCAAGCATCTAAACACTGACACTAAACACTGTGAGGGTATGTCTGGACTCCATGGACTTAGTAACATGACAGTATAATGCCTCAAATATCTTATGCCACTTTGGTGGGACACAAAAATGATCTACACAGCCTGTGAATTAGTGCAGCTGTTAGATGTGACTCACCTGTGGCCAGCAAGCTGCTGCATGGATGGTATGGCAAAGAAACTCTTCAGAGAGTGCGAGGCAGCTGAGGACAAGCAAAGTCGTTATCGTTTGTGTAAACTGCCCACAAACAAAACACATTACTATGGTTTGGTACCGAGACCAAGTGCTAATATGGCACTGGTGCCTAAACGACCGGTATCTACCAGACCGAATAGCAACGCAGATTTCGGTGCCTCATTTCGGTGCCACTGAAATACCTGTGCTGCTCTATGATGCTCCGAAACGGACGTTACAAGCAACATAAGCATCGCTGTACATGTGCTTTTCTTTCTTTCATTTTTTTAAATCTTTTTTTTAAAGTATCGGTTCAGGCACCGGCACCATTTTAAAAGTATCGTTTTAGCACCGGTATCCAAACGATACCCAACCCTACACATTATTTATGTTATTGTTTCAAGAGTGCAGTCGTGACAGACTTGTTGTATGTCTCTACAACTGTAAACATGTGCATATGCAGTAACTGAGGTCCATTCCAGTAGCATAATGACAGACTGACCTATAATAAGGCACTCCTCCAGACAGCCAAAGACGTGACCCAGGACAATCATCTTCCCCAGGCACAGGTCCACGGGCAAGTGGGCCAGAACTCGGCCAAGGAAAGTTATTTCACCATCCTCATTGTGACCCCTGCCATCACTTTTCGCAGATAGCGCCCCCATCTATAGAACGAAACATCCAGCTAGTGTCAAGACAACAGGTTTCATTTAAAGCTCCAATTAACCAATTGACTTTGAGTTTGACTTTTAATATTCAAGGATTTTAAAATAAAAAAAAGAATGAACTGTTCATTTTACATTCACTGGAAAATGTACTTATATTTATTAGACATGCATAGTTCCCATACTGATATTGAATATCAGGCCAATATGTTTCCCTCCACCCCCACCTACTTACCTACCCGCCTACCCCTCTGCATCCAGACAACCAACACACTGATGACACAGTGTAGCTTACCGGCAGGTAGCATGCAGCTAAAGACACGGTAATAGTAGCTTACCGGTAGCCTGCAGCTGCACTTTTCCAGACACCACAGCCACTGCTGGAGTCGGAGATGACGGAGAAACAACAGAACTGGAAAATCCTTCTGCTTTCCTGAAGTCACCAGTGTGGCAACATTTTGCCTTCACCGTGAGTTATGTAAACAAACAGCGAACGTAAAGCATGTGGGCTCCTCTAAACTCATGGTGCATTCAGTTGCACCTCGTAATGTTGTTTCCTTCCCAGTCACATCCACACAGTGAGGCAGACAGCTTATTATTAA
The DNA here is from genome assembly GCA_023631565.1 of Gymnocephalus cernua. Lineage (NCBI taxonomy): Eukaryota > Metazoa > Chordata > Actinopteri > Perciformes > Percidae > Gymnocephalus > Gymnocephalus cernua. Next base: position 10,974,966 of record CM042444.1, on the reverse strand, counting down.
ACACTGGATTGGTACTCGGCATTGGACGACCCAAAGCCCAGAAGGTATTGTATAGGTATCGGGACTGAAAAAGTTGGATCAGTGCATTCTTCATATTGTGATGACCCCTCCCACTCTGTGAGTGGCTCCATGGTATTTTTCCATGTCACATATTTGGGAAGAAGTCCGAGTGGCACCTGTATCCACTCCTCCTGATTGACTCCTGGTTACTACTATTTAAGAGGGTTGTTTCTCTCTATCCTTACAGCCAGACAGGGTTTGTTTTTGGTTTAGGTTGTCCTTTGAGTAGAGATGCACGATTCGGGGAAAAATATGAATCACGATTTTTTTTGCTTAGAATTGATCTCACGATTTTCTGCCACGATTTTTTTCTCATCAAGTGTAATGTTTACTGCACACATGACAAAACAAAACAAATTGCCAGTACCAAACACATTTTTTTTGGCACCTATAGCACATTACCACACGGCTGTAAACATAAGGGGTTTTCCCACCGTGGGCGGAGTCACGCCCACTGCCAACCCAGATCTTGCGGTGCGCCGTTTGTTAAATACCTCCATGGTACTTGCAGACAGAGCAACAGCGGGACATTTGTAACAATTTTCACCATCTTATTCATCATTAAAGTCACTTCTGACAACGTTTTAGGCGAGAAATGAACTGTTTAGATTTCGAATATAGGCAGTCTTCCGAAAATCTTTGTCGAATTGACAATTTACTTCAAAGTTTTCGGAGTTGAGAAACTCCATAAAGTGATGGAACTGCCAACTGGTGGCTGCCGGGGATCGCTTGTTCGCCGGTCAGCCATCATGCTGGGACGCCCCGCTGTAAACTAGCGGACTCTCAGACCAGTCTCGTAAATAAGAGGCTTTTATTTCGCAGTTGACGGATTGTTTGTTTAAATATCACAACACATGTCCATCATAAGATTAACGGGAACTTGTGGTTAACTGCCTTTTTGGCGTTAAACTCCACAAGCACCTGTGAGCTTGACAACCTCGCTGGTCCGCCGTCACACACACGGCCACAGGCAGAGAGAGAGAGAGAGAGAGATGTTGTTTAAATTATGACATATATACATTAGATTTAGTATAGCCTATAGTTCATACTTTTTTTGGCGTACTTCTTTTCTGATTTTAATTAAGACTGTTGCTGTGCTTGCATCACTCCCTTACCCCTCCTACCAGTCCCTGTGGCCACTTGGCCGGTGAATGCAAATGAAAAAAAGGTTTGTTTTTGTTTGTGTTTCTCTGTTATGTACCTTTTTTCGGAACAAGTTCGGTTTTAGACTGAGTGGTTGGCTGATTCTCATCACTAGTGCCTGGGTTTTCATCAATATCCATTTTGTTTATTTCCGAACTACCGCGCTCGCTCGACGAGTGAAACACATGACAAAAGGCACTTTGTCATTGGCTGAGTGTGAAGCCCCGAACTTCGTGAGAGCTGTCCTATCAAAATAAAAGCCGAGGAAGATTTTTTTTTATATATAAAATCGAAGTTATTAAAAATTAAAATCGAGAGCAGGGTGAATCGAGATCACGATTTTATAACGATTAATCGTGCAGGCCTACCTTTGAGTTCTGTTTGATTTGTTTTTCACACATTCACTTACAGCCATGCACTCACTACACTACTGATAATAATGATAAACAGTATGTTTAATCCTATTTTGAAGTATTATTTATTTGGGTTAAATAAATTGGTTTTAATTTAATCCTTAATTATGTGTGGTTTCCCTTATTTTGTCAGAACTGTGAGCTGGTTCATGACAATATTTATCACACTTTATGGTTGTACATTGCTGAATTGCTGCTTCTCATACAGAAATCGTCCAGCTGTTTTTAAATCCCCTGGACTAAAGCTGGCTGGGAATTTGTTTATCAGGCTCCTCAGCAATGAAACTCTTTGTCTGAGAATATTAGGCTATATTCAGATTCAGTAACATCTTTTAAAATCACCTCATAAAAATAGTAACTTTTGTTATGAAAACAACTTGTATCTATGTCTGGTCTTGTAGTCTGTTAAACGTATTCACATTCCCTAGTTTCACTAATTGTGCTATTTTTACTGTCTTTTTTATTCTGTTTGATGCTGTGTTTTGTAACATAGTTTTAAAAAAATGGTATAAAATAAAATGTATATTTTGTTAATGACCAAAAGAAACCAGAGTTATTATACACTTCTTCCACTTTCCCTTCCCCACACAAAGATATAACGACACAACTCTGCCCTTCATTACCCTCACCTAACAGACTTTTACAAATACTGGCTGATGGCAAAGTTTCTGTCGGAGAACTCTTGGTCTAATACTCTGTGACAAGAGCTGGGTGGTCAGCTGCCTGCCCAAATACATCATTACAGCTACACACTCAAGTACTTGACTCAACATTAATGGCTCTCATAGAGATGATTCATCAATCTGCACTTATTTACCTCTTTGAGTTGGAGCACTGTCCTTACTATGTCACCAAGGTTGGGGGGTGAGAGGGCTGTGGAAAGGATGGTGCGGGGATCTCCCATGTCCAGCAGCTTCACCTTCAGCATGATGTTGGCCAACGGGGCAAGCTGAGAGGAAGGCAAATAGTATGGCATAGATTGATCGTCTAATTAAAGTCAAAGCAATGTTAAAAAAGAAACATCTCTGGTCATGTGCACATTTTCTTACCAGCATCTCAGGGATCATGTAGTCTGGGATTTCATTCCTCCAGAAGTCTTTGGTAACAAGACGGTAACAGTAGCCCTTAGAGACTCGACCTGCCCGACCTGACAGAGAGAGGAAATAAGTGTAAAAGGACAGAAGTGAGCAGACACTTGGACTTCAGAGGTCAATTTCTGTATTTTAAGTATAGTACCTCGACGCTGGTTGCAGTTGGTTTTGGATGCCCAGGTGAGACGCAGAGACTGATAATTGGTGTCTTTATCACAGACCATGTGACGGGCCAGGCAAAAATCAATCACTGTGATGACAAAAAAAGCACGAATACCAAGTTCAGGGTTCGTACACCTTTTCCAAGGTCAAATTCAAGCACTTTTCAAGCACTTTCAAGGTCCATTTTAAAGCTTTTTCCAACACCTTACACCACCGTAAAAATACATACCAATACATAGTCAAAATTATTAAGTGGTTTTATCACATTAAAAGAGATAATTCTATAAACAGCCAACATTGTGTTTCCTAATAGCAGAAGAATCAGATATTTAAGCAAAACCCAAGTTTTACTTTTCAAAATGTATCACTGTCAGGGCTCCAGACTAACTTTTTTCTTTGGTTGCACTGGTGCGCCTAACGTTTTTTATTTAGGTGCACCAGCACAAAATTTAGGTGCACCCAAATTTTTCCTTAACGCCACAATTTCAAGATCACCTTTTTAACACGCTCCATATACATTCATATATATCATGTAAATGATTTTAAACAAGAATAAGGTGTAAGTAAATACTTTTTAGTTGAAGCACAATCATACTGCATATAAAAATATATATATAATATATATAATATAAAAATGTTTAAAGTGCTTTACTGAGCTGCCAAACAAAAACATTTTAAGTAAAACATTTCAAAATAGAAAGTGCTTCCCTGAACTGAGACCTCGCATTTCATGGCTTAAAGTCTCATAGCGGCGCCCCCAGCACCGTATTTAGTTTTGAACAAAGATCATCTGGTGTCAGGAAGAAAACAAGTAATTTCTATTAAATCAAAATGCAGTAAAATCCTTTCAACATGCAGGATTATTCTACACTCAACTGTAGAGAAGGGGGTCAAAACCAACATACATTAATACTAGTGGTGGGCATAGACTAATTTTTTAAATCTAGATTAATCTCACTGTAATCTTGGAAATAATCTAGATTAATCTAGATTAAAATGGCTAATTTGAATTCTGCCCGAAAGCATTTAGAATATGTGTGCCAAATAATGACTAAAAGTAGGCTAAGTCTTTGAGAACGGGTTTCTCAAGCCAGGTGGCGCATTAGACCAGGGGCTCATCTCCTGTTTCCAAAATGCATCACAAACTGCTTGAGAAAGCTGTTCTACTATGATAATTGGTGATGAAAATAAATCATGTTCAATAAGATGTAGCCTACTTGTGTTTACTACAGTGTTTCTGCGGTGGTCTTTTTCAGTCGCGGAAAATACTTTTCAATACTCATCTGGGATGAAGCAGCAAACATTCAGTGTGAGTAAAAAAAAAGACATAACATTATTTATAATAGCCTACATTTATTTCACCTTAATCCTCACCTATGCACAAGCTTCTTGAGAAAACTGAAACTAGTCCTCACAACTATATAATAACTAATGCATACACACAAACACTACCTACGCAACTAATCTTTAAAATAAATGCATAATAATAATAATTATAATAAAAAATGCAAATGATGTCATGTTTGTTGGTGGGATGCCCCTGGGCCTGGTGTACATGTGTACTGTGGTTTGTCTTGTTAACTTGCAGGTGTAGCAGAGGCAATAATGAGATGACTGTGATCACCTGGCCGGTCCTCCCAGACTATTTAACCCCGCCAGCCCCCGAGACCAGGCGGCCGCGTTCTCCCGACTGCTCACCAACACGTTTTTTCTCCGTTTGAGTTTTGGCCTCACATTTGACCTCACATTCTCCATTACATCCATACATCTGCATTCATCACTGATACTGACAATCACACCTCATTGTTCTCTTGTTTGCATCATTATTTAATAAATGTCACTTTATTATCGTTACGTTGCTGTGCATCTCCCTCTTTTGTTGTGGCCTGTGAGCCGTTCGTAACAAGTTGGGGGCTTGTTTGCCGCGAGTATAAAACCAGGACCTTGTTTGTGGTTTTCTTTAGTTAATCCTAGTTACATGGCCGTCAGTTTGGTTTGAAATGTGCTGGGGACACAGATGCATTCAAAGTGCATTTCCAGACGTGCTGGGTACAATCACGCATTCATTTTTTTCTCTTTTGCATAGGTCATGTTTTGAAAGACGCTGTCCTGTAGCTTACTAATGTAAATTAATAAAAATGTATTCAAAAACGTGACGATGTCTGACGTGGTTTAACGATCAATGATTACCAAATTTCTCTCTCATATTGCTCCTCATAACCACTGAAAACTGTCAAAAAATATAACCCAAATTCCTATTATTATGGACGATTTCTGACATTAAGTGTTTCTGCTTCACATTTTCAGCAGGGCAGCGGAGCGGCTGTTGGTTGACTCCCCGCGGTTCTCATGGGCTTTAAGTCCTAAAGTGAAAAAGCTTAACGTGGTTTAATGTACCTAACGAACAATCAATCAATGATCACCACATTTCTCTGTCATATTGCTCCTCATAACCACTAAAACTGTCAACAACTCTAACCCAAAGTCCAATTATTATGGATGTTACATTCAAAGGCAAAATCTTAACGTGGTTTACTAAACAGCGATCACCAAATTTCTGTTTTGATTTTTTGACAGTTTTCAGAGGTTATGTGGAGCAATAAGAGAGAGAAATGTGGTAATCATTGCTTAAGTAGGCTAAATTAAACCACGTTAATCTTTTTTCTCGCCATAGGCGCCAATGAAGAAGAAAACGTTAATGTGAGAGATAACTTCTATAATCGTTGGATTTCAGTTTAGTTTTTTAGTTTAGTTTTTAGTCTTAAGTGTTCATGACTAGATTTGGTGATCATTGATCGTTGTTCAGGTACATTAAACCACGGTAAACGTTTTACACGTTAGGCTTTTTAGAATGTCCCGACAGGCAGTGTTGTGAACAGAGAAGAGTGTAACCAGCGCAGCAGAGCGGCTGTGTGTCTGTGCTGCCCTGTGAGGATAGAGATTTTTGTGGATTTGTTGGCATCTGTCGCTCAAGAATTATGTGTTATGAACTTCATTTTTTACAGGGTACCCCCAGGATCTTCCAACTTAAATTCAAGGCTTTTTAATACCATTTCAAATGAAATTCAATGCCAACTTGGTACCCATTCCGATGTGAGGGGAAAATGTAAAATATGTATGCATTTTAAACCCTAGAAAATACTTATGTACACTTGAATTAAATAAAACGTTTCATTTAAATTATCAGTCATATTTAATACAATTTATTGGATTATAATATAATTCAATAAAATAATGTATATTACACTGCATAATGAGCACTTTTACTTACTTTTGGTACTTTAAGTATATTTTGATAATACTTTTGTACTATAACTTAAGGAAGATGTTGAATGCAGGACTTGTAACTGACAAGTCATTTGTATCTCTATAACACTTTGTTCTACTTTTACTGCAATACATGATGTGAGTAAGTCTTCCACCTCTGTAAATCACCAACAACAGTCGTGCATGAATATCTGCAGCAGTGTTTAACAGTGAAAACACACAGCTCAGTTCAGCGTTTCCTTGCAGCTCTGCTACAGTAGCAGATAACCGTTAACGTTACCTGCCGGTCACATCATCTAAACAGTCCGCTCACAGTGACGTCCTGCACGGATCAACAGATGTTAGGCCGATTACACACTGCAAGCGTCTCGTGAGCATGTCAGCCGCACGGTGTGTCAGTTTTTATTTCGGCTCCCATGTTATCAGGTTAGAGCTTACACACTGCTTGCGTGAGACGGGCGTCTCAGGCGCGGCTCGAACGGACGGCTATTTTTCACACGAGACGCGAGCGTGTTGAAAGCGTTTCCAGGCAAAATAGAATAGGAAAATATGTTTATATGTCATTTAGACACGAATTCATATTAACAAATGACATCTTGATGTTTGAAAGGCTCTAGGTTTTGACATCAATGTAGATATAATGTAATAAAAATTTCAGAGAAAGGATTTTCCAATATTGCACCTGTCATACAGAACAAAATATTCTGTAACATATTTTGCAGTCAATACTGCTTACCGCTTTAATCAAATCAGTAGGCTATATATAAAGGGTAGGATAGGCTACAATAACAACGTAACACTTACCCATTTTTCAGAGTTTGAATCTGTCGGCGCTATGTCCCTAGATCAGCCCTTCCTGTACGTAGCAGCAGGAGCAGCGCCGCGTCAGACACGCTTCTGGTGTGTAGGACACAGAAAAATCTTGAAGACGCTGACGCAACAGAAACGCCACGCTCGCGAGACGCTTGCAGTGTGTAATCGGCCTTTGAGTCGTTAGAGTCCGGCGGCTGCTCGCTCTGTTTGTTATAAAACGCACACCGAGCACATTAATGCGCACAGATCCAATCTTTGCAGATGTTACCGCTCTGTGTTTGGCTAGCTAATAAGCCATTAGCCTGTTAGCTTGAGCTTTGTCTGAAGGCGCCGAGCAGCCAGCCAGGCTCCGTCACACACTGACACATTCCGCACATCCTCCGCTCAGTTTAACCGCTAACCCCTCCCGCTACCGGTCAGAGAGGCGTGTTTACTTTGTGTCTCGGTCCTCCGGTGAGTCCAGCGACGGGCTCTAGTCAGTTTTTAATTAGCCTAAATTAGTAACAGTTAATTTTGTTACGGTATGAACTTAATCCTAGGAAAGGCAAAAAAAAATATAAGACCTTTGTAACGAAATCCAAGACTTTGTATATCAAATTCAAGGCTTTTAAGGCCTTAATTTGAGATTATCAAATTTAAATTTTTCAATGCTTTTAAGACCCCGTGGGTACCCTGAAGTTAAGATTTTATAATACTTCATTACAAAACACACATTAAGCTAATAGATAAAACAAGGCTGAGGGAAGAAAAACAAAAAAACTCACCATATTTGACATCTGGAACAGTCACCGAACTCTCAGCAATGTTGGTGGAAAGGATAACCTGTTATGATGAGGAGATCGTCAGTACAGTATGGAACGCCGTTTTATTCAATATTAAATAAATTCATAAATACATAAATACATAAATAAATTAATAAATACATGAATAAATAAATAAATATGCCTTTGAAATTCATCATGAAATAAATAAATGAGGCAATAAATACATAATTAAATAAATTTTATTATTTCATGGTATTTTTAATTCACAAGTTCACATTTATTCATTTCAAGAGACTTTTATTTCATAAGTCCACATTTATTTATTTCCATGGACTATTATTTCCTAAGGCCACATTTATTTATTTCCCTCTATTTATTTCCAGTTCTTATATGCAAATATGGGGCGTGGCTATCTCTCGCATTCAGAACAGAGCCGTACCCTGATGGAGCTCGTACAGTTACCGCAGAATAGGTGACTGTGCGTTGGGTATAGAGCCCTGCGAGCTGCCGGTCGTGGTGCTCCGTCAATTGAGCGGTAGTTGGTGGTCTAGTTACCCCAGAATAGGTGACTGTGGGCTGGGTACGAGCACCGCGAACTGCCGTTCGTGTTGCTCCATCAGGTTACAGAGCACAGCTCTGTTCTGAATGTGAGAGATAGCCACGCCCCCTGATTTGCATATAAGAACTGGAAATAAATCGAGAGGGAAATAAATAAATGTGGCATTAGGAAATAAAAGTCCACAGAAATAAATAAGTGGAGTTATGAAATAAAAGTCTCTTGAAATAAATAAATGGACTTATGAAATAAAAGTACTATGAAATAATTAACTTTATTTAATTATTTATGTATTTATTGCCTCATTTATTTATTTCATTATGTATTTCAAAGGCATATGTATTCATGTATTTATTAATTTATTTAATATTGAATAAAACGGCATTCCATAGTACAGCAGGTAAGAACACGTGTGACAGAATAAGATGCATTTAATATATTTTTTTGTTAATTTTATACCTTTCTGTATCCTGGCACAGGAAACAGAAACACACCGTTCTGCTCCTCCAGAGTCACAGTGGAGTGGAGAGGGTAAACCTGCAATCTGAACAGCAGCACATTCGTACATTCGTAAAGGTAAACATTATTTCAAAGTAAAAGGTAACACAGGTTAACAAGCACTATACATTTTAAAGAAGTCAATTCTGATAATTATTACTGATACACAAAAGTGACTTCTCATAAGGAAGCCAGCAAAACAGACAAAAAAAGACAATAGGTCTTAGCTACAGAAAGATTCAACAAAGAGATAAACTCAAAAGCCCACCTTTTGTGGACCAGCTTGGCCAAGGCCTCCTGCATGTAGCTTATCTCGTGTATACCAGGAAGGAAAACCAGCACACTTCCCCGCTCCGTTGCAGTCATGCCACCTTTTCTCTCTGCTTTGCTGCTCAAACACAAACACACATGATCATTACTTTATGTGGCTGCCCATTTGTTAAAGATATAGCAAGCGTTGTTAATCCAATACACTTTTTGTCAAAGTCAGCAAATATCTCATCACAATCACCTAGCTCTCTATTTTTTTTGTGCGCTGTGTAAATGCAAAACAAACAGAAAGGTGCACATGAGCCACAAAACACTATTCCAGCGAATCAGCAACAGGCATGCAAGCAAGTGATGGGGGCAAGGGGGTAGGCAGCAGCCTTCTTATCAACAAGAAGAGTTGGCATTTAAACGTCAAGGAAAAGGAAAAATAAAAATTAAAAAAGAAGTTGTATGACCGGGAAAGGAGGAAGAGCCTTGTTAAAATTGGTGAGGCTTTTTAACGCTGCAGAAACCTCCGTGATTTCAAAGGAATGAAAACTGATGAAGGCTTTCGCTGTTATGGACAAGTGAGTAATAATGTTCGCTGTTTTCAATAGGTCAGTTTAGCTTTGTCCGTTTGCTATTGTTTGTGATGGCTGCTACCAACTGGTTGGCTTTACAGCAGTAGTGACAGTTTGCTAATCCACAACTTAACGTGAGCTAACGTCGACTCTGCCATATTTCATTTAGTCACAGAAGTGGTCGCTATGGCAATGTGTGTCCATGAATCTGGGGGGCGGAGATTCTGGGGAGGGGGGGGGGGGGGGGTTTGTACTGTTTGGCAGGTCAATTCAAATATCAATAATCTAATCGCAGCAAAGGTGCAGTAAGCACCTTTTAGTCAAGTGTGCTAAAATACAGAAGCCTCACCTGGAATCTTTGCCCTCCATTTCATCAAAGCTCTGGATGAGACTGATGGCAAGATTGTATATCTCCACTGAAATGTGAGGGTCACCTGAAGGAGGAGACTCAACCTGATAAACACACACACACACACACACACACACACACACACACACACACACACACACACACACACACACCCTTAATAACTATTTGGCTTTAGTACAGACAACAGTAGCATCAGCGAACATTTACCGTGGTCTTACCCTGTATGGAAACAGTGTTTGAAGGTCATCCAGATAAAACTCCTCAATGGCATAGGGTGCCCCCTCCACTTCAAACACGTAGGCCGGGTTCATTTTGCCACAAATTGGAGTGCTGAAGTACTCAGCAAACTGTCTGCAGTTAATGGTGGCTGACATAAGGACGATCTGAAAAAACACGGGTCCTATGACAGAGTTCAACTGATGCAAAAGGAGGACAGAAGATTTTACTTGATCTTGCAAATACCTTGACATAACAGGAGTTAGAATGGAGAAGTTTTCTTATAACCAGCAGGAGAAAGTCCATCTCCTCAGTGCGCTCATGAACCTTGGGCAAAGGCAGAGTAGTTAAATGGCAAGAAACACTCATTAGATCATAGAACTAAATGAAACATGAAACAATTTTAAATTGAACATTTAATACAACTAAATAAAATGATAAACTTGAATTAAAAAGGTGTAACACAAGGGGACTGCATTTTAACTATTAACCAAAAATTACAATACAACAAAATAAAAGACAAATAGGGCCCAGCTAACAAAGAAAATGATCTGCCTCAAGTTTATTCACCTCATCTATGAAAATGTGGGAGTACTCTGTGAGGCACTTGGCGGAAACCAGTTTTTGCAGCAGCACTCCTGTAGTCATGTAGATGAGCCGGGTGTGCTCAGTAGCCATCTTCTCCAATCCAACCTGAAAAACAAATATGCAAAGATATAAAGACAAAAATATGACTCCCATCATCTATAAACATCAGCTCAGTGCAGTTCTATACCATCATCTTTTGGTGTCTTGTTAATGTTAATATTAATGCACTGCAGCATTGCACACTGAGTTACAGAGCACACTACTATAACTTATTTTGTTATTTATTTTCAAAAAAAAAAATAAAGTCATACCTTCCTGCTATTTCTTGTCAATACGTTTATCTTCTACTTTCGTAGAAAGTTGAACAGAAGAGGCCACAGTATGCTTCTTCTACAGTAGCCTAAGGGCTCTACTTTTTCCAGTGTCTTATAAACTAATATCTGCAATGCCAACATGACTATTTCTGGTTAGTCTTGGTGAAAGTACCAGTGAGCTGTAATAAAATTCATTGCTTCCTGGTGTCTGACCTCAGGGAAATACTTTTCGGTTCGCACTCAACTCTGAGCACAAAGGAATTTTCCATTTACTGACTGCACGACTTTCACATACATAAAAAATAGGAAAGGGAACAAGGAAAGCTCTCTTCTTACAGCAAATAAGAGATATTTTCAGAAGAACAATAGAAAAAAATCAAAAAGAACCTTTGAGGTATGCAAATTAAGAACAATGTTCAGCGTTATATCACTTTCTACATACCTACAAACTCAGAAGGGCTAAAAAAGGTGACACATTTTATACAGCAAGGGTTACATTGGGGATACACATGACATTTTGTGTATCCCCTATGTAACTTCTGCTAGAAAAAAACAGACATTTCCACATTATCTGATGTGACCTGCTAGACACAGAAAATAACACACATGATGACAGGACAGACCCTTTGCATGTTAGGGGATGAGCATACACGAAATATCAGGTGAAAACCAGCTTGATATAATGTGTATCCCCTCTGTAACTTTTGCTAGAAATAAGCTGACATCTCCATATTATATCATATTATTTATTGTGACATGGACAATAACACACATGATGGCAAGATAGACCCTTTGCATGTTAGAGAAGAGGATACACATTATATCAGGTGAAAAAACAGCCTGATATTTTGTGTATCCCTCTGTAATTTATATGGTAGACAGGTGAATAAAGCGGTTAATTGAAAAGCCATATTAAACTAAATCGAATTAAAACAAATCACGTTAGAGGGGAGGGAGGGACAGGTTAGCAAAGACGAGGCATCATTGACCACACCCGCAGGGAATGGACGCATTAAACAATTCACACGTTGCTTTAATGTAACAGACAAACGTATTTATGTAGATAAATGAGACCCTTGTTACTATGGAAAACCCTGTTGAGTCTTCCACGTCGCTATTTGTTCCATTTAAGAGGTGAATTCGAAGTGCAGCAGTTAAACTCCGCTCTGAGTGCACACGCGCTCCCGCGGCCAGGGGATACAAATCCTGACGGGGATAAGTACCTTGGCACGACACGACACCTTCAGTGAAATACAGACAAACTTTTACACCGTTTAGCTGTCAGCATTTTAACCGTGTTTAATCCAGCTGTAGCTAAAGGTAGGCTAACCTTAGCTGCTGTTGAGTGTAGTGTTAACTAGCGTCACATGTGGCGATGTTTCTGTTGCCTCTAATGTCAGTTCAGGAGCATCAGAGAAGTGCAGGCATTTAAGTGGACCCGAAATCCGTGTTGCTATTCGGTCCGGTAGATAACGGTCGTTAAGGCACCGGTGCCGTATTAGCAGACACCAATGGGTCTTGTTTCATAACGTGTTCGTTTTCATTTAACTCATATCTTACAACAAGATATACATTAAAAATCAGATAACAATACTAATGCAGTAGAGGAGATAGCCTTGCCAAAATCCTTCACATTGAACTAACATTGTAGGCTAACAACACAATTCGCTCATCTTACGTTAGCTGACAAACGGCAATTTTCGCCGAAAAGCGACTAGTTTGCAGGTATGTTTCTAACACTGTTTATCAGTGCTCCCACTGTCAGTGACATCATCCTTAACTCCAGAGGTTTACACCAAGCAGAAGAGACAACAGTTATTATTAGACATGCTGTTTCAGAGCTCTGTACAACACAGCCACACATCCTGGCAACAATGTAAACACAAGAGCTTGTCAACACAAACATGCAAACACTCTGTTTAGTTGTGAGGCGCAGTGAGTGCTTTTTGTGCAGGTGTTACTTTTTGTTTCCCTTTTTTAGGAGTAGGAGGGTAAATAAACAAGATTAAATGCTGCACTAACCTGATATCCCACCAGACTACCCAGAGTACACTTCCGCTGTGTGGCAACCCATCGTGCAATACTGCTGGCCCCAATTTTGCGTGGTTGGGTGACCACAATGTTGCATGATGCATTTTTCTCATTGTAGTGATCCAGAATGTACTGTGGCACCTGGGTGGTCTTGCCACTGCCTGTGGCTCCTCGAATGATCACTACTGAGTTGTTTTCTATGAGGGAAATCAGCTGGAAGCACACGCACACGCACACGCACACACCAGTTTAAAGAGACATTTGTACAGTACCATATCACTGAAATAAACTACAATTAAAAATAAGTTATGAAATTGTACAGCAGATGGGTGTGCTAAACTGATTTGTCCACACTTTATAATCTGTATTAAGAAAGTGCAGCTTAAATGACTGCATGAGAAAATATCTACACACTACTCTTTATTGGACAATAGAAATATTTAGACCAGTGGATTTAAAGTTTACTGTTGTTCTGCAACATAAAATGACATCAAGTTCATCTTGAGCAAACAGTAAAAGCTTAAGTGCATCAATGTCCTGAGGACATAATGGTCATTTCAGAAAAAAAACTCCAACATGACCAAAAGAGAAAGCACTACAGGCGAATTAGAGAGTACTTTTAGACCATCAGGCTGTGTGGTTTGTGGTGTATGGATGGTACATTTTACCTCCTGTCTGTTTTTGGTTATGGGCAAGCTGGGGTACTCGTAGCTGGCAAGTGGAGGAGGAGCAGTAGTACCTAAGAATACAGAATGGAATGCACAAGAAACAGGGTTAAACTGATTAGGGCAGCAGGCAGATTCCTCAGATCTCTAAGAATGTAAGGGAGTATGGTGTGTGATAAGAAAAAGCTAACACAAAGTTCAAGACTCACTCCCTGCTGGTTTTTGAAACCACCCTCCATCAGAGTTCACATTTTTCCGGCTGCCCTCATCAGGAACCTTTGATGGGCTGAAACAAAATTAAAGTGATTTTAAGCAATTCCAGCCTTTTTGTCCCATTTTCCCCCTCACATTACAAAAACAAATGGAATTCAAAGACCATACAGCTATCTATTTACTTCCCTTCTCTATGTGATAGACAACACGTCCTTCAAAACATTTTCATTGTTCAGCTTACACCTGCTAGTCTCATCGCAGAAAGCATAACTACCAAAGTCCCAAGGAGCATTGTGGAAAGAAACAAAAATCTGTTGCATGATATTGGCTAAAGTTAAGAGGCTGCGCTTTATAGCAGCTTTAATCTATTGCTTTTTAGATTCTGGATTCATTTTAGATTCATGCAGAAACTGTGGTGCTGGGTTTTATGTCTGAATATAGTAACGTGTAGCGCTGTGAATATGCTAGAATACGTCAGCTGTCATTTAATGCAGAAGCTTAACTCTTTTAATGCCTGTGATACTATTTCATGTTACTTTTGCTAAAAAGCTTTTAACTTTCTCTTTTCTTCTGGTTTAGTGGGTTGTGCGTGAAGGACAAGAACAGCCTAAACAGCATAGTGAAGGTTTGCTCCAAGATTATTGGAGTTCAGCAGAGGGACTTGGGCTCCCTTTGGGAGAAACAGGTGGCTGAGAAAGCAAGGGAAGTTATCAGCCAACCAGACCACATTTTCTCTACAGAGTTTTCTCTGTAATGCCTTCGGGTCAGCGGTATAATGTGCCTCTGAGGAGAACTAACCGCTATTCTGAGTCTTTTATTACTTCTGTTACAAGGCTGCTCAACACAAACACTGCTCATCTTAAATGATGGCTATGACAGAGACATAGGCTTGTTGTTGTTAATTGCCTTTATGTTTTGTCTCTTATTTAATGCTTTTAGGTACCAGTCCCCATATTTAACCTGTTTCCTCCGTTATCTTTAACATTTTTGACTATTGTTTGGTGAGTGTTCGTTGAAACTGAGCAGCTGCAAATGAATTGCCCTTTGGGATTAATAAAGTGTTTGAACTGAACTCTATAGAAATAGAATAAGAGTAGAACAGATGAACAGTTTGCTGTGGTCATTTGACTAGTTCAAAAGAAAATGGTGAGGGTTAATTGTTATGGTGACAACACGTCAGTTGGGCTGTAAATATCACGCTGTTTGAGAACTCCGTTTTGGCCTAATATTTTATTAATATAATTTGATGACTTACCAATAGTTAGTTAGTCCACTACAAGAGTCCCAGTTCTTTGCCATTACAATGGTACACATAAAAATTGGCCGCCACTATGACCACTCTGCTGTTGATTTGAATAGGAAAGTCTGTTCTACTTGATAATATGGCAATTTTCTGAAATTAAGTTGTTTTTATAATCACTTAAAAGCACTCATTTTAATTTGAGTAACACTGAGGTCATCATTAAAAGTAAACTTAAATGTAAGTTTACAGTGGGTGAAAATAACAGCAGCTCTGCCAACTTCAACTTCAGGCCCTGCTTGGTACCATATGAAACTTCGCTCATTTGAGTCTCTGCCTCATCTCATTTTTCCCTCTGGTCAGCTCAACTAGGCCCACAGCCATGTAGCTGGAAGAGCTTCCCAGTTATCTCTGCCTCTCGCTCTCTCTTAGTGGGGGGAGGATTTTATCACAACAGCAGGCATCAACCCTGACAGTACTAAGAGGAGCTCAAATACAACACACATGGCTTGGCGACACACATGCACTCTCGTCCTCTTCCTTTCTCTCCAATGCACACATTTTGTGCAAGCTACAAAGCAGCTGACCTTACAACAAACTGCACACTGCACATAGGAGACAGGGTGAAGGGAGAGGAGAGGTGGCAGCTCATAGTCAGTTAGCAGTGTGTGACTAACTCTCCTGGAAAAGTCTGCATGACAGGAGCAGTGGGGGAGACGATAGGGACAAGACAATAACTACAACACAAAGAGGAAAAACGCTTCCAACAACCAAGACATCGGAGGACTGCTGCCGACACACAAGTGATGTGTTCCTTTGAAGGCAGTTGACACCAAGGGAAGGAATAAAGTTTACATGGACTGACCCATGGAGACAAGGAGCTGGAGGCTGTACTCTGTGAAAAGCTCATCATTTCTATTCAATTGCTGAATATCTCACAAAAGCATCAGCGGTGCAGTTTTCACATGTAAGTACAGATCTTTCCTTTCAATTTTCAGCCAGATGTTAGTGTGATAATTAATTCATGCACATGAAGACTGATAACTGTTTAAGTACTGTAATCAAATCAGATATTTGAAAAACTCACACATATAGTTAGTGCTCGGTGAGGCTGACCTCTAACCCTGCAGGTGCTGTAATCCATCTGAATCCCAAGTAGAAGCTGTGTTGGAACCATCGGTCTGAGAAAAAAAGCCAAATATACGCACCTGGGACATCATCCTTTACCAAGTTTGATTTTAACTGAAGGCAATCAGAGCACCCATCAGGCAGGGACCAGAGGTCAGCTTGGTTAGGGGATGATCATTGTTCACGATCAACCTTAAAATGTTAATTATAATAGGGCAACACAATTATGGATGAAATGAAATTGACGTTGAGATATTCTCACACATTTCTCATTGTGGTATTTGAAGCTGATAATGGTATTACAAGCGCAAGATTTTGTCAGAAATATTGCCACCATTTCTCTCTCATGTTTTTTGTTGCATCTGCCTTTGGGAAGTTCGTCGCATGGTCTAATGCTGTTTTGTCATTTGTAGTTGTAGAGAGTAGTAGTAGAGAGAAATTAGCACTTGATTTGAAGTAACATATATATTCCAACATATTCAAATGTGTTAACAGTGCTGTGGGGAAGCCATGGCTTCATGGCCCGGAATAACAAATCATTTTTGTTTTGTTTTTGTTCAGTTTTTCAGGACTGTCTGCTTTGACTGCCATGCCCCTGTTTAGCTGGATGAAATGGACCCACGAAACAAGAGTGCAGGCTCAGGATGAAGCACCTCTAAAGACCTTGGGGGTCTTACCCAGTCGCATGTTGATCAGAGAGCTTCTGTGGCATGTGGAAGAACATGAGCGGCTGGCAAGGGAAACCGTGGGTCTCCACTGGTTTCAGAAGTACCCCAGGTTACAGACCCTCATCCCCACATCAGAGCTACATCAGCTGGAGTTCCTGTGTGCCCAGATCCCACCCTGCCATGCAGCCACCGTACTCTCTAGGTGTTTGGTAGTGGCCATGCCATGCTCCGTCCTCACATTAGTATACTGTCAACAGTGGCTAGCTGCTACTCCAACAACACAAGGCCTGACAGCAGGCAAAGCAGAGAAGACCCAAGGGGATAGGGAGGCAGGGCAAGCTGCCAAAAAAGCCATTATGCGTTACTGTCACAGAGGCAGGCGATGTAGGGTGTGAACATGTGAAGGTGAAGGATGCCCTGTAAGACTTAGCCAGGGTTTCCACTCATCATCTCTAAGTTAGACATAATGATATAAAAAAATGTTGTTCTACATGGTTGAGCACTGTGACCTACATACTCATTTCCCATTAAACTCACTACTGGGTCACTACTGTTTGCTTACATAACCACTTTACCAAAGAATAACATATTTAGTAAGAAATAGCGCCATCAAAATTGGCCAAAGATTAAGTTACAATATTCCTTCTACTAAAACGCAGATATTCAAACCTATTTTTGCACATTAGGTCCACAAGAGGGCAAACCAATACAACGCGAGCCACTTGTGTACATAAACACTTCTTTTAAAATATCTACTTACACATTAATAAAAGTATGTCCTATACCTTAAAAAGGGGAACTATGCAGTTTTTTTTAGCTTAATTTACCTTAAGTGAACAGCTTCGGAGTCACTGGAATGGTTATATGACTTTTTTTGGGTTGAATGGTGGTCGTCTTGCTTCCTCCTAGCGCCTGTGAGCGGAAAAAACACCCTTGCAACTTTTGGCCGGCGAGCCACCGGCCTCAGCGTCAGGAAGTATCGCGTGAAATCAGGTCTCGCGATGCAACGTATTGCTTTAGGTACTGCACACATACAGGAACCGGCTAGCTATAAGAACAAGGTAGCGATGGAGTTTTTCACACTATCGTCATGGCTAAGCCAGCAAAAAAGAAGCAGAAAGCTAGGAAAGCATTGTTGGAGAAACAGAGAAAGAGGAAACGGCAGACTGACCGAGCACAGTGTTGCCAAATATCTATTCTGAAGCTGTAGTGGGAGCTCTATAGAGAAACCTGCGAGCAAAAAGCGAGAAAACAGCGAAGAAATTGTCAAAACTGCATAGCGCCCCTTTAAAGACTGTAGACCTCTCTCCCTCTCTAGAGCGTGAAGGAGGCAGGACATGACGCAAATTACACCAAGGTTCGTAATTTAGTCATAAACAACCAAGTCTCTTGCTGTTCCTTGAATTTGTCTGACGATTTCGCCATCAGCCCTTACCGACAGAAGTTCCTGAATGTCGTCGTCTCTCTAGTTATTCATTTGCATCTTAAATGACTTCTTCACCTTCGGATGTTTGTTTTCTTCCAGTTTACATTAGAAAATGTATGACACTGACACTTTCTTGATGCAAATCCTTGCCACTTCAACAAATGTTAAATTAAATCTATTGGTTGCATCTTTCCACAGGTTTCGTGAGGTGCTTGCCACAAACAACATTAGGCCTTGGGAGCTGGCGTCTGTCTTCAAGCAGGTGCTAAGGGACTTCTTGAGCCAAAAGGAATATGATGAAGACCACAACCTCTTAGTACAGCCAGCACAGCTCGGACCAATGGAGGCTTGGACCAGCCGCTACATAATGAAGCAGGGCTTTGTCACACCCACTGTCGCCAACTGTGGAGACCAACCAAGGGAGGAGATCCCAACAATCTCTGGATATGTAGATCGGGCCATGCGGCACTCTGGTTCGTTCGCAGGGTCCAACAGGGACTGGGACCTTCCATATTACTATCCAGTTTCTCTCAGGCCCATAGGAACATACAGCACTACACTGTGAGACGACACACTGCTTTGTGTTAAACACAAGGAAAACACATCCACAGCATGGAGACAAGATGCAAAAACTTGATTATATGTATTAGTTGCAGATATATCATGTAGAGATACCCCGATCATGTCTTAGCCTCCGATACCGATTGTCAATCAATGAGCAGTATCTGTCATTAGAGGGCCACTGCCAATTATTTTTATGTTGTTTTGTTTAGTTATAGCCGCTGATATACTGTAGCTGTGTAAAGTATTGGCCAGTTTGTCTGTTTGTAGTGTATTGGGATCTCCACCAGGTGGTAGTGTAACCGGCTGTATAATGGTGTGTCACTCTTTAAGTAGTCTCGCTTTGCCAGACCACCCACACGCTGCGGAGTGGAAGAGGGTCTGGCTAGTCCACAAAGCTTTCCAGGATGGGAGAAAAACGTGCTCTAGTTTATTGGCACGTCTTTAAACCAATCACAATCGTCATGGGCGGCGCTAAGCTCCGCACAGAGTTAAAACAGTTGTGCGAGAGAAAACTCAGATTTGACAGATAGTCTAGCTAGCAGAGATCTGAGGAGCAGTCACCCATAGTCCTCATAAATCCACCAGAGTTTAAAATTACAACACAAACAAAGCGGAAGAAAATGGAAATCGGCGAAAATACATGCATCCAGCAGAATTTCCTGCTGCACCAGATCAATCCCGGAAGTGGAACGTCAAGGATATAGACTACTCTTAAAGAGTAGTCAGTCTTGTTTCTTAAATGCCTTCTTTTTATTCCACCAAAAATGTGCACATATATGCAAGTTTTTTAACGAGAAAATCTGCTAATGATAGACTCCTTTCCCATTGCAAGTAGACGAGTATGCGTTTGTTTTTTTCTTCTGGCGAATCACGTTCAAAGTCAAGAACATGCAGGAAAACTTTTCCTGCTACAGCTTACAGTGCACAAAACCAGCTGTACCTGCTGTACCATTATTATTATATATCCATGTGCTGTATATTCACTTGATATTTTCGTTACTAAACTTAAACTCTCCTCTGCTCCAACCGCTCGCTCTGCAAGAAACCAAGCGGGATTCATAATAACGCGTCTGCTCCCGGATTTCAAAACAGACCATAATGGCGGCTCGTTTAGAATACAATCTCTTATTTTACAAAAATAATTCACCGAAATGTGTTTTTGAAAACATTGTATGCGACAAACAGGCTATGCAGTTGCTGAATCTGTCTTCATTTCAGATCGCCAATGGTCAGTTTAAAAAGATTTCCGTGAGGTTTTGAGAGGCGGAAGCCCCGCTTCTCCAAAGTCCCCGCAGCACTACCAGAATACATTGCATGGCTGCTCCTATAGAAATGAATGGGAAGCGTGGAAACGACACTATCACACACTCTATGGCAATTAAGTGAGCGTCACGCAGCGACAGTGTTGGGGAGTAACGGAATACATGTACCGGCGTTACGTATTCAGAATACAAATTATGAGTAACTGTATTCCGTTACAGTTACAATTTAAATAGTCGGTATTTAGAATACAGATACATTGTTGAAATCAATGGATTACATGACGATACTTCTCTGTTTCACGAGTTTATTCACTCTCTAAATAAATTAAGGCAACTCCATGCATTTCCCAGAAGCCCCAATATGAAAACAAAAAAATGAGCTATCACTGTTAGAGGTAGAGATGGAGCCGGAACCGGCACAACAGAGCCAGGGCAGGAATGCGTTTCCATCTTGGAAATTCAAACAGCATTTCACATTAAAGAAAGAGAAGGGAGAACGAAATATAACTGTGCATTGCAGCCTCTTTTTGCCAGCAACCAACCTCCTTTCAGCATCCAAATTACTCCACCTCCAACCTGAAGAAGCATTCTTAAAGTAAGTTATTTTTTAATTAGCCAGGGATAGTTGTCTGCTGTAGTATTACTGGTCACCTTGCTATTTTATAGTTGTATCAGGTAGCTACCTGCTTAGTTGACGAGCGACTTTACATTCTCCTATGTGCTGATTTACTAGCCCCAGAGCCGTTGAAAGACTGACTAGCCCCGTTTGACATGCTAGCTAACGTTAGCTAAAATTAGCTCGTGGTAGCTTAGAATGCGATTTTTGTAGTATGCAGTTCGGGACTACAAATACAAAAATCTATCTGCTTGTTTAGGTACACAGTTGGAACAGAAGAACACACCAGAATAGGCCTGTTTAGTAAGCAGGATTTGATGGCCGCATTCCTACACTTATAAAATGCAATTCAATGTGGAAGTAATCCAAGTATTCAGAATACGTTACTCAGATTGAATAACATAACGGAATACGTTACAAATTACATTTTTGGGCATGTATTCTGTAACGGAATACGTGTTGAAAGTATCCTTCCCAACACTGCGCAGCGATAACCATTAAGAATAGGCACCAAAACGACTAGCTATCGTTGATTGTGTTACGATCTGGCGTCTGGGTGCCGCCTTTTCAGCTTTTTTTCCGCACTCTCCGCTTTGAGCTTAAACTCGCCATGCTCCGTAGGGTTACAACTCTTCAACTATTGTTTTGTTTGTAGTAGCATCGCGCGCCTGAATAAACACGTGTGGCTCCAGGCCAATAAGGTCGGTGGGAAACGAACGTGGGAGGACTCCACTTCACATGAATAGGCAATCAGGCACAGGCATGTAGTTGTTGCTCTCGGCCAAGCGTTTAACTATGCGTGTAGTAGTTTATAGGCAGCTAGAAGAGATTAATGCCGAACACTCGATCACACGTTTTTAGTAAATAACGACCGATAATGACCGGCGGTCAATCAATCGGCGCTTCCCTAATATCATGGCTTGAGACCAAAAATGTGAAGATGCCATTAGGCTAAGTGTACAATGTATTATACTGTTTCATTACAATAGTTTGTCACCTGCTTTTTTATCCCTACTTGACAGACTGACTGGTTTTCTGTAGTCCTGATAATAAACCTCAATTAGACTTTGTACAGTTGGGCATGTATTTCAAAGGTGTATTGTCAGGTGGTGTGTGATGTCATAAGGGCCAATGGGTGCCAGCCTTTGTGGCTTGTGAGTCTTTAAAGTGAAGCAACGTCTACTTGCAACTGCTCGTCACAGGCTGAAAATGTCTACGAGCTTCGAACAAATAAACCAAAGAGTGATGTTCCCCTTTAGATCGTTCGATCTGAACAGGTTTTAGGGCTCTAAACAGGTAAAAACTGTAAAAACAGGTAAAATTTGTTTTTACTATGAAGTATTTGACAATAAAAAAAAGCAATTGCAACAAACTGAAAAAATAAACATCACCTGTAGTACATTTTTTTTTGTCATCTCCCAACTTGTTAATCATCCCCCAGGTTTGACATTGAGGTCATGTCCTCAGTATTTCATTTTTTTGGAAATTTGGGAGTTTTAGATATCTGGGGGAATACATATAGTAAAAAAAAAAAAAAAAGAATTAAGGGTTTAAATTGATCTTTGTGTTATAGTCTAAATATGTTAAAATTGGGAGTACTTCCTAAATTCCTGGTAGTGTCGAGAAGCTAGGATACAGCCCTGAAACCCTTTATCATGTGTTCATTTTGGTGACAATCACTGAAAACGTACTGTAGCTTTGGCAATATTGATAGTTGATTGTGGGCAGTATTAAAAAATAGCATACAACACACCCAAATCTCATCTCAGTTTCACAACTAAGTTGATATTTAAGCATTACTGTAAAGTAGTAGATCATAATTTAGGAAACCTCATTTACACTTTTAGTCAGGTCTTTCGGTTAATACCGTCAAGCTGAGTCAGCTTTCCTCTATTAATGACACGCTCCTACATTTTCTGCTATTATGAAGCTAACATTATATAAAAGGCTGGAAGAGTTAAGATATCTCAACTAACGTTATATAGTTTAGTTAACGTTACCCTATGCAGTTAGCCATGTACACAAAGTTAGCTAAAACTCTGCAACCCTCCTCAAACATTTGTGTATTTTTTTTTCTTCCAAAAAGCTTAACCAGTCAGGGTTTGTGGCTACGATAGAGGAAGCGACACCTGTAGCCTGAAATATTTTCTGTAACCGTTAAGTGGAACAGGTCAGGTTAACTTAGGATCCAAGGATGCTCGCTAGCATGAAGCTCATGCCAGCTAGCATGAGGCTCACGCTTGCCAGCTAACTTTACCTCGGTTTTTCCCACCTGGTCTCTTTCGACGATGCTTCATCGACATTTCTTTCAACCACCTCTTCTGTGAGTTTAATATTAGCAAACGTCGTCCCCGAGGTGAACCAATCCGAAATTTGTTCTGCAGTGAACACTTTCTTCATGTTGCAAGTGTTTACAAGTATTGCATTTTTCAATCGAGTCTCTCCTTTCAGCTAGCTAGCTACGACGACGAGATTCAAGTGCGTGAGGCAGCAACACGCAAGTCAAGTGAATACCTTTTACAACGCCCCCTGGCGGTTGGACTACAAATTGCGAATAAAGTGAAACTGAACATTTCTGCTTTTATACAGCATAATAGATTGTTGGAAGAAGTAAGCCAATAATTCACTTAGGAAATTAGAAGTACTCCACGATAAAACTATACAAGTAAAAGCCCTGCATTCAAAATGTAATTAGAAGTAACAGAATCAAAAGTAAATGTACCCATTTTGCTAAATGGCCCCTATCCCTTTTATATTATTATATCATTGGATCATTATTATTGATGTATTATGCAAGCAGTACTTTAGTGTTATAGTTGGCTGAGGTGGAGCAAATTAACTATTAAAATACTTCATATAGTGTTGGGCAGTTTAATCTAGAACAATGCAGTATATGTTTTAAACCAATCATATTTGTATATAAAATCTAGTGGACTAACAAAGTACATAAAATGGAAAAAAGCAGAATTACCACAAAATTTCACTTAAGTACAGTATTTGAGGAAATGTACTTCCCATCACTGCTAACATTTTTACAGTTCAATTACTTGAACTGTTGTGGTGTATTTTCTTATAAGAGTATATAAGACTATCATCATAATAATCACATTCCATGTATTTCATGCTAAAGCCAAAAGGTAGAGACATTATGAGGGACTCTTCTGGAGATAACAATAACAAGATATCAGAGGGCCCCTTGAAAGGAAATGGGTTTCCAGATGTGTAGAGACGTAAAGGCCAGTGATTGGGAGTTGACCAGTGGGTCTATATGGTCTGAGGCTTGAAATAATAAATGTGTTCAACTCTGATTGGATGACTTGCCAATGTATACTTTATTTAACTTGTTTTGCCATTGTTGCCTGTTCATCCTTATGTAAGTGTTATCCTATAAAAACACCCATTTCAAGAGGAGAAGTTTGAGTTACCTTTGGGCTGTGTAACTTCCAAGTTCTGCAGAGCTTGCATTAGATGTTGAATAATAAACCTTGTTAATAATCAAGCAGCGTCAGCGATCATTTCTTCAACCACACATCATCATTATCATCATCTTCTACAACGCTACTCCTGACACTACACTGTTCAGAAATCAACACCACAAAATATGAAAAAAAAAGTTTAATTATTATTTTATTAATTATAAAAAAGGAAAAGTTCATTATGCTAACAAAGACACTGACTATACACCTCTCCTATGATGGGTAAAATACAACTAACCATTTATCATGGATACAACTCATATGGTCAGTCAGCAATCACAGCACAAGACATAAGCACCTAAATAAGTATGAACACAAATGTTCAGTTTTCACATTAAGATTATATTTAGCATTGTTGTAACTTCAATGTAGTCCGAGAACAATTTCCCTAGGCGTACTAATGCACATCCAAAGAAACCAAACAAGACAAATGGAGCTGGACTTATGGAAGTTTTGTCACAGTTGGTCTGTCCATGCTGCTTTAATAGCAGATCAATGTAAAGGTACAGTATGTTAGTACAGTATGCCTCCAGGCAAAACTTTGTAAGAGGTGTAATATTATGAACACTCATGAGCAAAATCATGACTGCACATTCCCTGAATGAACAATGAACAACAATCATGAATCACAATGTCTTTGTACTTAAAACCGTAAAATATACATATATAATAAAAATAAAAAAACTTTTTCACTGGGAAATTCACCTCCATTCAAACAATTAAAAGAATCAGGGATTTATGTCATCTCCAGAGGTGGGCATCCACCGCTGTCTCGTATTAAGATCATCTCCGTTCTGAGCTTTTCATTTTCCTTTAAAACAAAATAAATTGAAAAAAACTCAAAGTTGATTGATGTGATGTGTTGACAGTATGTACATGACCAAAGAGAAATATCTTTTGATGATAGCAGAAATGTTAGTTACCTCTTGAAGTTTGGTGTTGTCCTTTTTCAGCTTCACCAGATATTCAATCCTCTGTTTGTGGTTTTTATGCCCCACAAGTTTTCCATTCTCCTCCGACAGCTGAACATTCTGCTTACGGAGAACCTCGTTTTCCTGTAAAACAGAAATTATGGCAACAATTGTAATGTTTGAGGAAATAACAGGCATCATTTCACCATTTTCTAATATTTTATACACTAAACATTTAATCTATAAATAAAAAAATAAGTTGCAGCCCTAAGCAGTTATTTTCAGTGTTAGGTTTGGCAGTTATTCATGCAGGTCACCTTAAGACCAATCATTTAGAATTTTAGTGTCACACAAAAATGTATGACTCTACACGGCTGTCAAATGGGCCTGAAATGTCCTCATCAAAAAAGTTGTATTGTGAAATCTGCAACTGTCCACATTGTTAGCCCATTAAAGATGGCAGACTATCTAGTATCATGCTTATTACATTGTGTCACCTTGTTCTCGTAATCATACTATCTTCCAGAGTAAAAGATCATTAACCAACCCCAACCAGGAACTCAGATTGCCGATACTGACTATGTTGCCAGGAGTCCATTTCATCATCCTTGAAAGCTACATCACCCCAAAATGCTTTCTTTTTAGGTGAAAAGTATTCTCATCTACTCTGCTCCTCTGACCTGGATTAGTCTCTCCTCATCCTGTATCCTCTGGCTCAGCTCTCTCAACTCTAGACAGCGGTTCCTCAGCTCATTGGTCAGCTCCTGAACGCAGGTTTGAGACTGGGCCAACATCGACTCCTGCACTTGCAGTCTAATCCACAGCACAAAGCAAAGATAGACAGAGCTTGTCAAATGTCAAGCATTAATAAAGGATCAGAATAACATGCAATAACAAAACGTTTATTAATTTATTTAACTTAACCACAAGTCCTTACGTTTTTTGAGTGCCAGACAACGTCTGCATTATTTTGCTCTGTTAATGAATGAAAGAGGAACAAATTATAAATTGATAATTCAATACAGTTAAAAAAAAAAATGGCAACCAGCAGAACCTACAAACCTTCTCTGATCTCTCCTCTTGTAGCTCTTTAAGTATGGTTTGGTTGATGGCTTCATTAAACTCCTCCCTGGAAATTACAAGATAACATTATTAATCGTGTATACGCAATCAACAATGGATGATACGATATGTATTTTTAGGATAGTGGCTGAATGACTGGATGAATAAACTCAACCCATTATTTTTTCCATTATGCGTCTGCTGGCTCTGCTTGGTGTAAAACTGGTCAAGTAAAGCCTGGATCTCAATTTGAACCATATCTTTCTCAGTCAGCTGCATCTGAGGACAGTGAAATCACATTATCAATATTAATGGACTTTGAAGTCCATTGACATCTAAAGGCCATGAAAATGTATGTCATTGCATTTACTCTAAATAAATAAATAACAAAACAAAAGAACATTTTAATGCAGTGTTGAAACCTTTTTCTTTTTTTATGAAGACACTAAACTAGAAGAGTGTACTATAACCATACTGAATGAATGTTTTCATCCAGTGATGAGCACTTATAGATTCATTTGACTTTTGCACAAAGATATACCTTAAGCCTTTGGATCTCCTGGTTCTTGGCAGCCCTCTCAGCGTTCAGCTCCGTTAAAAGAACGTCCATGGTCATCATGGAGGAGCGTCGATTCTCCAGCTCCCTCTCCTGGCTCTCTAGCACCTGGTTCAGGTCCCTGTGGAAACTACCTGGAGTGCAGGGTGTCTTGAGAGACAGAACTAAAAGATTAGCTTATTGTTGCATTTCTTACTGCGAAAAACACACCACACGTCTTACGTGAATGCAGAATTTCAGAGCAAATAAACCACAAGTCTTACCCGAGGTAATGATTTAGGTGTGACTGTCAGCTCAAGGTGGGGTTTGAAACTTCCATTTCTGATAGTTCTTTCAACAGCTTCTTGCTGCTGTTGCACCTGGTAGAAAAGTGAGTAATTTTAATAAAATGTTGTCCTTAGGATTTATTTGACCGTACTGGTTATTCGTTTGCTCAGTGTTGAGAGGATAAAAAAACCTTCACCTTCTGCTGTAGATTCTGTATCATGATGTCCTTTTGGGCGGTTTGCTCTTGAGATGTTTGGAGGAGGCTGTTCTGCTCATCCAAGACCTTAGTGAGTCTCTCAACCTCCTCAGTGGCATAAACAACCTCATCCTGCAACACCTCCACCTGATGGTCAGACACACACACACATTATTTTATTTTATTTATTTATTTATTTATTTATTTATTTATTAATTATATTTATCTATCTATCTATATATATATATATATATATATATATATATATATATATTTTTTTTTTTTTTTTTATTTAGCCTATTGTTTTGGCCATCTAATAAACTGGTCAGAGCATCTCTTGCAGTAAATCTACAAAATAAATCATACAAAAATGTATGGACAGAGTTGTTTAACATGATCAAACTTACCTCTATTCTGTCCGATGCTAGCCGCCTGTCTAAAGTTTCTTTCAGGTCACAGATCTCTGCCTGCATCTTAGAGTTTTGCTCCCGGATATCGTCCCTTTCAAGGCAGGCAGCATTGTTCTTAACCTGGAAGAGCAATGACATTATTATTATAAACATGCCCTGACTGATTCAAACATTAAACATATCTATATGTATGAGGTGGTAGAGTAAAGTTAACTACAGCAAACAATAAGTTATTTAAGACAAATAAAGGGTGAAATAGGTGGAGGAGTCAAGTACTGTGATGTCTTTGATTTCTCCAGACAGGTAGGTAATGGTCTGGTCCTTCTGGCTCAGCTCATTGCGGAGGTCTCTGGTTTGGTTGATCAGATCTAAAACAACATCCTGTTCAAATGCACAGATGGGATTCAGAATGGTAGCCAAAACACTGCAATTGTATTTGCAGGATAATAATTGAAAGAAATATTCACTTTGTCCTGGTCAATCTTCTGCTCTAAGCCTTTTATTGTTTCGTTGGCAGAGTTTACATTTTGCTCAAGAGCAACAATTTCGGATGCCTTCAAAACAGAAATCAGACAACCGGGTTTAGCTTCTAAGCTGCAATTACTGTTATAATATATTTCATTTTCAAACATGCATGCTATTCTTAGTACTGACCTGTTGTTGATTTTGTACTGTCAGGTCTGAGACTTGTTTTCTAAGCTGTGTGTTCTGCTCCACCGTTTCAATAAGTTCTCTGAAGGCACACACCAAGGTCACTCATGTTACTGAAAGTTATTTTAAATGCTGAAAACTGTAAGCAAGCTGTGGACACACTCACTTTGATGTACTGTCTTTGTTTTCTCTTAACTGAGAGATCAGGGTGCTTGTGTGCTCTTGCTCAGTCTGCAGAGAATTATTTAATTCCTACGACAGAAAAAAAGAATAGAAAATACAGGCAGTTAAGAGATCACAGCCGACATTTCAGGATACAAAATGGCCATAGTTTAGATTATGGGTTCACTGACCAGGAGCTGTGTCTTCAGCGCATCAGTCTCCTGCTGCCTGTCCTGCAGCTGCTGTCTTGCCTGATCAGCCTCAAACTTTGACTCAGCTTGGAGCTGGTCAAATGAATCCTGCAGTGTCCGATGCTGCTCCAGAAGCTGCTCCCACTCCAGCCTGGAATGAAGACATGGTAGTTGTGGGCACAGAAACACATCAGATCAAGAAGTGCCACAGTGCAGAGGTATTAAGTTCATGCTTACTGGACTTTGTCAAGTTGGAGCTGTGTGCTGATCAGACTGTTAGAGAGCTGGCTCATTTCTCTCTGCTGCTGACTCTGGCCATCGCTTAGCTCGTTCCTCACAGCGGCCAGCTCCTTATCAGATGACTGCAGCACCAGGCGCAGGTCACGGATCTCACTCCTCAGTACTGAAAGGAAGGTAAAGAAAGAGTTGTGACCTTGGCACTCTTGTCCCTACCCCCCATCTCACAGAAACGTTTAAGTTCAACACCAGCGAAAGTCCAGGTGAGCAAACAGGTAAACACAACAACACAGGAGGAGCACCAGATCCTCACCTTCTGCAGCTTGCTGTTCAGACTGAAGACTCTGTTGCAGCTCGCTGACAGTTTCCTGCTGGTTGAGCTGATCTCTGTTCCGGTTAGCTCGCTCAGAAGAAAGCAGCTGCATCAGGTGTAAAGAACAATTAGGAACACGGAAAAGTTAACCCACA
The DNA here is from genome assembly GCA_023631565.1 of Gymnocephalus cernua. NCBI lineage: Eukaryota > Metazoa > Chordata > Actinopteri > Perciformes > Percidae > Gymnocephalus > Gymnocephalus cernua. The sequence continues at coordinate 10,945,481 of CM042444.1, read as the reverse complement.
TCAAATAAAATACTTTTTACATAGCATTTTAATTTGAAGAACTGTAAATGAGGAACATGAGGAAATTCTACCTCATCCTTGCGGTCAGACTCTTGTGAAATCAGAGCGATCTGCTCCTCGAGTTTTGCAATTTTCTGCAACAGCTTGCTGTTCTTTAGCTCCTCCTCATTAAACTGTGTCTGGACATGGCTAGCTTGCTCCTGTTGAGAAATTAGAGAAAGTATGAGACAATAACAATTTGTGTTTTTTTTGTACACACATTTGCAGGATAATCCAAGTTGGTGTACCTGCACTTGACGGAGTTCCTCAGTCAAGGCCATTTCAGCCATGTCTGAAGGAGGAGACTCGGTCCAAATGTTGTCTGCACTATTGCCTGTCCCATTCAGGTGGTCCGGGCTAGAGAGAGGCACGAGACGGGTCCGCAAGTTGTATGCTTTGGTGGGCGTGGTGAGAATCTGGTATAATAGACATTTGAAGAATTTGAAAAGATAATTTTCACAAAGCTTTTTAGAGAATCTGCAAGACAAAAGGAAAATATACTGAGAGGTTTGCTCACAGTAATCGGAATACAAATCAAAATCCACTCACCTTTATAGTTTCAACATGAATTCTGTTCAGCTCGGAGACCTCCTTTTTTTTGTAAGCGTTTGTGGCTTCCAAAATGTTTTCCAAATGCCTGTTGGACTTATCAAGGTATCTTTTCTCAGACTCCAGCTGAGATATCTGTTTCCTAAAACACAAAGCACCATTCAAAAACCACATTAAGCACTGCAAAACTTGCATGAAAAATGACATATTTCATTAAGATCACAAGATACTTTTTTACAAATAAATAAAAAGATGTATAAAGATATTCTAGTGATCAGCTTCTCCCTGAAGCTAGAAATCAGAGCTGGGCAATGCTATATTTTAATATATACAAAAAGTGGATTTAACATGCAAGGGAGAATTGTCACATCATTAAATATATGAAACACAGTAAGATATTGTTTATCCAAATTAACCAGCCCAAGTGTAAGTCAGGAAACTAACATGCTCTTTCTTTTTCTAATTATAAAACCATATTAACTCCTACATACATTTTGCTTCATTTCACTGTACAGACAGCAGTTATTGAAAAATAAATCTGTCCATTAAAAGAACCATGTAAACTGTGTGTTCACAAAGGTGCTCTACCAGATTTCATAAAGGCTAAAGATATTAGAATATTATTTATTTTGCTATTCCTAAACATCTGCTAAGCTTTTCTGAATAAAGCCCATGTGAATTTGGTTTAAGAGTAAAGGTGTTGAAATTAATCAAATAATCGATGCATTGAATCGCAGACATGCGGCATCGATAATCGACCGGGCCATAATCAATTATTTCTGTTTAAAATTTAATGTAGGCCTAACAATATTTCTGTTTACATATTCTGTTATGTTTTGCACATTCAGGAAGTGCCATGTGCTCAGTGCTGTAGTTTTATGTATCCAATTTATTTAGTATTAGAGAACTGCAAAATTTTTGTTTTTGAAGCTTGAAAAGCTATGAATTAAATATTTCTAATATCTTTAATAGAAAAATGTATTTGACGCATCGTGATGCATCGAGATATTGAATTGAATCGCTGACATGATAATCATAATCAAATCGGGAGATCAGTGAAGATTTACACCTCTATTTAAGACTGGTTTTCCTCTTTAAATACCCTCCTTACTTGGTGATTTCTTTGTACTCTTCGAAGGCCTGAAAGGCGCCTGTGAGGTCGGACTGTTTCTGAAGCAGCTGAGCCTTCAGCTTCTCAATTGTAGCTGCCGAGACAGCATCTACAGGCACAGGGGTTGAAGAGGCTGCTGGAGCTGTGGAGCAACATGAGTTTATTGACATGCATACAGATAAAGCATAATACATGTACTTGGCATTTTCTCAGATGAAGCTGATAATTATCTTACTCTCTGTGAGTCTTTCTGTCTCCATAGCCCTCTGGAATGCCTCTTCCAGCTCAGCAGCAACTTGGACTGCAGCCTCTTCAGTTTTCACCACTGATTCAAGAGAACGAAGTTGACGGTTCTCCTCTCTGAGGCTAAAGTTCTCCGCTGCATATCGAGTCATTTTTGGGTGATGTTCAACCTAATAGGGCAGAGTTGTGTACATGGAAAAACTGGGTTGAACAGATACAACATTTCAAGAAAAGAACATATACAGAGTTTCTGATGTAACTCTACTGTGCCTTTCAGAGTAAGCAATTATAAAGAAACCTATCTTGGATGTTAGAGGAAATAAATAATGTAAACATAAATAACGTTTTGTACAGCTGAACTATAGGTTCTCCACAGTAGCTGTGTATCCACACATTATATACACATGCCTCATTTCCACTGTGTGGTTCGGCTCAACTCAACTCACTTTTGGTACCAGGTGCTTTTTCTCAATTTTGTTATCCACTGCAGATACTACCACATCAACGTAGGTGAGTCGAGCCGGTAACATGCAGTCATCATCAGTGGGTTAGGCAGTGTTTAAATGGTATTAGATTTTGTACCTGATCTCTTAAGACCTTGATCTCTTCTTTCAGCTGGTCAATCAGTGTCTGAGACTCCTTGTCTGACAGTAAGCCTTGGCCTGCCTTCAATTTTTTCTCAAGGCGATAGATGTGGTCCTCTCGAAACCTGACAATCATTCGGCTGGAATGGATGAACTTGTCTTTCTGGGTCCAGGCCTCCTCAAGCTGAGCCACTTTCTCGAGCAGCACCTGAGTGTTTTTAAACATTACTTTAAGTTTCCCTTTGCCAACAGAATTTCCTCACAGCAGTATAATTTCCACACAAAAAATGACAATGCAAAAAATATATACCCTCTTCTCTTCTTCTCGCTTCCTCCAAAGACGAATAGCAGCCATAAACTTTGCTTTATATGAGGCATCATGTTGACTTTCTATGGATGGACGTAATGAGAAAAGCTGATTTAAACTTTGCAACATACCAGAACACATTTGTTTAAAAACATGTAGGGCTGTAATGAATGTCTTTTTTTTGTTTGTTTTTACATTTGAAGCTTCTATTGAAGTTTTATGAATGAAGTTTTCAAATGTCTAGTCAATTTGTATTGACATCATCGCCTGAAAAATAAATCCTCAAAAAATATCAAAAATATCCTCAATTTTAATAATGTAATTCATCAGTCTTTTTATTATTAAAATCAACTTTGTTTAATGAATATAACTCATCAGTCTCATCAACATAAATACATGTAGGCAGCAGGCTAATCCAATAAGGGCATCAAATAATAATGAAATAATAATAGTGCCCTTAGGCTTATAGCAACATTATGCTATGACAAACAAACTGGAGTTATTGGAAATAATTGGATCACACAGGTGGGAAACAATCCTACGCAACCACCACTGGAATCTAATTCTACAAATACTAATAATATTAGTGTACTCTTCATCTGCAACTGTGCAGAAATACTGTGTTTAAACAGAAATAGACATTCAAAGGACACACAAAAAAAGCTGTGCAGCATGCAAATGTTGATTTAGAACTTAAATGTCAACGTTATGAACAATGCTTTGAACTATTTGGTACAGTCCTAAAAACATGCAACTTTGCATGTAATACAGTAGCCCGGATTACCGTATTTAATACATTTGGGTATTACATGTTGAATGTGTGCAAATGGTTTAAAGAAGATGCTACTTTGAAGGTGTTAAGGTTAACATACAGTATATTTGTTCAGTGTATTGTTACCTATGGGGAGTTCAGGTCCTCCTGGTGCTACATCTCTGGCATAGTCCACTGCCTGAGAAGTTAGAGCCTGTGCAAGCTGCTCCTTCAGCTTTCTCACCTCAGCTTGTAACTGCTTCACATTTCCCTGTGTGTCTTCATTGATAATGGCCTGGCAAAACACAATTGCACAGGGATGAGATTATTGAGTGCTCTTTGACAGCACCACAACTTGGTCAAATCTACAATATAGAGGTGTGTTAAATAACAGATACCTTGTTCTTGATCAACTTTGCTCTCTGAGCAAACTGCAAGGTGGACAGTGTTTCTCCAAAACACTTTGAACCAGGATGTACATTGGCTATGATATAAGTCTTTGCATTTCCTCCAAGAGAGTCCTGAAATAATAATAATTGTTACAGTGCATAATATCTATTCACATTATAAAGTGCAATCACATCTTTAAAGTATTATAAAATGTTACATTCTACCAAAGCACAGGAATACAAATGAATGAAGCAAAATTCAATACTTGAATATCACGTGCACAAGATGGATACTTCCTAGTTTCATGGCCACCACTATTTATTCAACAATCTCGTTCCAATGGCAATTTCAGTAGAAAAACAGCAACAAGAAAACGTGTATTTTACAAAGTAATTGCATCTAAGTCATGCCGCTGAACATATAATGCCATAATTCCAGTGATTTTGACTCCACAACAACAGACCGCAACATAACACATTCTCCACCAAAGCCACAAACAAGATGTATTTTGTATTTAGAATCACTAACCCTGAGCAAGAAGGTGAGCTTGGAATCTCTGTAGCAGATGTGACGGTTCTTTCCATTGGACACATCAACCAGTGCCATGATCACCTGACCGAGACACATGAGGGAGCGATTGATACTGCTGGCCTCCTGAAAGAGAAGCAATGCAGACAACAGCTGTTAGCAACAGCTCAAACGTAGTACCTCAGTAAGAGACTGAATTACGAAGCTTCACCTTGAGCCTGGAACCTTCTGTGTGTGTGTCTTTCTGCCTCTCAGACCCTGCCAGATCTACCAGGTTTAACTGAGACATTCGGATGTTCACCACTTCATTGATAGACTCTTTAGATTCCAATGTCATGGTGAACACTGCGTGAGATCTGGAAGATTCTCGGTTCATGGAGGTGGAGGCCACGCGTCGATTACGCCAGCCCATAGATAGCACCTAAGTGGTTTCAAACAAAAAATCTGTACACTTCCACAGTATATTTCTTAAGATGTCACATTTAAATAATTATTAATTGAATGGGATCCCAACTCTGTAATTTGACACTGCTCAATAAAAGGAGAAACAGACTTTTTAACATTATAATAATGAAACTGGATACAAGGTATAAAGTAATATGAAGGTTTTATCCCATTTAACTAGTTGGACATGAATGTTAGCATAATCTTCTGAGTCACAACAAGCAAGGAATGTATACCTGGTAGGCTTCAGTGGCCGAGTTGACAAACTTCTCCACGGCTCCCTCAACAAACAAACCTTTCTTGATGTTCTCCCTGAGGAAAAGGCTGGCTGAGGCTGTATCCAGGAGGTCGTAAATTTGTTCATTGTAAATCTCTATAAATGAACATTTACAAAGGAAACTCTTGGACTGGCCAGACTTTTGGGAAAAAAGAACAAAAAAGCACCAACTTCATTAAAAAAAAATAAAAAACACATGAAATATTAGTTTACAAACATCTTCATGGTGATGAAATGTTACACCTCACCCGTTCCACTTCTCTGTTGATGAGGAAAAACAGATACTCAAAACTTCGAGGAATAACCCCCCTTAGCTCATCTGTGAAGTTATCCAACTCAGATGGTCCTAGAGCAGGAGAGAAATAATAAAGTGTCACGATTATTCTGTTGCTGGATCTTAAAGAATTTGTAGTACAAAATGTAAATAGTAAGTTGAATTCTCACCAAGCATGGTGAATGTTTTCCCTGAGCCCGTTTGTCCGCTAAAGAAGGAAGAGAGGAATCCAATAAGGAATTGAACGGGTGCTGCACATCAAGCACAATGCATGTGCAACAACATATTTTAAATAACAAGACCACTTACTAGGCAAATATTGTACCATTGTATCCATTTATGCAAGACTCCACAATATTCTTGGCCACACTGGAGAATACAGAGTCCTGTTAAAGAATGACAGATAAAGATCACGAACACACCGACCAGTTTTATCCATATCAGCAGTATATTGATGATACAACTGTATGCTCCCAACCTGAGATGTTTCCATGTCAGCAACATGATCATAAGTAAAGGTTCGTGGTTCTGGTTTTGATAGCAGACGAATGGTATTGGGTGAGGTGACTGTGAGACACAGCTTCTGATCTCCATCTGTGGTCAGCCCAGCACACTGGGTCAGAGGTCGTACTCGCACAAAAACTTTGATGGAATCACTGTCACTGCTGTAGGACCAGAAATAAACATAAAAACTGAACATCACCATTAACAGTAGGTAAGTGTTTGTTACTACAGCTGCCCATTAAGTTTGGAGGACATGAACATGGTGAATCCATTGTAGCTGTGCTCCTCAGTCAAATCAATAAAACCTTATAGTCAAATCATAGACTGTATATACAGTCAAACTCACAATCACAAAAAAACACACATACATCCCTCACTGTAACGTTAACATACATGTATGGTATTATTAGCCTTGATCCAGGAGTAGCATATGGGTATGTGCAAACGACAATACTTTAGTATATGTAATGTTAACGCTAGCACGTAACGTTAACGTAGAGTAACGTCAGTGTTGTCGGTTTTTGTTTGGGTGAAACAAGCAAATCGTTCTAACGGTAAAGCTAGCTACATTACCTGGCAGCAGGTTGGGTCGAATCGACAGATCCTGTAAACAAAATGATTATAAGATTGTTAACGTTTGTTTAGATAGAATAGTGTAGCTACACTTTAATATCAGTTAAGTTATCTAGTAAGTTAAACGCATACGTTCGCGTTAAACTAGCTAGGTAACGTTGACGTTAAAGTAATGTCAGATACTAAGGTTACCAAAATAATAGTAATTTGTAGTGTCAATACATTTGCATATAAGTTTACTAGCCGAACAAATGTTTGGTGCGGTAACGTTACCTTTCCCAATGGAATTCATTGTTGATGAAGAAATGTTCGACGTTATGTGGTAAAATGAACGTTCTTCATGGCAGAGTCGACGAAAGAAAACGACGCTGTTTACTTCCTTCGAAATTGGCGGGCAGGTCCAAGTGCTACTTCTTCGTTTAATGTCGCTACAAACCAGGGCGACAGGCGCATACCGCCACCTAGTGTAGCAGAGAGTGTAACATCGTGGCTTTATTTAGTTTACGGTGACATTTGAATGTCTCTTTTTGAAGATAACGTCCTGTTTATCCAGTTTTGCAATAAACACTTGGTAATTATTAGCCTGTACAACAGAATTTTGACATACCAGATATGATGGACATCATTAAAGTATCACATTAAGGAACTGACAGAGGAGCTTGAGCCATAAAGCCAGTTATGCTGTATATAGCTACCTAATTGGTCAAAATAGTTTTTTAAACAGTCAGTCTATGGTAGACATTCCTTCAGGTTGATAAATACACATACACAAACCAAAGACAAAAAAAACAAATTTGTTTATACATAGGCTAATAGAACAGTTTATTACTGATTTGTAAAGCATAACGTGTCAACTACTAATGAAGTCAATATATGAAGAGGAGAAACATTTTCAGGTTTCAACAACTGCCCACAAGAGTTTTATGTTTTATGTTATGCACATACTAAACTGGTCAGTGTCTGACTCATAACGTTACCTGTAAAATTATACATCTTTACTGTCTCAGTCTTTTTCCGGTTTTAATATAACATACACAACAAACCATATAGTCACAAAGGAGCACAACACCAACAAAAACACTATCATCATTAGTATTTAAAGTAAAAAATCAAAACAAAATAATGTAACCTAAATTGGCAGTGCAATAAACTTCCTGTTTTTGTCTTTTTGAACAGCAGATTTCAAGTTGTTTTGATGTGACATTTATCTGGTACTCGAAATAAAAAAAGAGAAGTCTCCCAGTTTTTCTTGCTACTGTGCTTTAAAAGCCCCATACAAACCAAATCACTTTTGTTTTGCCACCCTCAAGCAATCAGTCATCAATCATGAAGTGATCCAAGTTTGTCTATGTATTCAGAATATTAGCTGTTATATATAACCTTACAGTGTTTTTTTTTATTTCATTTTTTTCCTTTGGCTCTGGAACTGAACTACCATGCTGCAGGTTACAGCTTTGATGGCAATTTATACAGTCATAAATAAATATTCATCCACCAATAAGAATGATAAAGGTGTAATTTGTCCAACAAAGAAATCAATCACAGTCTATACATGCCCACACAATCCTGGGAAAATGTCTAATTCGTCAGATTTACCTGTGTGGGTGTTCAGAGCCTTTAAATCTCTCATGTTGAGTGTGCGCCCCTTTAGGCTCCGTCCTTACCGAAGTGGCCTTGGTTTGAATCTGACCTGTGGCCCTTTGCTGCATGTCATCTCCATTTCTCTCCCCTTCCCTGTCTTCAAGCTGTCCTGTCAAATAAAGGCCATAAAAGCCCCAAAAAGAATCAATACCCACAACATGAATCTTCATTGGACAAATTATGTCACTTTTGGCTTTCAATTTCTATCTGCAATATATTTCTTAATAGGAAAGAATCCCATTTCAGATACCCAATTGTAGTCATATTTTTAATTTCAGATATCCAAAATGAAAAATTGCGATGTATTCTAGTCATAATTCTTATTGTTGCTTTCTTAAATTGCATTTTAGTCATAATGATGCATCATATCCGTAGGCCTTACTTTTCACTAGTCAAAATGTATTTTTGGTCAGGATATTTAAATTTACATTGTGGACCTCTGGAATGTTTTTTTTTCATTTTGGAAAGCCTAGCTGAAAATAAAATAATGACTAGTGCTACAACATTTGGATTGTAGATATCTGAAATGGGAGTTTTTCCTAATACGAATTATATCTCAAATATTCTCTTTGACTAGGAAGAATTGAATTACGGATTTCTGCAATAAATATCCAGTCTAGCTATTAAATGTTAAAATTACCACTTATAGCCTACTTTTTAAGGATTTGGATATATTTTACATTTAGTTTTGACTAGTATGATCAAATTTGTAGATGTCTTGCACATGTTCTCATTCATGTGTACAGTACACAGACTGTATAAGATATAGGTCTAGATAAGATATCCATATATACATACTGTATATACGGTAAGATATAGATAAGATATTGATATATACAGTCATTGTGTGCACACCTTTAATTTTGAAATGTAACCATAGACATAGACATGAATATGAATTGAACAGAATGTGCCCCTGTTTACTTTGGCGATGACGCGAGCCGGTCATAGAGACGATCTTGTCGGATCACATCCGCTCTTCCGCGCGATTGGCTGCTTAACCAGGAAGCGCGTTTCCTTTGAATGTTTTTGGCGATTTTATTGGTGCGTTTCAAGACTTTAAATTCCAAACGGTTGTCTCCCAAAGAAGGCGAGGGGTTTTCAAATGCACACCAGTCCTTCTTGGCCACCCTGCAGTTGAATGTTTCGACGGAAGACTTTGTAATTTCGGCGAACTGCATCTGTTTTTCGAGGTAGGTGGTGAATACAAGATAAGATAGCATTAGTGCCTTACGTTTTGCTCCATTTTTTTCATAAAACTTGATCCCAAGTGTTTGATTTCTTCCGCTTTACGTTAAATTTAGGTAAGTAACGTACGGCTACCGTTAACATTAGCTAGCTAACTAGTTCTCAAGTAACAGCTAGCTAGCTAGCTAACAAGAGCTTTTTTTAAAAATGTACTGTCAACTCTAGCTAGTTATGTTAACAATAACGGAAACGTTGGTCTAATCTAGCGTTAATTTAGGTGTTGGAAACGTTAACGTTAGTAGCTTTTATGGCATGCCTAGCTAACGTTGGGTAGGTCAATGTTACCGTTAGCAAATCCAACTGATCAGTTATCAATCTCTAATCTGGTTGAAAATTATGACTAGTTAGCTAGCTGTCCACGTTGAGCCCCACAATAAATGAGAATTGTGCCGTCTGATTACATGCAGTTTGAACGATAACGTTGGGTATCAGTTGCTAGAAGAAACGGATTGATAAAAACGATGACAACATCGGTCACAAGACATCAATAAGACAAAGCTGTGATTCAGCGAATTCACGAGCGTCTTGTATAACGTTACATACAGTCATTAGCTAATAGTTGAAGCATTGTCAAAATGTAATATTTAGGAGCAACATTTAGAGATTTGTGTACTTGCTACTTAAATTCACCACATATTTACCAACATTAAAATCCTTCATAGTCCAACATAAATTAAAGTCATAGCATGAAAAGCATAGGGCATTAACAACATCAACAATGGCTGCATACATTTCATTTTTGTCACTTCCAGGGCCTTTGCATTGTGCATGCGTGTCCGATAGCAACATGTCAAAAGGTCTGACGTATTTTGCGTGTCTCTTATATTAAACCACTGTAGTCAAAGTTTACACATCTGGGCTCCTTAGCCTGAACAATACTAGATTTTTTTAAAGCTGATAATATCAGTATCAGATATATATATATATATATATATATATATATATATTTTTTTTTTTTATTTATTTTGAATTTGATATCCTGAACTGGACTTTTTACAGTTGGGAAAATGAACCTGTTAGTGCTCTCTGGTGGAAAAAACTATGTAATAGCAGCGCTGTTTCGGTCTTATACGTTGTACACTTGTTTTGATATCAACATATCAGCAATACGCTGCTATCGGCCTAGCACACGGCATCATTGTGGGTATAGCATCAACATCTTTGTAATTTCTTTTCAACTGCCAGGATCATGGTTCAGTTGTTTTCTTTTATTTTTCCACTTTTTTATTTTTTGTTTATTTTTTTAGAAAGGAGTGTATTACACCAATAATAACTATAGGTACGTGCCAACCATGATTTACCAACAGAATAAAATTGGCGGAGTCACTTATGTCTTGATTCTGCTGTTAACGTTGTGTCGTCGTTCTCTGTCCAGATCCTTTTTTTTATTCTCATCAGTAAACCCCACGACCAAAAGAGTCTTATCAACCGGTTGCAGCTTTCAGGATGACACCTCCTTCAGAGTGTCCTCAGATCGTCCCAGCCCCGTAACTTACAGTTGGTCTCTCTGCTTTTACAGGATGAGTTCTGTTGATGAGAATGATGAGAATTGTGGGGTCTACCCTGGAGGAAAGCAGAACAGCCCAATTAATGACATTTTTGCCCTGGATCAGCCAACTGGGAGGCCCTCCATCCTGCGTCAGACTGAGAACCTGCCCAGCAAGACTGTGCCAAAGGGGACGAAGGTACAGCACCAGCATTCCTTATTAGATGTTGTGTCCCCTTTCTCGTCTTGATTGTTTTCACACACTGTAATGACGTCAGACTGAAAATTATGTGACTTTGTTAACCTGAAGTGGTAGATGGGGAGATTGATCATACATAAAGTTTTACCCTCCCCAACAAATTTGCAGCATAGCTCTACACAACTTGAAACCGGCTAATCAAACAAAAAACTCAAACATTTGTGTTGGTGGAAAAGCTACAAAAAAGGCAGTTCAGACATGTTTCTAGCACACATTTGCAAAGTACACTAACTTTTATTACGTGTAACTATGATGAAAGGGTTGGATATTACTATACTATTCATTTTTTTTCTGTGTATAATTTAGTGCCCAGGTAAGTTATGATACTGATCAAATTACTTTTGATAGGTTTGTTTTCAGACTCCAAGAAGAGACCCTATGACTAAAAGAATTGTATCTCCTACCAAGTCTGTCAAGATGGCAAGTGTGGACGAGTGTACAAAAGCAATGGAGTCCTTAAATTTGGATAAAATTAAGTAAGTAACATTTCTCATACTGAAACATGCCTCCAATTTAATGATCCATTTAAGTAACCAAGTCTGTTTTGTTTTCATAGGATATTGCCACAAGATGCCACTGAGCAGCCTGATGAGCCAAAACAAGGTAATTCATCCAACATTGCTAGTTAGTTAGTTATTGTCTTTTGAAGTCTCCGAATCCTGAGAAATTGACGATAATCTTCTTGCTTTTTCCACAGAAGTGTCATCTTACCCTGATGATGACATGCCAATACAAAGCAAAGGCGGCTATCTGTTGGATTTTGACAACCTTGACGCTATCGATCCATTTTTGGGGTCTATTAAGATGGTCCTTTCTCCTGCAATGCCTGCTGTGGAAAGCCCTCCTACAGAATCTCAACACACACAATCAGAGAATATCTTGGAGGAGCCCACCAAAATAGAATCTGCACTAGACGAGACACTTCCGTTCACTCCGTCTGTGGACAACTCACTTGTTGACGTCTCCAACATCAGCTCCACAGAGAGCAGCGTGGTCACCGTAGCAAAGGTCCTAGCGGTCGAGGAACAAGATTCATACACTGCCACACCTGATGAAAAGCAACCTGCTAAAATGTCTCCAAACATCGATCATGAAATGGTGTCAGGCAGTTTTGTGGAAGATGCCACTGAGCAGCCTGATGAGCCAAAACAAGGTAATTCATCAAACATTACAAAGTTATTTTCCTTGAATGTCTCTGAATGCTGAGAAATTGATTATCTTCTTGAATTTTCCACAGAAGTGTTATCTTACCCTGATGATGACATGCCAATACAAAGCAAAGGTGGCTATCAGTTGGATTTTGACAACCTTGGTGCAGTCAATCCTTTCCAAACCGGTGGCTCTAAAATTCAGAATTCCCCTGTCCTTGGGAGAAAGGTGGCAGACATTAACCCACCTGTTGAGGAGACACAAATAAAGGAACATAGATCCACAAATGTTGTTGACATACCTGAGGTGGCTCAAGAGGCACCTGTTAAGCCTGAGATGAAACCCATAGCTGCAGTGGCCCCAATCTCCGCTAATGCTGTCAAACCGTCAGCTGCTGACTCCACGTCCCAGCCAGCTGATGCCCCAATCCGGGAAGGACCAGTCAAACTTGAGTTCAATTTCGATGATGGCAGCCAGGTCAAACGGAAACCGCCACCCAAAAAATTGGGCAAAAGGCCACCTGGTCTAAAACCTAAAGAGGGGAATCTGCCGTGTGACGTCAAACCACCAAAAAGTCCAGTGAAGCCTGATGCCAGAGGTGTTGCTGAGGTTCCGGCTCCCAAAGGGTCTTACTCATTAGACTTTGACAAGTTGGACGACCCAAACTTCAATCCATTTGGAACAAAAGCAAGCATGAACAACTCTCCAAAGTGTAGTAAGACATCCGGCCCTGTGCTCATGGAAACTTTGATTCCAGAGGAACCGGACAAGCCCGTGGAGAAGGAGGCTGTAACATCAGCGTGGTATGTTTACCTTATTTGTGAGTGTATGAAGCATTTAATTGCAGTGGACACTTCAATTGCCAGCAGCACTTAATCATTTCACTAAGTGTGTATGTTTTTGCCCTCTTGTAGTGCTGGAGAGAGTGTCCTAGCTGAAGGACCCAACCCTGCAGCTGTAAGAGAGGTAAAACAGTTTTAATACGATCCTAATTCAAATTTTTTTTTTTTTTTTTTTTTTTATTATTTAACTTTCCCTTGGTTTTATGGTTTCAACAAAAAATACTTTGTTATTGTGGATTGACAGAATGCGGAAGACAAGGCTGCTTCTGGCCATGACATGGGAATTCAACTTGAAGCTGAACAGCCTGTGGGGAGTCTCCCTGAGCTTTCTGAATTGTGTCAACCTGAGCAGAAGTCCCAGACCGCCCTGTCAGAATTCAATGACGAGTTTGTCCCGGGAACTATGTGTGAGTAGACGTTGGACGTAGCTCTATTTTGTCTAGGATCTCTTAATTTATCTGTTGCCTTAACCAGGAGTTTTAGGAAGAAAAAAAAAACGGCTCACCCAGTTCGGTGTGAGTGATTACACAGAAGTTAAATGACTTCTCTATTGAGGAAAGGCTTTGTTCTATATTGTGTATGAAGCATGTTAATCTTATTATCTTTTATTTCTAGTCATGGCCAATGACTTTGATGGACAAATGGATTATCTTGAACAGTTTGGGTCCAGCCGTGTAAGTACTTCATTTATTAAGATAAACTTGTATTGATCACCGCAAGGGGAAATTACATTACACGTTAGTTATTACACACCAGCCTGAAATGCACACACACGCCCCGCACCTTTACATGCACTAATGGAGAGATGTCTCCATTAGTGCATGTATAGAGTAGAGTGAGGGGGCTGCCCAGGACTGGCGCCCATGACTTGTGTTAAATGGTTTAATTCTTTTAATTGTCAGTGCATGACCTAATGTGTTATTTTTTTTGTCAACAGTTCAAGGAATCTGCATTAAGGAAACAATCCTTGTACCTTAAATTTGACCCCCTCCTGAGAGAGAGCCCGAAGAAGGCTGCAGGCCCGGTCGCTCAGACCAACGTCCCTCGCCCCGCTGACTTTGTTTCGCGGTATGACGTACTTCTGTTTCCACTCTGATTGCTGCTGTCACTGGATGTTAGAGTTGAATTTGTTCCACTTCGGAGATCCAAAATGAGATTTGTCTGAAAATGCTAACTCCTGTGACCACATCACAAGTGAGATTTTTTTTTTTTTTTTTTTCAACTCAGGTTTGAAAATCCACAGATGGCAGAAAACACTGCACATGGACAACAGAAGGATGCTTTTAAACTGTTTGATGCTACAGCCTCAGTAAGTCACGTTCCAAATGTCACCATTGACTGCATCTGGTAACCTTTTTTATAAGTGGAAGTTTTGGAAACGACATTCAGTGCTTCTTCTGACTTGATTTATTTACACTGGGACTGTCATCTAGGCTCCTCCAATCCTTGCGGACCTCGTCCCTCCCTTCCTCCAGCCAGCAAATACAGAGGACTCCATTATTGAAGTGCTGAAGTACAGTCAGAAAGACCTGGATGCAGCCATCGCCAGGGTCCAGGCAGAAGTATGTCCTCCTCACTGTTTTCTGATTTGACAACAGGCAGTGGAAGAACATTTCCATTTGAAGTCACTTTGCTTAGGTCTAGGTGAATACAGAACCTTTGTTCAGACGGAAAAAAAACACACACAAGACCTTGTTGATGCCGTGGTTTCAGTGGTTTTTCTAAACATTCCCTGGAGCAGTTTAGAGTAATTTGATTCAACCAAAGCAACCACAGTGCATTCTGGATTAAACACAAGCATCTAATATCACAGAAATGTGTTTAACAGGCAAATGTCAATGATTGTTTAGCTTCCAAGGTTGTCACTGTCAGCTGAATCTTTCATCATTTCCTGAGATCAATATTCCATAAATAGTTAATATTTTTTTTTAAACATGAGGACCACATTAGGCGCAGTATTCAGTTCAGTAGCAATTGTGATCATCAAAATGTAAGTGATACCCCCAAGTCTGTTGACTATTCTTAAACCAAAGTTGTGATGAATCAAGCTCCCAAATATATCCTCTTAAAATAAATGGTTTTGTACAAATTTGACATTGTAAAACACAAATGAACTACAAGACTTTAAATAGGTAGGTTTGTAGGTTGGAAAACGCCTTTTCTGTTAATGAATAACTTGGTGTGTATTTTCTCAAATAGGCAAAGGAAAAAGAAGAGCAATGGAGTGCAAAGTATAAAAAGATATTTGACGATGGCCAAGAAATGAGGTAAGGTATGGTTTGTTTAATGTAGTTTTTGTCATTTTAAATTAATTCAGTATTTTCAAGACATTTGACAACCTTTTTCTTTTCTTTTTCACACAGGAAAATAATTGCAGAATTTGAGCTCATGATTGCAAAAATGATGGGTAAGTTCATATAAATGGTGTACACGTCACAGTCTTAAGGAATTTTGATAATTGATTGGTAATGGTGTGTTAACGAGAGATCTTTAATGTTCTTGTACCCAGCTGATCAAGATAAGGAGAGGGAGGTGGCTCAGGCAAAACTCAGGGAGGCCCTGCTGGAGAAGGAGCAAGTGTCCAGTGACCTGAACACCATGGAGAGATCTTTCTCTGACCTTTTCAAGAGACTGGAGAAGTACAAGGATGTTGTCGAAGGCTACAAAAAGGTTAGAAAAAGCAAACGCTTGCCCTGTTATAAACGACAAATACATGACGTTTTGAGGTTTGAAAGCTGTGGCAGTTTGATTGGTAAATTGATGTCTGTGCCCTTTTCCCCCCAGAATGAAGAGACTCTGAAAGCTTATGCTCAGGACTATCTGGCAAGGATCAAAAAAGAGGAGCAGCGCTACCAGACCCTTAAAGCCCATGCCGAGGAGAAAATATCCCAGTAAGAAACCTGACTACTGTGTTTAATAGTGTTTAGTCTAAATTGGGAGACTTGCCGTGTCTGACCTTTTTATTGTTCGTCTTTGTTAATATTAAGTGCAAATGAAGAGATTGCTGAGGTGCGGTCCAAGAACAAGGCTGAGGTATCTGCGCTCCAAGCCCAGCTGCGGCGGGAGCAGCTGAAGGTGCAGTCACTGGAGAAGGGCCTGGACCAGAAGGTGAGTGAAGATTTAAATTAGATGGTGCGTATTTGCAGAGGTCTTGAAGATAAAGATATGAAATGTTATTCTCATATTTTTCTAATTTCCCTTAATTTTTTGTATACAGGAGAAGGAGGCAGAAGAGCTCACCAAACTTTGTGACGAACTTATCACGAAAGTCCAGAAGGGTTGAGCTCAGTTTGTAAATACTGTATATTTTAATGTCATCTTTTCCAATTTTTGTTGTTGATGTCCAGATCATTTTCTTGTGTAGTTTGTCTTGTCGTCAATGTTCTTGTACTGTAAAAAGAAAATAATAAAGTGAGTTTGTTACGATTTATTAGACTGGTTTGTCTTTATTGCTGCATGATGACAAACCACTAGGGGGCAGTATTTGACTTCATAATGTTTGCATAAATCTTGTCATCTGGGTTTTGGATTTGAATCATTATTAATGGATCAAAAAGTAACATGGCTGTTTGAAACCTAATGTTTTGTTCTGTGTCGAATTTCTCCTTTAAACACGCAAAGGTATTCAGTGCTCCTCACCCCCCGCCCCCATCTGTCTGGAGCCGAAGCTCATCCCCATCCTATAATGCTTACAACAAAACAAGAGCTCACCTGATACAATGCTCCCCTTCTTTCCTGCGCAGTCACAGGGTCCTGTCACATCACTCGCAGAGGCAGGACAATGCACTTCCTAAATGGTGAAAGGAAATCCTACCTAGATTGGAGTTGAATGAGGTGGTAGTGCGGACCAGGGGGGAGGCGGAGAGGGTTTAGTCACTTAAATGGGAAAAGATGCTGGTCACTCGGTGTAGTCTTGCAGGGGCCATCACTCATCTAAACAGGACTGTGTGAGGCTGCTCTTGTGTCTGTATCTATTCAGTCATTTATCCCAGCAACTTCTGTCCCTCTGCTGGCTGCCCTCTGCGTCACCCTCAGCAGACACTTCAACTCGGTCAAAGAAGAAAGCTGACCTGTCTGTACCCAGCCCTTACATTTTCAAACAGGTAACCGCCACTGAAGTTATCTTATTCAGACAGATTTGTTTCTCCCTCGTTAATATTGGCAGCCTTTTGAAGAATATTCATTGGTTGAACAAGTGCATTCATCTTCGTGAGGCATGTGACTAACTTGTTTCAGGTCATTTAATCAAACTACCAAACCATCAAACTTTAGATGGATTTAGTTTTTGAGCTGTGAACAGAATACATCATACAAGATTGTCAATACAACCAATTACATACAAAAATACCTAAATATTGGCATGAACTAAATGTGATTTAACTGGGTGACAAAGTACTGAAAATGTACTATACACAACAATAGTATACTTTAATAACATTACATAGATATGTAAAACGCCTTACTCTGAAAAATAAACCTTTGATAAATTTTTTTAGCAAAATAAATTAAATATTCATGACTCAGTTTGATTATGAATGACAACAGCTTCATACACTGTGGTTGGAGAAGGTGGCATCCTCTGCTGGTTTATCTCAACATACTACTGACTGATGTTGGAAAACTACCATAAAGAAAAAGTTGAAATAATAATGAAGACCAATTCAGTTAACACGGAAACACAATTCTTCCATCCCTTGCAGTCTCAGGCAAGTATACTTACCAGTCTACTCTCTATCACTTTTACCAGATAACAAAAGTGAGGGATGGAGAAAGGTAATAAAAAGAATAGTGGTCAGCATTTCAAACATGCATCTTTAACAGACAAAAGGACTACCTGAGTAGGGCACAAAATCAGCCCTTTTGTAAATCTTGAGTACCATTTTCATCTTCATTACCAGGCAGAGCATACGCATCTGCGATCTAACAGCTGAATAAGTGAAAGGTAAAACCTAACTTCCATTTTCGGCTACACCTCAAGTAGGAAAATGCAAAATTCAGCTGCTGAGGAAGACCTTTCAGCTGGCCTAAATGGCTGTGATTACACTCACACGCAAAAAAAATGTCCTTGTCCTTTTTGTATTAAGTGCACAACAAGGATTAATGGATTTTTAGTGGTGTGAGAATCTGACAGGTAAAAAAAAAAAAAGCACCAAATATGAACGTTTGGATGTAAAAACACAAAGTGTGTATTACTGGCCACTGTTTTTCCCACATGCACACACTCCCAACAATCTCTAGCTATGAGAAGAGTCTTTAAAGAGTAATGGCAGGTGAATGTCGCTCAGGAGCTGCTGTTCAGTCCACAGCTCATTGTCCCTCTGAGATACTGGGGCAGTTAATGCGGGATACTTGGCACCAAGGCTAACACTGAAAATGAATGTGTTGATGCTGATGTACTTTCCCATCCACGTGGGAATGAGTGTGTGTGTGAATGTCAGTGTAGATTTTGGGGTAGATTTTAGGGGGGATTGTTGATCCTCCCTGGGTGAGGAGCAGCTGCTGCTGTGCCAGGTACTCCTCATAGTGCATGGAGCTCATGCAGTCTTTCTCTGGGCTGGAGGAGCTGGAGGACGGAGCCACGCAGCCCCGGTCCCGCTCTCGATATGGCAGCCGGTGGGAGCTCTGCAGTACCTGTGCAGCCGCAGCTGGAGAACTGGGAGGGGGACAGTGCTTTCTGCTCTGGCAGAACCACAGCAGCACTGTGCCAAAGATGAAAACTATTCCAGCTGGGATGCCAATGATGACAGGCCAGGGGAGGGAGCTGGAGGCTGGCGGGAGCATGGGCGTGATGGGAGGCTGCGTGTCTGCAAAAGATAAAAAAATCAAAACTGATTTCCAAATCTTCAATGTTGCCAAGAGTTTGTTTATTGCACAGGTGAAGTGCTTAAGGCCTGAAACAAATGATCATTTCCCCAATCAATTAATCTGTTGATTCTTTTTTTTGATTGAGCATTTAGTCAAAAGGTCTGAAGTTTTGTCAAATCAAATCTGTTTGATTTACAATTATATCAAACTGAAAAAAAGCAGTAGCAAGCACTTTTTCTTGAAATTTGACTTGCATATTCAATTGATAAACAAAGTTGCTGATTATTTTCTGTAGACTAATTGGTTAATCAAATAATCGTTTCAGCTTTTAAATGCTTACTTTATCCATTTCCTTCAGTTTATGTACAGAAAAACTAAAACTCAACCCTAAAAAAAACGTGTTTTCATTTATTTGGTGGAGAATAACATAACTCCAGAACATGATACTGATGTAAAACATTTGAGTTTGCTAACATTGCTTTGTTGTCATCTATCGTCATTAGTATGTTTTGGTCTCGCTTTCATTTCAGTTTGACATCCCTCGGATAGAATTATGTAATGTGTACTAATGCAGATTCCTGAACAAAATAACAACCACATAAAATGTAGAAACTGATAGCACAGATCCAAGCTGCTGATTTGTTTGTCTGCAGTATGTTTGTAACACTGCCTGCTGTTGTGGCTGTAAACAGACATTCCCCAGGCCTCACCTGGCAGCACAGTGAGGAAGGCGCTGCGGAAGCTGTAGCCCATGGTGTTGGCGCCTAAGCAGATATACATGCCAGCGTCCTCCTCCTTGGCACGGGTAATGAGCAGCTTGTTGAGGTAGGAGCCGTCGGGTCGGGACCACACCTCCCCCGTGGGCAGCACCACGAATTGGTGGTCTCCCACCTCAATGGTAGAGTTGTAGCGACTTTCCTCGTTAGACTCCACGCGTTTGAGCCACTGAATTATCGGCTTAACGTCACTCCTCACTTTGCACTGAAACGACGTGGTGCCTCCGTAGTCCACCGTCGTGTTAACCGGGTGTGTGCCAGTCAAAACAGGCTTGGAGTTTGTCCTCTCTGCATAGACACACAGAAAAAAACTGTCAAGACACACACAGACATTTTTTGACATGACAGCCCTTCTGTGGATAGAAGAGGTCTTAGTTGTCCATACCGTTATTAGCCTCGGGCTTAGAACTTATAATTGACAGAGAGGGAGCAATACCACATGTAACACAAGAAGTACGTGTGATTAGTTTCCTCTCTTTCTTTGCTCCTGGTTGTACAGCACACATTTCTCATGGAAAAGGGAGGGGGGCGGGGGGGGTCTGGCAGACAGCTGGGCTTTAATCAGCTCCAGATTGGGTGGAGGGTCTCTGAGTTGAACAGTCTCTCTCTCTCTCTCTCCCCCCCCCTGTGCAAACACCATGGCACAAGCCCTCAGTCTCAAGCCCGCTTCCTCAATATGCTTCTCATATACATGATTACACAAGCACATTCATCCATGCAGCAAGGATATGAATAAGACCTGCTGATCGCAATCAGACGTCAGACGTCGAGTAGGTAGATCAGAGAGAAGATTTTTTTTAAAGGTTACAGTTCTTTCTCGGTCACAATCAGACCCACTAAAACAGAGATTCCGCTGTTTTTTGTTTTGTTTTTTTTAAAGATAATTTTTTGGGGCATTTTTTAGGACTTTATTTGTATAGGACAGCTGAAGACATGAAAGGGGAGAGAGAGGGCCAGCGGCCCAGTCAAACCCTGGGCCGCTGCATTGAGGAATGAGCCTCTATGTATACGGACGCACACTCTACCAGGTGAACTACCCAGGCGCCCGAGATTACGCTGTTTTAATTTACCGCAGCAATGTATGAAGGATCACAAACATAATCCACAAACAGCAGTAATCATTTAATTGAATCACCTCTGCCTCATCTGTTAGCATTACTATTTCCAGGTGAATATGTTTGGTATGCGTACAGCTCAGCCTCTCTGTGGGATACTCACGTATGACCTCAACTTTATACGTGGCGTTGATTTCCCCAGCCCGATTAGAGACCCTGCAGGTGTATCTGCCGCTGTGCTCTGGCGTCAGGTTCTTCAGACTCAGAGTCCACTTCTTCTGACGGCCCTCGCCGACCTCCTGCTCCGTCAGCGGTCTGTCGTCCTTCAGCCACACAATGTCCGGTCGAGGATTTCCACTGGCTGTGCATTTGAGCCGCACTGAGCTGCCAACAGGACGAGCTATCACCCGTTTTCTCATCTTAGCAGGCTGGGTGAAGCGGGGACGCACTTTATGGGACAGAAGAGGAAACATTTAGTTTAGTAACTTATCATGACACATTACTTCAGCTGACGGAAGAAAAATACATCCAGAAATCTAAAAACACAGCAAATATTTAGATGTGACTTGTAATAAATAGGATAACACTGGGATGGTCTGGTTAATTTACCACTGCACCATTGGTAGCATGCCAACAGAGCTCTTACCAAGTTTTTCTGCCAAGCCATCAGTACCCAGGTCAGACTCTGCTCCATCAGCCGTCCCGGGCCCAGTTTTATCAGAACCCGAATCATCTGTCAACACAGCAGGACAACAGTTAGTCAACAGTTTAGTCCCAATAAAACAGTCAGGTGTTCTTTTGCAGTGAAGATAAAGTTAATCGCCAAAAGTCTCTGCATTTCTCAGTATAGCCATTTTGTAAACATAGCTATACTGAGAAATGCAGAGACTTTTGTGGAGCTGATAGGCTTAATTAGCTTTGTATCAACTCATTTGGCAATGGCTTGAATGTAACAAACGTTCATTACTATAAAATAGTTGTGCCCTATAGCTTTAAACGGTAATCAACGGTCATCAACCCCATGCTTCTTAAATCATTATAAATGCTTTTTCAGTTTGTATGGCAATATTAAGGGCAGTGTGCATACGCTATGGAATTGTAGGTATATTGCTACTTCTAAAGTCTTTCCATTAGAATCCCATTCTTAATTGTCAACAGTGTCACTGTCACAGCTCCTATGGCAGCGACCCAACACCAAACAGGCCCAGCAAAGTGTTCTTGGCTCCACCATAGTAAATTTAGCATTTATAGATAGGCTCCTCTGAGAGGGGTGCATGCTCAGGTCATACTCTGTAGCATTTGGAAGTAATATGATCAGTTTTCATAAGCCCAGTTCCAGGAGACAGCTGTGGAGTGTATGTCATAGGCTGACATCATGCAGCGGAGCTAAGACAGGGCTTAGAGAAAATATAATGAGTGAAACCTAATCGACGGTTTGTGATGCGTATCGACTTTTCGAGTTAAGCATTGATGAATTAACATAGCAGATTGGGTTACTCGCCAATATCTGCCACTCTGTGCAGGAAGAGACATGAAGCAGATGATTACTGAAGACGGACTGCTGTTAAATGATTTTATATGATAATACTGAGCTGTCAATTCCCATAAAGTAGACCAAGTCATTCTTAGCGTTTCTAACAAACTTACCAACCATAAGTCAAGGGAAAGATAGACACAATATCACAGGTAAACTGTATGCTTTAATAACAATTCAAAATGGGAAAAACTACCAGCCAGTTTTGTACCTTTTGTATCTCTTTGTGATTTTGAGTTCAGTGCACTGAGTGCAGCCTCAAGTTGGATTTTTCTAGATGCAGTTTGGCACACTTGATTCCCTCTCAGGGTTTGATTGGGTCAGGTAAAGAGGCCAGATGTGACTTCTAACCCCCTTGTTCTGCCTCCCTCTGAGTCCCCCCGAAACCCTCAAAGCTCTCTAGGGTTCTCTGGGTACAAACCCTCCTTTGTTTGTCCCCTGCAGCACCAAGCCCAGCGATGATGTCATGGCTATTTGAAGGGGTTTAACTGGCCAACTATAATAACCCATTCCTTTAAAAAACAGCCTTCACTGGAAGAAATATTTCTCTGTTGCTCACTTGGGCTCTCCACATTCCTCCCGGTTCCTGAACCTCCCAATCCAAACAGAACATGGTCCCACACTGCCGGGGTTTTCTTTTTGACTTTTTTCTTTCCTGAATCTATTTCCTCTCTACTTTTAGGCAATTCTAGGGAACAATGGCACCCTTTATATGTCTGTCCTGTTAAAGCTTTCCCCTACCACTATTGTCTTTACACAGTATTGGCTCACTAGACTGCAGACAGGGGCGAGGTATCATGACATCTCATGGCTGCCATACATTTGTTATTTTTGGAAGATTGAAAAATAAAATGAGCAATAAATGAGTATTGACTGAGAGGCCTCTAAATATATGAGAGGCCCTATTTGTGCTAAAAAGAAAGTTAAAGCTGCAACTTATTATGGAATCAGTGATCAAACAAAAATCCTTATACTTTATGCACTGTACAAAAATCAAAGGATTGTTATGCAAACGAAAATTTAAGTCATGATTAAAGTGCATGCCTATGCAAGTGAAAGTATTAAATTGTTTAAAATGCAATCAGCCTCCTTCCATACAACTTCAATCTATCCGTGGTCTTGCTACAGTATTTAGGGTCTGACGGCATCCCCTCCCACTTCATTCACAAATCCAGCGACAGGAAACAGGTCACTACACACAGTCTCTCTGCTAGCCTTCTGTGCCAGCTGAATCACAGGAAAAGGCCTGATGATTTGAGGTCACAATGAGCTCCAGATGTTGTTGGGGACATTGTAATGTCCAGGGAAAGTAATGCGCAGTGGCCTTGCATCACACTCTGGAAATCTCCAAACAGCTACCACATGTGATCAGTCACACACGGGGCAGTCTGTCTCCAGAGAGGACCGAAATGAAAATGTGCTGCGAGAGCCAAAATCTCCATGTAGAAATAATGAGCGCCGTCAGCCCCGTATTAGCCCTGTAATATATTATCTGTGCAGACATAAACATTAAAATCCAATCCTGTAAATGTTAATATGACAATCCCATGTTAATGCTAATATGAAGCCTGCTGTAGACTGAGCAGCTGAGGACAGAGAGGTTGCTGCATGCATCGGCCTGTCCTGGTGGGGTTGCTGGGAGGTGATGGGGCCAGTTGTCAAGAGACCACCCCAAACAGGGCCCAAACAGCCAGCTGGAGGGATTGGGGAGGCGCCATATTGCACTGACTGACCAGATTCTTCAGATAGCTCAGGGGAGGACAGGCTGTCCGCTGGCAGATGGGAGGAGGGATATCTCTCCAGCCAAAGTGGAACCCCCCCACCCCCCCTCACATCACACTGCAAAACCCCTCACTCTCTAACTTCCAATCTCACTCCACATCTTCGCTGTCTCTTTATCTTACTGTCTTTCTTCTGCTTGGCTTCTCTGCTGGGTCCCAGGCGATGTTGAAAACGTTATGCTCTCCACGTTGGGCCTTGAACTTGTACAGCTGCCAGGTTTTCATCGACCCTTCTCCCCTGACCGGCACTATAACTGACAGCAGTTGCTTCTCTTACTTTTTCATTCTGTGATCTAGTAAAAAATAATAAACTTACATGATGAATACTGTATGTGGAGCTATGCTGGGAGTTACCCCTCATTTACAGTATCTCAAATAAATAATCTCTCTCCTCTGATCTTTTTGAGCAACATAATAGGCCTCCCAGCAGGCCACTGCAGTTAACTGCATGCAACTAAATGGAAATGGAGAACAATTAGGTGATTCTAATGGAAAGTGTTGCTCATGATAATTGCAGACTATTTGGCTTCAATTCTGAAAGTATTTTGACAATGAGCCCCTATAATCTTTGTGGCAAAAAGGCACACAGAATGCAGTACAGCTCTGATGGAACAATTATCTATAAAAACAAACGCTGCAGGGATGACCTGCCAGTGCCTAATGGGATGATGGACAAGAGAGCAGAAAGAGAGGAGGGGATGTGCTTCTGAGTTGCAGACTGGCTGTTGAGTGTCTACAGTCGGTCTGTCACACACTCACTACCACCAGAGGACAACTAGGAAATGGAACAAACCAGATCAGGATTAAGAGAGAGCCCAGAAAGTCTCTTTACCTTAAAGGGCAAAAACACGGATAGAAATCTCATGGAAATGTTTTTCCAAGAAAGACTTATGATTGAACTTTCATTGGTATTTTTTCCTAACGTAATCACCAAGTGGGAGCAACGCATGCAGTCAGGTTGAACTGATCTCCCCGAGATCCCTGCCAGCTTCTTCACATCTGTCTTAAACTGTCTTTATTGAAGTCTTCATTCTCACTCAGTCGCACTGCAGCAGAAGCTAAACCAGACAAATTAACATAAACATAATAAATTACATAAACACACCGCAGGGAAAAGGTTGTTATCTATCAACAAGATTAAGTGTGTGTCGGCGGCTTAAATCTATCAACATCTCCCAGCTTTAAATCAATATTTAATCCAAAAACAAATTCCATGTGCTGTACAGTATTTATTTCAAAATGTATTTAAAAAAAAATAGGCTGTCACATGTTCAAAGAGCTCAGTGGTCAGGGAAACCCTTGCTGACCCTTTTCCCTTATTTGTGTTTGCCTATGTTTATGCAAGCTCTTTCTCAGCTTACAAAGACCTCTAAGAATGTCACAGCACAAACTTATTTCTATTCCTCGGGTTTATATGAAATAATAACAACACTAGAAAGTGTGATAGCATGCTGTGCTAGTCACAAAAAGGCTTTTTTTATGTAAAGTGTAATGGTTCCTAAGCTAATGATATGCAAACTCTTGGCCTTGGAAGTAAAGCTTGGTTAATTCACTAAGTTACTCTAGGTAGTTAGCTACAGTAAAGCTGTTAGCCAGACATGCCATTGTTTGCAGCCAAGAGTCAGTGCAGATAAACACTGTTTAATCTGTTCCTTGCACTTCTGGTCTTGTTTTTGGTTTTGGAAATACAAAAAAAAATACCACTTTCCAAACTCATGAGGTACTACTAAGTTTCTGTATCTTTTGCACTCAGCCCCAACATACACCACCTCAACATGTGCAGAAATCCAAATCCAAAGTGCCTAGTGCCATGGGAATGAGCTGTATTTCCACCAGACCATCCTGAGTCGAACTTATGGAAGTCCTAGGTGGGTAGTTTAGTTCAGCAATTCCTTTGTCTCCTGATCTATGTTTATTAGGGAACAGATCTCAAATACCAAATATATCAAAATGTGCATTTCCAGTTATTATAGCGTGTGTGATTACAGCTTCCATTATTATTTTGAATCATTGGAAAGTAGCAGAAGCTCCAGATTTGAGTCTATGCTCAGTAGATCAAATGGTACTTTGGAAGACAGGATTTCCTCATGGAATCTTTTTTGGACCTAAGAAAAATCAACATTTCATCATACCTCGTGTAAACAGGACAGATTTCTTTTTCATTTCATTTTATTGTTGACTGGGTCTGTCATTTTTGTATCTGCTTTATTCATTAGTGTGCTTTCCTTCAGCAATGCAAACTCATTCTCGTATTATTATCCTGATTCTTCTCCTGAACATGTTTATATTGGGAGGTTCAACATACTTATACGCACTTTTTTCTCCAAATTCTTTCAGTGCATACACTTCAGCCAACGGTCTGACTGCCATTGTTTCTCAGTTTATTGAACTTGCACTAATTTCTTCCATGACATTCACTTCAATTGACACATCCTAGTCAAATTATTACATACACTTTATCTAACATTTCAACTTTATTTAGTGCTTACACTTGAACTGAAACTACATCTTTTGGCACTTCTATTTTAACTGCTAATTCAACTTATTTCAGTATTTGTATTTCGACTGCCACTTCAACTACAACTATGTCAGCATTTCAGTTATTTCAAACTCAAAATTTTTAACAATGAGTACACCTAAATTATAAGAAAATCTTGCCTTTTGTAGTTTATTATGTCTTGTAATAACGTCGGGACCCTATATGACATTGTGACGCTGTTTTTTTGTTTCTATACACATTGACTCCACTCCCCACTTGAAAGAATCTACTTTTACTTTCTGCAGTGGAAAAACCTCCATCACATCAAAATGCACCAATGACTGTCTTCAATCAACAGTCTTGAACCAGACTTAAAATTACATGGTGGTTGTCCATCACATGATTGATTTTGAATGTGTTCCACAAAGATGTGTTTAGTGTATATAAAAAAAAACACAGAATTATCTTTAAATGCAATGTAGACCCAGACAAACCCACATCTGACTTTGATACTATATAGCACAACTGTAGTATGAACGTCCAACCCTTCATTTTAGCACAATCAGCAGACACCCTCTCTTTGAACTCACTGGCAACTTCATATTGAGGGGGACCCTAAAATAAACTTTGGTCCAGACTCATGAGCATGCTTTACAACAAAAAGCACCGCTTTCTGAAGCGCTCTGTGTTTTCCACATCTGCCTGATTATGGTTCTTCTTCTGAAGCCTGGCTGTCACAAGACCAGGCTGCAGCTCCTCTTGCGAGAGAGAGAGAGAGAGAGAGAGAGAGAGAGAGAGAGAGAGAGAGAGAGAGAGAGAGAGAGAGAGAGAGAGAGAGAGAGAGAGAGAGAGAGAGAGAGAGAGAGAGAGAGAGAGAGAGAGAGAGAGAGAGAGAGAGAGAGAGAGAGAGAGAGAGAGAGAGAGAGCAAGCGCACAGACTCTGGCCCTAATTAGGCATCTTAGAGTAATTAGACTAAACACAGCCTTCACGCTCCACTCCGCTCATTCATCATGCTCTACTCTAGCGCAGAGGAAATGCACTGTATGCACATGCACAAACGAGTTACACACTGGGTCAAACTGTAGCTCAATCCTCCCGGCCCAATTCAAGAGCTGTGTGAGAGTCTGAAGACAAACCGGCACTATTACACTGAATGTGTTTCTTATTGCTGAGCTGCAGACCTCCTGCCTCCACAGAGTGTAGCCTAAGGAAAAGGAAGAGCTTGAGATCCAATTGAGTCACAGAGGATGAAGTAGTATGAAACAATATCCCATGCCGCTGTTGACTTTGGGCAGGGAGAGGTAGGGGCTGTAACACATACAATAGCTGAAAGGATCAACCACTAAATCTCCATAAATCCACTTGTTTTAGACCTCGACCTCTGTTAGTGATGCTGTCTTTTAACATTTGAACTGTGGTGAGATTTTTGACTGCAGGAAAGTATTACAAATAAGGCTTCAAAACACCACGGCGGAAGATGATGCGGTCTGATCGTACAAACCAGGGGAGAGTGACTCACGGCCATGGTCTCTGGTTTTAGTTACCAGACAGGTGACTTCATGTTTTTAATAGATGCTGAACCAAGCTTGAATTTTTAACAAGAGTGACACATTTCACAACCCTCAATGATCTCATCTCAGGAACCTGAGCAACACGTTTTACAAACTGTCTAATGTGATACACACAACTCCATCTGCACTCACCAATGACGATGAGGGTATAGTTGATGTTCACGCTACCAAAGCCGTTGGTTGCTTTGCAGATGTACGTCCCAGTGTCATCTGCCTCCACCTCCTTGATCTTCAGGCCCATGCGGAGCATACGGAAACGGATCCAGCCGCTGTGGATGTTGCGGCCATCTTTGGTCCACATTATGAGGGGTGGAGGGTCTCCTTCCACTGGACACGGCAGCTTAATGGCGCTCCCGAGCCGGGCCATCTGTCTGTGAGCAACCTTCTCAGACACCCGTGGAGGTCCTGAGGACACCCAAACACAATAACGGTGATAATGAATCATTTTTGAAAGGTTTCTGGGGCTGATACCAATATTTTTAGATGGCATTCCACATCTTTTACCATTTTCATGCCAACAACATTAAAAGTATACAGTAATTCCCCGCAATTTTATTCTTGTCAGAGTGAAATAGACAATGAAACATCATCTAAACCAGTGACTCACAGCATGTTGACCCCTTTAAAACATGCTGCAACCAGTTCAGTCTAAGGGGGGATTTTCTATTTCAGATTTTTTTTTTAGGTTTTAATAATCTTTAGAGGTACAATTCGCAGAATGTGACAAGAAAAAAAAGAGCAAAGATTAGAACTAATTCTAAAGAAAAATAACATCATTTGGGACAGATGTTTTTTCTAGTAGGCAAAAAAAAAAATCCCACCACAAGCTCCATGCAGTAGCTGTTCTGGGGCTTTAATCTAAATGTTGAAGCCAACATGGATGAGAAGTCCTTCAAGTGCTCATAGGAATGGACATTGGAACATCTACAAACATTTTTGACATCTGGAAAAGTCTATCTGCTAATGAAGATCGTGTCATTCATTGAAAGCTCCAGAGCAGCTGCTGAATGGACCTTATGGTGAAATTGTTTTACCAACTGCTGTTT
The DNA here is from genome assembly GCA_023631565.1 of Gymnocephalus cernua. Lineage (NCBI taxonomy): Eukaryota > Metazoa > Chordata > Actinopteri > Perciformes > Percidae > Gymnocephalus > Gymnocephalus cernua. Next base: position 10,916,234 of record CM042444.1, on the reverse strand, counting down.
CCAAGGTCAAGGTTTTTCTCCTTTCCCAAGTTTGGGAACTTCTGAAATCGACCACATTACATTTAAGTCTCCATTGAGAACCACCAAACTTTTTAGAAAAATATTTGGTGGAAGCTCACCTCACCTATTAAGTGGCAGGTAAAACAATGGGGCGTGTACATTGGGCACGTCAGTGGAAAAATGACTGGTGAGCCTGATTGAGCAGTTTTAGAGGTGTCTCCTTTCTATCCAACAATTTCAAAATATTATAAAATAGAATGGTTTACCAAAAAATGCCATTGCAGCTTGTCTAAATATTGTGTATTGGAATCAGCAAATGTAATAAAGTATCCTGAGTTCCCAGACTAAAAACAACTCAGATGAGAGCAGATGGAATGAGATAGAGGTAATTTGTCATCTTTTTGTTTGATTACCCAGAGCTGTTGAACCCAGATTGTAATAATTGGACAAGCCCAGTTGTCCACTGCCTGCACAGAGAGGGTAAAGCGTTCTGGCTCTGGTTTTGCGTGCAAGAGATCAAAGCGATGAGGGGGCGGGCCACAGTGAGACGGACAGCAGCCTGTTCTCCCTGCTCTTAATTGGCTCAGGTCTGCTCCCTCAGATCTGGTGAAGTGGAGCGGGCCGAAACACCCTGTGATGGTGTTAGGAGGCCTCGCACAGCCCCAGCATTCAACTAACCCTCCACCCAAAACTAAACTAAACCCTGAATTACTGAGCAGACTAGACACAGAAGAGGAACGGGAGATGGGGGGGGGGGGGGGGGTGCAACCAAACCCTATAGCTGCATCAGCCTGCAAAAGCACACAGTCTGTGCCTCAGAACAAATGGCCTGTCTGGTAGTAGTAGTAAAAACAATGAGGAGCTTAAGTACACATGGCCTCTCCCAACACATACACACACACGCTCAAACACACAGTCACATTCCTTTAGTGCATTTCACACATATGGTAAACAAGAAAATCATTATACTGATGGGGCTGCAGTGGGGGAAGGTGACACAGGTAACTCCATCTGGCTGGTTTATTTATCACATTGCCAACAGATGTATCTCAGCTGCAGGTAAAAACATCTGGACTGCTGGGCCGGTGACCTTTGATGCTAAAAAAAGCTGGACTCACTCATATTTTCAAAAAAAAAAAAAAAAAAAAATGAATGATTTATAAGACATGCCAAAAAAAAATAAATGACATTTGTGAGCATAAAAAAAGCGTGGAGTCTCCTTCCTTTTTTGTTTCTGTCTTTCTCAACCATGCATACACACACACACACACACACACACACACACACACACACACACACACACACACACACACACACACACACACACACACACACACACACACACACACACTCAGAGTTTTCCTTCCTCACTGTGGATGGCCTTTTCTGGTCCACAGCATGCACAGGAAATTGGAAGTGTCATTGTTTATGTCTGTGGAGAAAACGCGACCACAGTTTCTTTGGCTGTTGTCAGCTGGCCCATATCTCACTCCTCTGCTACCAGGAAAGCCGAACAGAGGCGCTCACTGTTCAGTTTCTGACTCTACAGACTCAAAGTAACACAAACAGGTCACAGCGTTGGCTTTGGGCTACTGGAGCTCATATGGACTGAACTGATCCTAAAAGGCCGAATCGCCTTGTAAAAACACAAATACATTTCTGCCAAATCTTGAAAAAATAGGCTTCAGTTATCTCTCCGGCCTTATGGTGCCACAAGCCACTCAGCCATGTGCTCCTCCTGGATTAATGGAGGGGACTGACATAGAAAAACAAGGCCTGATTCATGTCAAAGGTTTAGCTAAGGCAAAATGTCAAAACACATTGACCCAGCATAGGCACTGCTTCTGTCAAACAAAGATTTCTAAAAACTGCAAGGACATTTCTTGAGAGTTATATTCTTTCCAAGAAAATGAAAAGAGACACAGGGACCTCTGAATTCTCTTTTAAATTCGTTAAAATATACAACAGTGCACTACAAAACCCATCTGCAGTGTTGTTTGCAGGGCATTTGCCACTTATTGTACACTCAACCCCTGCCTTCTAGTGGAGATCCTTCTATAAATGTATTTTTAAGCTTCTTAACACTAAAGTGTTTTTCATTTATATGATCAGATGGCTTTATGTTGGTGCAATATGTTGGTGTATGTTGGTGCAATGAAACTTTGGCTAGAGTTGCTTGTTTGGTAGACTGCTATGTTTTTAAAGATGCTTTTTCATTTTGCCATGTGATTGTTTTTTAATCCTTTAAAAGAATAGTTCAACATTTTGGAGAATAGGCTTGTTCGCTCTCTTGAGTTAACTGAGAAGGTCGATACCACGCTCCATCTAGCTAATCTCGGGGGAATCAAAACATACAAAAAACAAGCGTATTTCCCTAAATGAATCGCACTATTCCTTTAATTGTGATAAAGGTCTATGTGATCTTGAACTTAGGTTATTCAGAACTACTCCAGACAACTTTGGATAGTGCTCCAAGTGCAAGGAATGTGCAACGAATGATTTCCTCCCTTCATCTCCGCTCTTAAAAAAACCCTTTGAAGTCCTTTGAAAAACAAGGCATGAAAAGGTGCTGAAATCAAGGACATCGCCTGAATAACTTAATAACTATTTGTGCTGTGTGCATGACCACCATCCTTTCTTTAGTAAGGACTCTCTTCCTCCTCCTCCTCCTCCTCCTCCCTCTCAGGGACAGGTTCTCTTAACCTTGGAGTTGAAAGCTCAGATACTACACACAGAGGTCCTCTGTAAAAGAAAATCCAATTGTGAGAAAAATTGTTGCCTTATCTGCTTGATTGTAAGATACATAGTCTCCTGAGGCTCTCTCCTGTGTTGCTGAACTAAGCATTGAGGTCCTCTAAGGAGGCTGTGATGAATGGGAATCTACCGATTTATAACAAACTGGTGAGAGTTTCAGAGTATTTACTCAAATTGTTAGAGTTGTTAGCTGCTCTGTAAATGGAAAATGATACACATGACCATATTGCAGCGTTGGTACGGTGCTCCTTATTATAGCCAAGCTCCATGTGTGAATGGAATCTTTCATAGCGCAGGAAGAGGAGGAGGAGGCCTGGCGACTCTCAGAATTAGCTCTGTTTTTCTTTGCTCAATTTGGTGATGGATTATTTTAAGAGAAAGGGGCACATTCAATAAGAGGCATTCTTGTGATTTAGACTAAATATAGCCATTTTTACAAAACCTTGTGAGCGGGTTAATGAACTGCTGATCTGAAGTGCAGGCATCCGTAGAGGGAAATATGCTAGGAAGAAGGAATACATTAAAAAAAGAAGAAGAAAAAAAGACAACAAAGGCTGCCAGACTTGAGCAACGTTCAGATGTGCTGGCACCTCTCTCCTAATTTATTTTCTCTTTTACAAAACACCTGTGGATTTGTAATGATGTGTACATGCATTTTTCTTCCCATACAAAGTGCTTTGGTCTTTCTAGTCATTACAAACATGTCAATAAAGGGTTGGCTTGCTGCTGACAGCCGCTCCAATAGCAAACACCTGGAACTTAACCAACCGCAATGAGAACAACTTGATAATGCACGCAACACTGTCTGCTCAATACAGGATATAGTTCAAACAACACTGTAAACATCATCTAATAAAAAGGATTTGGTCCTTAATCTCCAGCCAACTCCAAGAATTTCTTGTGCATCAAAAGGTTTTTGCACACTGCCAGACTGTAGTGATTCATTTCTTAGATAAACACTGATCTGAGTGAATGTGCCTTCAATATGCAATATTTACATAAAGGATAAGAAGCAGAGAGACAGATAGGAGCTGGAGAATGCATCCTCCTACTTAGTAGCACTGTGTAAGCTCAGCAGACCATACAAGAGCAGACAGACCTCTAACATAAGGAAGGAAGTTTAATGTAGCCTGAGCTTTCAGGAAAATATTCTATCACGCATCTCATAAAACATCATGAGCACTTACTTTATATATTACAAATCAACAATATGGATGGAAAAAAAAGTAAGCTGAGTTTAAGTAACACGAGAGGGAAGACAGAAAATGCACAAAAAAAACTACATGAAAGCTTGAAACCAAATCCAGAGTCAGTGACTTTACTTGAGACTGGAGAGGTTGGGTGAAGGCGAGAGGTGAGGCGGACTCCGCAGCTCGGGGAGTGTGTGAAAGGCCAGAGCTTCTGTTCAGAGCCTGCTGCTGCGCTCGGCTATACATTTCACAAGCAGAGATAAAAATCGGCATAAAACAGTGAGAGAGGGGTGGGGGGGTGGGACACTTTGGCAAATCAAGAAAGGAGGTGAGGTGAGGGAGGGGAGCAGTGACAGGGTAAAAGGGGACGGGATATGTGGAGTGGCAGTGGAGGCTGTTCTGACAGCAACGGGGCAGCCGAGGGTGAAGAATGTCGTCTTTTCTTACCCCTCCAGACGTCCTGCCCAGCAACTTCACCCAGTGTGGTAATCAATACCTGTTATTTTCCCCTCTCGGCTTTCCAATCAATAGATAAGAGCGGGGTAAGACCAGCCGGGACAATGGCTCTTTCTTCGGCACCATCTGATGTGGGCTGAATAGCAACTGCTTCGGTGGTGGGAATGGTACAGGAGGAGCTATTGGGTGACATGAGGGACTAGAGAAACAGTGGGAGGGGGTGGAATATAAAGAAAGAGGTAAAGAGAATAAGATGCTCCAGGCGTGCTATCTGATTAAAGCAGAATCACTGGAATAAAATCGCTGCTTGTTTGCAGTGAATCTGCTTCCTTCACTAATGGCCCTCGAACAACAGGCTCCTGCTGACCCCTCATCAAAAGAACAGGAAAGAAACAGAGAGAAATTACTCCAGCGTCATAAAGCTTCTGGAAACATCTCCATCACGCGGCCTACCCTTAACAGGCCCTACTGTGGAGCCTTTGAACTTGAAGCTGCTATATTTCATTAAACTTGAGTGCTCTCCCGGAAGCAGCATGTGTGTTTGTAGACTTACTACTGTTATCTGTAGCTCCACCCAACATAAATCAGTGAGACAGAAATATTTATGTTTGTAAATAAACTGGAGATATATTGTTATATTGGTCATCAGTTAGAAACAAACCTAATATTACAAAAAATGAATGCACTTTTATGAAACAAAACATTAACCTTCAAGAAAATGCAAATGTCATACATTTAGTAATTGAGATTATTTTTTTAGGTTATCTACTCACTAAACTGACAAGACACATACGAATCCAAGTGGCTTCCTGCCTCAGCTAACCATATCCTGGGAAAAATCCTCCGTTTTATAACTTATTGATACTTTGATCATATGAAAAGCCCCTTTTCATTCAGGATTTCCCATAAGGACTCCCTACTTTTCCATACTTCCACAAGCCTGGAAAAGTACAGAGTTCTTATGGAAAGTCCTTAACTTGAATTAATAGAGGCCTTTCATATAATGTTTTTGGAGTGGCCATTTTGTCTTATTACTGGATAGTGCATACCAGTTGCTGGAACAGTTTATAGCCTGCTTTTCTAATTTTTTACCTGGTCTACCACTGTACAGAGAGTTGGGTATTTTCTAAGTTAGTAAGTAAGTGATCACTATTTTGGGTTATTATTATTATTATTATTAATATTACCTTTTAAGAGCCTTCTGATAAATGCCAGTACTTGACTATCGTTGTCTATACTGGAGTGAGTGGGAGAGTTTGACTCATTCTTCTCTTCTACTCGATTTATTTTGCAATTTATGTTGTTGTTTCCCATGTGTTTTTAAAGCTTACATTTGGCAATAGTTTATATTTTTTCCGTTTGTCAACAAAAAACAAAACCAACACTGAATTTATGCTACAAAAGTATTGTCTGTGTAGCCAAAGCTTGATATAGCTTATTCCTCTGTGTCATAAATGTCTGTTGATGTCCGAAAACTATTAAAAATACACTAAAGAATGTTGCACTAGGTGATATGTTGCTTCATTACCATGAACATGGGCACTGTCGTTTAGCTTAAATCATACCACATGCACCATCCTGCTGTCATAAACAGTCACTAGTGCATCAAATGTCCCCAACAAATGCACGATTTACTCCTGTTTGAATAACATTCGCTAAAATGTGTGATGCTCAGCTGTTTGAAGTCTTTGAGACTTTTGTATAAATTAAATTATATATTTGTGAAAGTTTTTTTTAAGATTTACTTCAGTAGGAATCAATGGGCTTGAGACTGAGAGCCACAAGTCAGAAAGTATTTAGAGATGGACTAACGCATTATTGGTTTTAGTCTTTTTTAATGAGATTTGTTGACAATAAAAAAAAGAAAAAAATGCCAACCTTCTCATTTAATGTTTTATCTCTTTCTGGTCATGTGTATGTTCACTTTAAAAGAAAAGGAGGGATGGACAATAAAAGACCATAATGTAGACTGTTCACTAATTTCTTCTATTCTCTCGATAAAAATTTCAAAAAGGAAATAAAATAAATAAGATCATTGATTAAATTATTGAATATGTAAATGATCAAATGTTATGAAGTAACTGTTGTCTGACAATGAGAAGTATCCAATCAAAAAAAATATCAATATAAGACTACAAAAACACCATACAACATTCAATCAATTGGTTTCTGAGGGAATGGTACATACAAATAAAATAATATATTTAGTAAATACACTAATTCAGTGGCATAACTTTTCATGTAAATGTGAATCAGTAATTTACTGGTCTTGCCTTGTCATAAAACGCACACAGTGAGTGGCACTCTAGTCGCTTTATCTCACTCCATTAGGCTAAGGCCTGGTGCACACACAGAGGCTGAGTGTGTCCTTAGGGCCACTTATCAGGGAAGAGGCAACAGGAGGGAGACTGGGAAGGCAGAGAAAAGCCAGATAGAGTGACAAACAGAGACAGAGAAAGAGGGGTCAGAGAGACGGGAGAGAAAGAAAATCAAGCCAAGGAAAAGTACATAGAGTGAGGGTTAAAAAGAGGATGGTTGATTTAGAGAGTGGCAGGGAGCAGAGGCTAAGATGGGAGAGAGGCCTCCTTTAACGCACAGCTCATAAGGAGAGGAGGGCTGCATGGGGGAGTGAAGGGGGATTAGGTGGGTCCAGGCGGCAGTATCCAGGAATGCCAACAATCTCACACCCCACTCCCTGGCCCGGGCTCAGCCTCAGCCACATGACACACTCAAACAGACCTCTCTCTCTCCAGTACAGAGCAGGGCACCAACGGGCACCTGTTTATTACTGTCTGTCTCATTTTTGGAGATGGACCGACCACTTGGCATCGAAAAGGGACATTGTGTGAATGCTCACACGTGTTTGGCTGCTCTGGACCACCTGTGTATTGTCTCTTATTCTCTCTCAAAAACACACACAGACATTTTTTGAAAGAAAGTCTATACTGTAGTCCTTGTGCCACAACAACAAAGAGTGTTAAAGTTTAAAGAGCAGTGGTGGAACCGAACATTTACCGGAGGGGTTGTGAGACAAACAGGGAAGCAGAAAAAACAACAACTATGCAAGTCAATATTCTATTGTTTTCCCTAGATGTTCCTCTAATCCAGTGGTTTCTAACCTGGACATTTGGGACCCTCAAATAGATCCCACAATAACTCTAGAAAGTCCAAATGGTTAATGATTACATTGATATAAGAAAGATGAAAATCTTACTTTTAAACAAAATTATGATAATTTTTCTCAAATCTGTTGCTTTTTCTTGTGAAATATAAATAATGTGTATGTAAACAGAGTAAGACAGTGCTGATATGATACCCAAGTTTCAGTGCCAATGCTTAATACTTTCTTCGAGGAATATAAACATAATTCTCTACAAAACCCTTTTTCATCTAAAACATTAAAATTTTCCAATGTTAAATGCCAGAGACGAGCAGCCATACAAAGAGTTTACCTAAATCAGAAGGTTGAAGGTTGAGCATGTTTACTGGACAATAAACCCTGACGGCATGTTACACCATCTTCTCATAACAAGAACTCTGCTTATGTTGTTTCATGGGCTCCATCAGACAACAGTGAGGTGCATCCTGCCACCTCCTTATTCAACCTTCCTGCATTCCAGTGGGAAAAAACTACCCAACCTGCGTTTGGCTCATTGTGTACAGATGACACAGTCGGAGTCCAGTCTGGAGGTTCTGAATGAGGTACAGATGTCTTATTAAGTCAAGCCACCGTCGCTCTGTGTTGGTCTGGTGTTCTACTGACTGGCGGAGAAGCACAGAGGCTGTAAACAAGACCGTTTTGAGCCAGACATGCTGTCACCGGCGGACCAATGTGTGTCTACAGTATGTGTGTGTGTTGTGGTGACATCTGTGTGATGATGATGATGGCCGAGCCTGGCATTGAGTGCCCCTCATTTCTCTGTCTCCAGGAACCCTACACCAGTGTACAGGATCTGAGGATCAGCCAATCTCCATGACACTGGGAAGCGCTTTACACCAGCGCCTTTGTCAACAAGGTCTTTTCAGGAGAGGGCCATTGACAGACTGCGATGTAGTAGGAGTGTTTGGGCAGAATGGAGCGATTCAGAACGGAGCAGGAGGGAGGGAGAGGCTAGGAGAGGAGCGGGTGAGGGAAAGAGAAAGGCGGGTGAGACAGAGACGAGTCAGACGGACTGGGTGGAGGAACTGGCAAAGCTCTCACTGACAGCAATGGGGCCTCTTGACAATCCAGGAATATTGTCTGAAATCAATCTGTCACCGTGGAGCTGTTGAGTCTGTCATTACGATGTGGTACTCGCCCTTTCACAGTGACAATTTGTTCAGTGCTTTCCCAGTTCACCTTACTACTCAGCTGTACAAAGGTCACTGCCCTCTATCCATCTCTGTCTGCCAGTCTGGCTGTCTCTCTCTGTTCATCAACTGTCCACACTGAGCTGTACAGTAGTCCTTTTATCAAGGTGACCTGCACAGGAACAGGTGGCTGATGACCAGAATAAATGTTCTGTTGCAAGGACTTCTGTTACATCATTGAATATCCTTATTAGATGTTGAGATATTTCACTGAAGAACATTTGACCTGCTGGTGGCACTAGAAGAAAGGTTAGACAATCTTTAAAGTCATTTGAATGCAACCTCTCTGGACTGAATATCTGCACCACATTTCATCGCAATTGATCTTAAAGTCCAAAAGATATTTAATTCTAAAACACAAATGTCAACATCATGGTGGCGCTACATAAAAGATCAGGCCACATTTCATTAAAATCCATGACATAGTTGAGATAACAAAGTGAAACCGACTTACAAACCCACAGACAAGCCAACATTGCCATCCCCAGAGTGCCGCCGCTAGCATGGCTAAAAATAAACAAAAAAGTTCAGCGAATATTCAATATAGACATAGAATGACTGTATAAATGGAGCAGTGCCCCCATCTGCCAAGCCTCATCCAGGCTGGAGGCTGATCCAAAGCCCAAACTCACATCCCTGTGCATGAGGAAATCAAATCAGTTTCACTGCATGGTGCAGAATTCCAGTCTGGGATAGCAGTAGCCCTGCTATAAAATATGACATATTATACTCTTTGCTCCTGAAATGATTTTTCCTCCCCTGTCCCACTCAACTCTTTGAGTCAAAGTGGGGACATGTTTTTCCAGTGCCCTGAATAAAAAAAGCAGGGCCTCTTTGCCTCCTCACCTCTAGTGTTGAGAGAGACTGCTGCTGCTGGAAATGGGTGCAAACAAATTCCATCATGACAGCCTACCCGCTCGCAATGAAAACTCCTATTTTGACGTACTGTGACAAGCAATTGCCCAGACCAGACTCTTTATAACCAGAATCAATGGGGACAATGCAGAAAGAATTTCCAAGGTCGCTCAAATGAATCGCTAATGAAAAACAAAGTGGAAGTGAAAAAGCCACCAAGCCATGTGGGGTCTCATTGAAGCTCATCAGAGGTGAACTGAAAGAGGGGGATTCGAGGAGGGGAGGATGGAAGAAACTGGAAGGAGGGTCCAGGGTTGTGAGGCCAAGGCAGTGGAGGCCTCATTCAGAGCTCGTTATCCCAGCTGTCCCCTGGCTCGGCTTTCTTCAGGCTCAGCCAGCCATCGCTATTGCCACTACCATAACTTTCAATCAACCTTTTAACTGCAGAACGGCAGGGTTGGTGTGTGTGTGTGTGTGTGTGTGTGTGTGTGTGTGTGTGTGTGTGTGTGTGTGTGTGTGTGCGTGTGTGTGTGTGTGTGTGTGTGTGTGTGTGTGTGTGTCTGTGTGTGTGTTAGTAAAGGGTTTGTCAGAACAACAAGTGATTTCTAATGAAACCCACAGAGACAGGAGACAACAGCAGAAAAACGAAGACAGAGAGAACTTTAAAAATCCTTTAAACGATGTCTGATATTAGATTATAAACGACGTATAAAGAAGAATATATGACTAACACACAGCTACTTCCCAAAATTATGAACAGAAGGAACACAATGAAAGACTTAGCACAGAGATGTAAAAAAGAAATAAGAGAGGAAGCTCATCACCAAATGATATGCAACAGGTACCTCCTGGCTGCCTGATTTGGTATTCTGATAAGTCAGCACTGACTCAAGCAGGCTGTGGCAAGTACAGCAAACAACCACATACAGTAAGATGGGCAGATAATATTTCTGCAGTAAATCAAATCAGCCTTTTATTCACTAACATCACAATGACAACTGTTGAACTTGTCCAAGCCTGCCCAGTCCAAGCAACATCCTCAAGGCCACCATCACATACATACAATATAGATGTTGTTATATATATAATATAGATGTATAATATAGATGTTTTCCTGATATAACAAAGGGTTGTCTTGGTACATGTTTTGTAGGTCTTTTTCACAAGGTTGCTCAACACCAAGGAGAGGGCAGAAGAACAAGGAGCCAATGCTAGAGAAAAGACTTGAGAAGCAGGCAGAAGAAAGAAAAGTGGAAGAAAAGTTTCAATTTCTGCACCACCTGCCTGCAGCTGTATGTAGACTCATGGTCTGAATCATAAATCTACAAGTTCAAATCTACAGGAAAACAAAACCGGCGTCTCCTGTTCAGGGGTGAAAGAGGAGAGCAATTGGAATCTCATCATTTCACAAAAGTGACTAAGTGAACAGCTGTGGAGCACAAAACGGTGAGGAGGTGGGAGATAGAGGAGGAGGAGGGGGGTGTCTCTCTCCACGACTTGGCTGCTCAAAAGAAAAAGAGAAAACAGAGCAGGACGGGAGAAATGAAGGAGGCTTAGAAAGAGGGGTTGTGCAAGACAAACACTTCCCACTGTGGAGCTGAAATGTTATTGTAAGGTCACTTGTAAGGTTCCAGTGGGGAGGACCCTCACCCCCACCTACAGGCTCGCTTCCAGGCGCTCAGTCCACACTCTCTCTGGCCAGGGATGTAACACAGCAGCCTGGCCTGTGGAGTCTAAACAGTGTCCAGTATCATCAGATGATTATTTAACACCAAACAGCTGTCAATTAACAAAACTCTTGTTGGTCTTACGTCTGGTAAATCCTGCCAGTCAGACCAGGGAAGCGCATAAAGTTGATTATCATCTGAATAGTATCAGCCTGGCACCTCAGCGTGCACTTTGTAAGCAGCTCCATGGGTTTTGCGAAGGTTAACGATAACAAAAGGAATTCTATTTAACTGAACCCAAATCCATTCAGCCAGCAGGAAGAGTGTGTGTGGTCTGAAAACTTTCAGAGCCAACTGCCCAAACAAACTAATGAGCATTGTACACATACAAACCTTTGTATGACTCAATAGGATTTTCTTAAAATGATTTTTTTTTTTATAAAATTCTCCTCATGTGCATTGAAGCATTAGCATACAGCTGAAAATGACAAACACTGAAAGTGGACAATGCCTTGTTGAAATTCCACATGAATGCTAATTGAAGTGGCCATTAAAGTCAGTCAATGAGGGGAGTGTTGCTCCCAGGGATTATATGACCCTGCTAAAGTAAACACCAACTGACCTCCATTATGACTACTTATCACAGCTACAGCCCTTTCCTTTCTTTCCCCTTGGAGGGGTGAAGTCTGACACATTCCTTTTAACGAATGTTTCCTCCTGAACTGACACGGTCAGCAGTGTGTGCTGATAGATTGGGAACATGGATTGCTAGAATGGTGGTAACATTATTTCCGTGACAGAAACAGAGGGATCATAGCAGGAGGAATATTATTTCCATCTTGTTTAGAGGAGAAAGAGGTTGAGGGGGAACAGTTGTTGGTATACCTCTGAGGTTTTCCAAATTGCCCTGTGCCTTGGATGTCTCATTATCATGACTTTCTCAGGGTAATTTCAGCCTGCTTAATAAAACACGTGCATATATTCAGACGCACGAAAGCAGCACTCATTCACTCTCGTAACTTCTTCTCACGCACCTCTAAATGGCAGTGCCTTGGTAGCGAGAGTCCCCCATCTACTGTGAGTTCTAATAGATGGCAAATAAGTCTGGTCTACAGGGATGAGGAGTGTTTAAAATGAATTACTGCTCCCCTGTCCAACCTGGGGGACCACCACACACAATAATCCATCCATTGTTCTCCACAAATTGACCCAGACTCAGTAAATAGGGGGTACGAAGAGCCGAGAGGTCAGCTCATGCCTTGTTTTAACGACAGCACATTAACTTAACTTACTTCCTTCGACTTTACACTGGTAATAAATGGGAGGAAATGCAGAGAGAAGCAGGGAAAAAGAAAGGGGATGTGTATAAGAAGGGTGGCAGGCAGTGCCTGGTTCGGAAAACAGAAAATTAGAGGTGATGTGTTGAACAGTCGGACACATTAGAGTTGAAGTAGAAGTAGAAGACCAGAGATGTTTGACTTTGTTAGAATTCTACTGATGTGGGCTGAAAAACAAAAACGTAACATGAAACTGATTTTATTTTTAATACCTAAATGGAGCATTAAAGTCGGAGTTGAGCAAGGATTGTTAAAAAAAAAAAAAAACATGCTACACAGCAGCACAGCCAAGCTCAATTCTCCCCCTCCCCAGCTTGGCCCACAAGCCAACACATCACTGTTACACCTTCTTACTATTCAGGAGCTATTTAAAAAAATTAGAGGACTTTGGGGCATTTGGTTACTGAGAAACTAGCCTCATTACGGCTAAAGGAAATGGAAAACTGTCTGGGAGCCAAACAGCCTTGTGATTTTAAAAGCCCTTGGCATACAATTTATCTCATAGTACCTTCTTGTTATGAAACCATGATGTAACCCTGCTATAAAATGTATATTTTCCAACGGGGTTGCAGAACAGTTTGCATGCTCTGAAATTCACAAGGCTGCTTCAGAGGTGAAGCAAACATGTGTGTGGTGTTAGAAAACAGGATAAAAAGCAGAGTCACATACATGCACGAATAAGCACAACTGTATTTGATACCTGTTTCTAATTAAAATGCATCAAAACAGTACCATTCAGTGTGTGTGTGTGTGTGTGTGTGTGTGTGTGTGTGTGTGTGTGTGTGTGTGTGTGTGTGTGTGTGTGTGTGTGTGTGTGTGTGTGTGTGTTCATTCATTGTTAGCTAGTCCTGGTGCATAACATAGACACCTGGTGCCTCTCTCTTTCTCCCAGGGTGCATTTCTGCAGATCCATATGTCCAGGCTGCTGCATTCCTCAGTTAGTGGAGCCCAGTGGTCCCCTGGCCTGTCACCACATTAGAGGCTCTACTGGGACACATCACTGAGCACCTCCTCCGGCTGCTGGGGGTGGCCGAGCACCAGAGGGGGAGGAAAGAAGGCGCTGGGACAGAGGAAGTGAGGGGGTTCTGAGGGGGGTCTTAAGAAATAATTCTTGCTTGGCCAGTCGCAAAGTCACAGCAGTGGAGAGAGGGAGGGTCCGTGTGTGTGTGTGTGTGTGTGTGTGTGTGTGTGTGTGTGTGTGTGTGTGTGTGTGTGTGTGTGCGTAGGGGGTCCAGGGTCAGATGTCGCCCGATGACTGACAGCAACAGGCTTAAAATCGTTCACCCAAACTTACTGTCTTCTGATGGGTTGCTTTAAATGTTTCAATAACAGCAGTAAAGTAACACTTCCAATGTGTTTTTAATGTTTTACACAAAAGTCAACGGGGACCTGTCCTTTATAATTTAATTTAAAGATGTCATCATACATTGTTACATTTTACAGGAAGAGCTTTTCTGGCCTTAGCTGCACTATAACAGCACAAGTTTCGAGTCAAAACCCCCCGACTGTATTTCACAGGTTGTCAGAGTCAAGCTGTTGTATTTGGACAGAACTCACTGTATCACTGCTGCTGGGAGAACCATTTACTCTTCACAGATTGTCAAGCATAATTCAAAATCATCTCACTGCTAGCTACATACTCTATCTGCTGATGTGTCAATCTGTCTGTGCATCTGCAACCACTCAGAAAAATTAGGAAAAACAGGCTGTAAATCCTTCCTTTTGTCTGCCGTTAAATCCATTGGACCTCCACTCTCTACCATCCCATCGGATTGCCCTTCACTGACATCTGTTAATCTGTAAACATACAAAATTGCCTGTCTAATCTTATTTAGCCTTCACGTCTTGTTTACTTTGGTCGTGCCGTGAAGGCACGGCTGCCATGCTGTGAATAAGGCATTGTCTGCAGACCCACAGATCTAATCTCCCCTCTAAACTGCCGCCAACCCCCTCCTGCCCCCTGTACCTTGAGCCCTGATAGCCACATGCAGGTATTGTACCTATCAGACGCCTCTTAAATTCTATTCCATGCTGAAATGTAGCAGAAACAGAGCGCTACAGAGCCCGCCTGTTTTGCCAGTGCGTGGTCTTCCAGGGAAATGTGTCTGGCTTTCAGATTTCTCTTATTAAAGTGTAGTTTCAAATTTTGCCTCAGTCTTTGACTCATGCTGCTGGATTGCATCGGACATGGTTCAGTAGTCAGTGATGGAGGATGAAATCATAGAAATTGCCTTGACAGTTATTCATGGCCTGTTGACAAGCTTACTGTGAGTTGTCTTAGTAAAGAAAATTATCAAAACTACTGGCAAAATGAAGAGTGCAGTGAAATGTGGTCAGACTGAGGTCTCCCACTCGCCACTCAGTGTTTCGGTCAGGAACACACATGCATGTGTGCACGCATAACACGTACACAGGCTGATGTGAGACAGTCCCTTAGTCAACCGCGGGAGAGCTGGACTCTTACACTGACTTGTGTTCTTTCACCCTGGGAAGCTGATGGATGATGTTTGTTTGGTTTAGCTGTAGTGAATGTGCGCACGCACGCACACACACGCGCACACACACACACACACACACACACACACACACACACACACACACACACACACACACACACACACACTAGGGGTAGGGGTTGGCTTGCCCTCACTCATTCCCCTGCCCTGTGTTGATTTTGGGCCCTGTTTAGAGATTTTTTTGTTCTTAGTTTTCCGTCTCATACTTCATACTGCAGCATGAAAATGTTAAGAGCCAACTGAGACTTTCTTCATGCACAAAAAAACAGCCAGTCAACTTGAGATATAATGAGCTATGAACGGAGCAGATCTTACCTCTTGCACAGTCGGTCAGTAAAACAGCCTCAAAGATGAACAGCACAAACTTCAGGCCGCCCATACTGTCCAAAGACAACTTCATGTCCCTTCAATCTGAAAAACAAATGGTCACAGTGACATGCATATTATTCTCAATGGGGCTATCAAAGGATTTAGAAGAAGAAAAAAAATCTTTGTTGTTTAAGCCAATTTCACATACTATGATTTAAAAGAAAGACTTTAAGAGTAAGTTTTAAATAACATTATGACATACATACGCACTACTACTATTTTAATAGAAGCTCAATAACTAAAACTAAATTACTTTTTCTAGCTGGACAAAGTTGTTTCTCAAATTAGACTCCTGGGAGATTGTGGGGTCTAAAATGGACCCCCAAAAGTAAGTTTAATGTCAATATTAAAAAACAAACCTAATAGTCTTTAAATTCCATGAGAATACATAATATCACATAATGTGTGAGAGTGATTATTCAGTAGCTACAGTCAGACACTCCGGTTGGGGGTCTGTCTGGGCTTTTACATTGGGGTTCACATACTTTTAGGGTCCTTGTAAAGTTTCAGAAGTCCTGCTTAATGTAATCTCACAGTTATGTTAAGTTATCTGTCGGCTATTCGAATAGCTAACCGAGGTCTTGAAGAGCAAACTGTTCATGAAAACGTCTGTTTTAGCGAGTTCATCTTTGCTTACAGTAAAATATCACTGATGCTCACTTGTAGCCCTGGTAACGTTAGCTAAGACTCCAAATAAAAAAATAGCAAACATTTTAAAACAAAATAGAGGAAATGCAAGTATAAATATGTCGATAACATACCTGGATATTCAATGAATGAAGTCAATGTTGTGTCAGCCTCTTGACAGAAATGCTTTTAGGTAAAGTTCGTGCTGAGTCCATGAATCAAAAGTGACAGTGTCGACTTCTCACCGACCTAACAGACAAGCACGCGCTTGTCTTTAAGATAAAATAACGGATTCAAAGGTGGAATAAAACCGGATACTGCTAAACATCACAATAAAAGTCTCACATGCTAATTTAAAAAACTTAGTTCTGTGTGTAGTCCGCTTCGTCTACCAAGTGACTTTTCCACAGTGCGCATAGAGCGGAGACTTGTTGTCCGTCCCAGCGATGCAGCTGCGGGCCAATCACAGCCTGCAGAGGCCGGACACGTTTAACTCTTTATCTCTCACCCACACAAACCTCTTCATCACAAAGCCCTTCACGCTGTCAGCTTGATGTACAAGAAAAGAGAGAAAAAACAGCTGTAGCTAGAGAATTATAGTACACAAATATAAAATGAAGGCAGGGAGGAGATGCTACTCTCATATATGAGATTAAAAGAACTTTACGCAGTAAATTAAATCAATGATATACTGCTGGGCATCACATAGGTTACTCACATCTCCACCTTATTATTAAAGTTGTATCTTCAGACGTCTGAAATACAACATTTTCGATATTTAAGGGAAAATAAATTACGATATATGGTTCAGTACTGTATCGCCCTGTGCTATACTGACAAATACAATTTTAATACAACGCCATGAACAAGTGCTGCCACCTAGTGGTCCCTATGTTCACCAGATCGTTTCCTACAATCAATCAGAGATTCCCCAGCACAAGAAAAAACTCATTTTCACTCATTATATGTTAGCAGCATATAGGTGTCAGTCCGAATGCTGTTTTTGCCTCTAATTCAATACTGAATTGTGGGGTCTCTGACAAGAAAGGTTTCCTTCATGGTCCAGTATGATGTACTGTAACTGTTGGGGATTATCTTGTATTTATAGTTACTACAGATTTTTTTCTCCAAGATATGGATAACATCAACATTCAAATTCAAAGCAGCAGAGGCTGAGACATCCTGACTTTTATTCTCTAGATTTTTTTTCTCAAGCATAAAAATAGCTGGATCCTACACTTCCCATAACACAACCAATAGCATAGTTTTCATTGACCCTCCATGTTTGGTTAAGACACACCACCTAGCCAAGATAAGAAAAGGTTACTTTGGAAAGCTCCCTCCAGAGACACAGAGGGCATTTAACAACTGTTTTCCCTTATCTATGTGGAAAACTCCGAAGCTCTAATAACGTGTCGCTGTAGCTCCCCACAAAACTCTGAAATTCAGTTAAGCAGGATGTTGCTCATCATGAGTAGGCACACACTGCCTACTCAAGTGGCAGGAAAAACTGACAAATAGCAACTAAAATAGCTTTAGGTTGTAAATGAGCATCTCTGGAGAGTATTCAGTCAGTAAATATCCAAATCAAAAAACGGTACTCAACTGAAACAATTCAGTTTAAAAACTATTTTTACTACTACTTTCTGCATATCAGTATGGCATTACCAAATGGTGGGCAGGACCTGGATCTTTTTGCTTGGACTATAATGGACAGTATGTTGATCAATTCAGGACACAAATCTACTGACATATTTCAAGGCAGAAATTCAATGACGCTTTGCTGTAAAAATAAAGAGTAGATGTTATCAGTCCACATTTTTAAACAGGAAAAAGTAATTTATTTCAATATACATCACATTTAAAACTATATAACATTGTTTGTTGAATATTTTACACAGCTCTTATCATGGAAATTTTACAAAATAAGACCAAGCTCTGAAACAATAATAGGATATCCCGCCCTTTAATTACTGCATGATTCCTTGTACCATATTTTACATAAAAGTAATTATAGCTTCATACATTATTCTTGTTATTTATAAAAGGAAAAGAAACATACCTTTTTACTGAGTTTATATGTTGTTTGATGAAAATAAGATCCAAGAGTAGTAAGTGATTTTGATTATGTAATGCCTGAGAAACTGCTTTACGTCAGAGCAAAATGGACATGATGTAATATTTCATCAATATTGTTTAAAGGTCCAAATTTGTAGACTGGCCACTTCAGACAATTCAGATGTACAAAGTACAAACTGTGATATATTATGAGCATGGAAGATACTTTGTATGCGGTCATTGCAATGGAAGAAGGTTCAAGAGCAGAAACGAAGCCAGGTGCAAATGATGTCAGTCCGGGAACAAAATATCTGTTCTTGTCCGACAGTACCAACCGGAGCCAAAGCTGAAAATAATTTAGTGTAAACCCAAATCAGGACAACTTATCTCCTCAGCAATGGCCAATAACTACAATTTAAACAGCCATGTGTTGTCTCTAAAATGTGCAGGACCATTGCAGTTAGTATTCACAATTTTGCACTATAACAAGTGTGAGGAAGAGAAATCAATAGACAATAATCGGCCTGTAGTCTGTAGGCCAGCACCTGAGAAGGCCTCTGGTTCAGAACAAATTGTACACAACATGGTGATGAGAACACTGAGGAAGAGAGGTCAACTCTCCACTAGGGGGCCTTCAAGACCTGACAGTGATGACTCCTTAGTCCCTTTTATCCATCTCAGTGTGCAGCGGAGTCCCCAGAGAAAACTAAACATGCCATGGTGCAACTTTAAAAGCCGTGGGCACAGCCCATTGCCATCAAGAGGTGAAAGGTCAAACTTCTTGGAACCTAGACACCATTTTACAAAGTGATACAGAATTACACATTCATTGCCATTAAAAGCATCTCAATATAAATTAATTTTTGCTTTACCGGGACTGGTAGCGTGGTGAAGATTGCTTTCCAGTTCCCATATAAATAGCAACTATTTACTGAAGATATTGTAGTGTAGCTATTACCAGAATCATCCTTATTTACATGGTTATCATGACTTACATTCTTTTGAGTAAACCGAGTCCCATGGGAGCCCTGGCACAAATGTAGGAAGCTCGCTAAAGCAGGAAAATTTGTCACAAGTCCTTTCATTTACACCTAAAGCCAACAAAACAAACAAGGTGGCCTGTTGTGATTTTGTGCTGCAAACTGCTACAGAGGACTGCTGCACAATGATAGTTCAAAATCTGTTATTGCCTGTTTATCCACTCTCTCTTTTGCACCTCTATAGTCAGACAGGCATTTGTGAATAATTTTTGTGTGTTGGCTGGGCTCTGAAATCAAACCCTTTGGTTGCCAGTCTCTCCGAAGCAACAGCAACGGATCGAATTATCACTTGTGGCTGTGTGTGTCTCATCTCTCTGCTCTGTCCTCTGTAACGGCCTCACTCTTAAAGCCTCGCTTAGCAGGTACGGTGACGACCATTAAGTTTACCAGAGCAGTGTGGTATTTGCTTTGTACACAGCCCTGGATCTGTCCGTTGCATATGCTTGTCGTGGCAGACTGTGTGCTTTTGGTGACAATCTTGGGTTAGATGCCGGCCTTGTCGCTGTAGAAGGGCGTGACATGAAACATGTAGCAGTGTGTGCAAACCCTGACGGGCTTCACCTGGCCATACCGGGGCAAAGGAGCAGAATGGGAAGAGCAGCGAGAGCAGAAGATCTGAAATGACACAGTATGTAATGTTATCAGTTACTATCCACATGATGTATGAATCATCAGTTTGATCACATGCACATTGAACTGAGAACTCTGAGACTCATTGTACCTTTCCACAGCTTCTACAGTGATGCTTCCTGCGGATGACAGTGAAGGGAGCCTTGCAGGCAATGCAGGAGTTGCAGGCTTCATCGGGGACCCAGTCTGGTGGGTCTACACAGACAGAAACCGTTAACACAAAGTAGGCCTGTTACCATCAGTACACCTGCTGCAGACAAAAGGAACAAACTAACATTACAACTAAACTCTGAGTGGGTCCGTTTTTAGGATTTTCTGACCTTCGAATTGGCCGTCCCGGGCCTTGGCTGCCAATTCTGATGAAGAAATGGTCTCCTGACAGAGAGCACAGTCTTCCAGCACAGCACTACGCAGAACAGGACCTGCTGGACACCATAGAAGAAGAAACTAAAACTGGTGTAGTGTGTGATTGATTATTGTTTGTGTTGTCTGCTGCAGAGTTATGGACCAGTTTGACAATATAGTGTAGACAAAGTTTACAGGCAAATATTAAATCTTTTCAAGCATATATATTTTGAGCATCAGGGGCCAATGAAGTTTGTCTACAGTATCTGGGCCAATAAAAACACTCTGTTTTCTCATAGTTCGGTTGAAGATATTTTTGAGAGAACCATTTTAGGCAGTTTTGAAGTCTGTATATATTATATTAATAAGGGACAATGTACTGTAACATATTGTATATCAAAGACATGTTCCTCACCTTTCTTCTGGTTATCGTTGTCTCCCTCCTCACACTTGGTTGCCATGACTTCAAACAGAGTCTTGAGGATGCTGCGAAGGTCACTAGCATAGTTGGTCTGCAGCTGATCAGCAACCCCTGAATCACAGCAGAACACATAATGGATGTCAGCACGAGAGATAAAACAAAGAGGTGGAGGGAGAGTGACTAACAGCGTGAGAGCTTTTACCTGATATACAAACAAAGAGACGGTGGATGAGGTCGCTGCTGCTGTGGAAGCGTGAACGGATCTTGTTCCTGGCGGCCAACTTGGCATTTTGCAGGGCCAGCTGGATCTCCTGATGGTCCAGGTCTTCTGACATCCCTGAGCTGGGGGTCAGACTGCTGACAGGGCTGGAGGGAGTGGTGATAGACGGGGCAAGATTGTTAAACTGTTAAAATACAAGTTACATATTCACTTCATATTTCATCCATTGTAGATTTTAATCTTTAAGTTAAAAAGTATGAATAATGCATATATAATAAAAGGAAACAAATCCATTCCCTACATAATTCACATATTGCCAGGAATATGCTGTTATCATTAAATATACTGTATAGAATGTACATGGAAATCAATACTACAACATCTATCTAATTCAATCTACAGTCTAAGCCAGGAGGCAAATTAATGCAGTCACCTGTAGCTCATATGGGAAAGAGTGACTAACACTTCAATCGATTGCTGAATGTGAACAAAGGACTGCATAATGCCTGAAAATCAACAAAGCTATCTTTTTATCTACCATGCAAGGACTCAGCTTTTACAGTGACACACACTTTCATGAGTGATGAGTTACCTGGGAGTGTATGCACTGCTTGACAGACTACATGTGGTGACTGACACACTCTCACAGTCACTACCTGACACAGAGCTGAGGGGAGAGCTCTGAAAACTAACAAAACAACAAACAAATAAATAGGGAAAAAAGAAACAGGAGAAATAAAAGAATACAGAACAAAATGTTTATACACAAAAGATAAACAGATATATAATTAAGGTAAAATAAGGCATAATGTGCAAAATGAAGACAACGGATGAAAGCAACAAAATAATTCAAAGTATATGATGAAATATGGTTAATAAAAACAGATATTTTTGTTGATGGATGATTGCGCCGAGATCATACATCCCCCAAATAAATCAAAAAGCTAGTAAAAGGATTTAGAAAAAATGACACACCTGGAGCTCATTCTGCTGTCCTCTTTGGTGTCCCTCTTCGAGTCTTTAGTTCCTGGCTTGTCCTTATCTGTCTCCTTGTCCCTATGTCGACCTCCACTGGCCTGTTGTCGCTTTTCATTCCTCAGCTGGTGGTTGCACGGGGAGGGTCCATCCCCTCCACTGGAGCCACAGTCCTGAGCCTGATGCCCTGGAGCCACGACCAGGCACTTCTCACAGAGCTGGGAGTTTGAATCCTCTTCCAAGGTCTCTGCTGAGCAGCGGGAAGAAGGGGGAGTCAACTGGGCGAGCTCACCCTTACTGTGAGGCTCATGACCTCGTGGGGGCAGCCGGCAAGCAGAAGACTGGATGACAGTGCTGGGGGCTGCAGTCTTACAGTGTTTGTCCAATCCCAGGGCGAGGCCTAACCCAAGTCCAGTGGTCTCTGTGGCGATGGCATCCTCGTGGCCATCCTCACAGCTCCCACAACAGACACAAGAGTTGAGCAGGCAGTGAGTGGCCACCAGAGGGCCACAGGTCTCAATCTCAGAGGGAGCTGGCCGCTGCAGCAGTAGCTTGTCCACAGCAAGTTCCGTCAAGCTGGGGGAGCGAGGGTTGAAGATAACTGTGGCAGACAGTTTCATCCCACCCATACGGTGAGCGATGACCTCAGCCGTTTCAGACGCTGTCCCCTCCGAACCCATCTCCCACCCGTTGGTGTAAGGCAGAGATTCAGAGCCAGGAGCGGAAGTGCAAGGAGGGCGCTTTGCATTAGGACAGCGTGTGTTCTGGCTGCGTGGCTGTGGGCATGGCTGCTCTGACTGGGCTTCAGAGTACCAACCATTCCTGGTACGGTCTGGCTGTGGTCCCGGTTTGCGTTGTACGGGACAAGCAGACTCTGGTGCTTTGGAAGGAGAGGCAATACAACGACAGGCCTCTCTTGAAATGCTGGTGATGCTGTCTCCGGCTGCGTCCAGGTCCTCCATGAAGAAGACTTTGTCCTCCTCCTCTACATAGATGCCTGTCCTTCCCCGGCTCACCAGGAGCCTGCGGGGAGAGGCCTCAGTGCTGGAAGCCCCACTGGAGCCTCCTGCATCTCCTCTGTGGGGATGGTGTGCCGGGGACTGACCCTGGTTGGGAGGCGACAGAAGGGTGGACATCTCATCCCCCACGCGATACACCATCATGTTGAGCTGCTCGAGTTCCTCCTCATCGTACTGCATAGAGCAGGCCAACTCAGCCTCCTCTGCCTCCTCACACAGCAGGCCCTGCTCCTGCTCCTGCTCCACATTCCCCTTCTCTGTTTCCACATCCTCCCAGCCCTTTTCTACTTCTGTCAGCTCCTCCTCCTGGCTGGGACAGACAAACGGAACCAGAAGCTCCTGCTCCCCCTCACTCTCCCCCTTGGAGGTGTCATTAGCGGGGCTGCAGAATGAGTGATTCTCTTGGACTGGAGCTGGTGAGCTGTCTGTGGACAATTCCCCATCCTGAGAGATACACAGATTCCTTTCCAGTGTCATCAACTCTTCCCCAGTCAGGGTCTGCAACAGGTCTCTGCAAAAGCATCGTAAGATAGTTTTAACATTGTAATGGAGGAAAAAAGATCTTAAAAAAGATTTGTGATTGTGATTTTGTGATGTTCAATATTTAGGGACTGTACCTGATTTTCTTCAATAAAGTGCGAAAAGGCCAGAAAAGCTCAGACATGTCCTCTGATTTTCGGTCTAGGTTGAGAGGGCCCTCTGAATACACAACCAGCCCACTAAAAAAAATTGTTTAAAAAATTCTATAAGAAGGCAGGAGAGAGTAGAGAACAAGAAAGTGGGTAGAAGAATGGAAAGGACAGGCAACACTTACCACACAATGGCTAGTCTGGGAATTGTAAACATCAGTGCAGGTTCATAGTCATCGATCATGTCTTGTGTGAGATAGCCCAGCTTTAGGGCCCTGGGATGACAGAACAGGGAAAAATACACAATAAAAGACTTAACTACATTTTCTCCAGATATTATTTTCAATTCTGGTTAATTCCAGATGAAGTCAGCAGTGCTCTATAGGCTGTAATTGCATGAAATGTTCCTCAGTAAACTCACCTTTCCACAGTCTCACAGAAGAGCACAATCACCTCCTGCTGTACATAGTATTCTTTGGGAGACTTCACAGGCACCATGGCTGACACATAACTGTCAATGGAAAAAAAACAAAGTGGAATGTAATGACATTCACTTTGTTGAACGATTTTGGCAAACTTGCATCCAAGAATCCTTGAGACAATGATGAATGTGGATTAATCTCATTGCTACAATTGCCAATAATGTCTGGCCATTCATTTACCTGAGCTCAAACTCAGCAAAAAGGCTGTCGAAATGTCGCAATGCGTCCTTCATGCGGTCCGTGTACATGTTGAGGTCTCTCAGGGCCTGGTCTCTGGTGATGTTGCGTACCTCCTCCAGGCTGTGTGTAAGGTCCTTAGCCAGGGGCCTCATTGCTATACTCTCTATCTCCCTGTTCATGATGATGGAGCCGGCGGCCAAACACTGCACAGGAACACGTACATCATAAATCATCTTGCCTTGTACAAAAATAAACTGAAAAAATAATGTTCGCAATGTTTACAAAAAACACATTTGTAAAAAGAAATAATACAATATTTGTATGCACATGTGTAGGACTTGTACAAGGTTGTTTTCTTCTGGACTGATGCTGGAGGGAATACACTACCTCAGCCCCAAACCACAGCTGCCCTGCCAAGTTGTCATGGCGAATCTCCTCAGGGAACTTGACACAGAAGTCTCTGTTGGCCCGGTCGTTGGGAATACATTCATCCATGATCTGATTGACAATATTCAACACATTGTCCTGCAAATGAGCACAAGAGTGACAGAAAACAAAATTGAACAAACTACTTGGAGGAATAAACATGAGTGAGTGAAAATCTGTTCCTGTAAAAACTATCTTCTCGGTGTTTACTTTGAGTAACTAAGGTTGACTTCCTCTCTTTCAAGAATGCCATTGTATTGCAGCGTTTAAAGACCATTGATTAGGAAGTGAATAAGAGACAATTTGACAAGTACACGAGACCATTATGGCCCTCGCAGTTACATTCTTCCTCAATAAAAACACAAAACTGAAGCCCATAATTCCAGCAGTGAAAATGCAGTGTCACACACAGCAAGAGCTAATCAAGAGCTTATATGCCGCTGGCATGTACAACAGCCATAACAATGAGTTACAATGAGCCTTTCACTCAACCGCAGCTGCACTGTGCACTGTAATCTTGTCAGGCACAGCACTGCGTCTTTCTCTGCTGGCCCTGAGGAGAAAGATTAAAAAGCTTTGAGAAGGAGAGCTTAACCACTGATTTCTTTATGGCCGTGTGATGTGATGTGTGTGTGTGTGTGTGTGTGTGTGTGTGTGTGTGTGTGTGTGTGTGTGTGTGTGTGTGTGTGTGTGTGTGTGTGTGTGTGTGTGTGTGTGTGTGTGTGTGTGTGTGTGTGTGTGTGTGTGTCTTGGTGTGTCTGAGTACCACCCCACTGTCTGTGAGCGTCTCCCAGCAGGGGACACCAATGATAACCTTCACTGCTGTTGGTTTCAAATCATCCAGAGGTAGTGACTCTGGTGTAATACCTGTGTCTGACAAAAGACTGGCCTCTATCCTTTTTTACAGCCTACCCCTCACGCCTTTAACAATCTCTGATCTATTCTCTTCCTCTGTCTCTTGTGTACGCCATCTAACTCAATCTCTGTCCATCTCAAACACACACATACTCGCTCGCCTGTTCCAGCAGGCCGCACTGTAAGAACAGCCATGCCAACATAATATGAGCAGCATGCCAGCAACCCCCACAGAGGCCCATGAATAAGAGCTGATAGCAGCAGTGGCAGGTTCAAGTGTAAATTTGGCTTGAGTGCACTCGCCTTCTATTCTTGGGGACTCTGGGCTGTGGGGTATCATGCTGCTTAATTCATTCTCCAAAACCCTTGAGGAGGCACGCCGCTGAAAAGACTCCTCTCTGAACATACAAGTGCTGAGAGTTAACCGTTTAACATTTTCACTGCAACTTGTAGAGAAATAGACAAAATGAGAGACTAATTTCAAGGTACGGACCCATCCTATCAAGAGCTAGCCTAATCATTCAACTCCTTCTAATGAAAAGCCTTAGCTTGATCAATTGGATGTTAAAAAACTAAGTAGGTAAAAAAGAGGACGAAGAGCAACAAAACAATGAAAAGAGAAAGAAACTGCACAGACATACTGAAGAAAAAACAAGGTGACAGATTGTCAGAGGGAATGATGGAGGGGAAAGAGGCAGAACAGTCAGGGATCAAGTGATGACCTTATTAAGTGGTTCTTCCCTGTGTGCTGTGGCGGTGGGGGGAGGCTAAGGCACAACGGGCCACCTCCAGCTTTCTCAGCATGATGCAGCATGGCAGCCATCACTCATGCACAGCATCACCTTCTAAGCTCCTCTCTGTCCTGACCACATAAAGACCTGAATCTGTATCACCACATACAACAACTTACCATAAATTCATATCCAGTGTTTCATTCAGCAGTATTTGCACAAGTAAAAAAAAAAAAAAGAGAGAAAAAAAGATATTTCTGGCCTAATTCTGGTTCTAAACACAATTTGAACTCGATCAAAGCTACAGTTTTAAAATGCCGCTCTTGTAACAATTTACTAATAACCCACATGACACGTTCACTCCAAACAAAGTCTATCTTATCTCATCAGCAGAAGTGCTTTGTGTAAGAACCCCGTCTTGTATCCAGAAAGGGGTGATAAGGGTGGATGTCTATTTTTAGCTTCCAGGTAGGCCTGCACGATAAATCGTTATAAAATCGCGATCTTGATTCACCCCTGTTCGCCATTTAATTTTAAATGACTGATTTTTTTTTTTTTCCTTCAATGAATTTATTGAAAGCATTTGACGTTGACATTAACATGATTTAATTATGTAAAGACATGTTCAAGGCGTTCAGATAGAGCCTGTATCAGGGCCATACTTAGTTCAATGTGTTATATGTCACTATTTTTGGTAGCCTACTGTAGTTAAATGGCCAGTATGTACTTTATTTTATTTATTCATTGAAGCCACTGTGTTTACAGGCTCATGGTGATGTGCAATGTGCTATAGGTGCCAAAAATAATCTATGTTTGGTACTGCCAATTTGTTTTGTTTTGTCATGGGTCATGTGTGCAATAAACATTACACTTCATCGTGGCAGAAAATCGTGATTCATATTTTTCCCCGAATTGTGCAGGCCTACTTCCAGGCCAAACCCAAAGGTCCAGTCAGGTGATTATGTGTACGAAAATAATTTAAAATAAACATAAGAATTCATGGCTCAGAGTCGCTGGTCATATAAACATTGAAACAGGTTTTGCTTGCTGTAATCGTCCCTCCTGTTCATACTGGCTATTACAAAATCCCTTCCTAATCTGCTTCTCCCAATCCACAGTCCTCCTTCAATGCAAACATTTATTTAACAGTTTAAGTATTTAAAACGTGAGGCTATCCAAGTTTAACAAATCAAGCTGATATCTTCTTTTAGTTATTTTTAGTCCAAAGTTCCTATTTTTGTTACTATTTTTCCACTGCAGCTAAACAGGAGAACACTGGGGAACATACAGAGGGCATTTGATACTAAAAAGACTGTAACTTTGGAAGATACCCACTTGGTCTGTCAAATTAAGATTGCTGATGCCCCATAGTAGTTTCAGATAAAGTTTTGAATACAATTTTCCACAAAACGAGGACAGTGGATTTTGTCCCCATGACTTCCATATAAAGCGGGAGGGATCTCTTAATGGCCAGTATGAAAAGAGAGAATGATTACAGGAAGCAAAGCCTGTTTCAATGTTTATATGAGCACCTGACTTGAAATATTATGAACCTATCCTCTAACTATATTCCAACTCTAGGGCTATACTAATGATAAATGAATGACATAACACTAATTCACAAAGACTGAACTTTACCCTTCGTGAAATGAAAGACAGAAAAAAGATGACTGAGAGTTTCTCCCTGCTGACCTGACAAGACCGGAACTGGTTGACCAACAGGGTACATCTCTGAGGGTCCTTCCTGCCGTCGAGGCCGTCCAGCTCAGTGGCCACCTGATTCAGCTCTTCATCAGCGTAGTAGAACTGGGCCAGGAGCTGAGGGTCCGTCCTCTGCACAGAAACACAAAGAGACAGAGGGAAGTCATTTTCCAAGCCTTGTAAGTCTCGAGATAACATGCTATGTTTTTCTGTTATCAGGGGGATGACTGAAACAGAATCTTACTAAACTGTGACAGAAAAATACAGTGTCAGGCATGGACAACTGCAGTTTCCAGAAAACCAGCTTGATGCCTAGTGGTTTTCTAACTGTGGGCAAGTGAACACATGAATTACGTATTTTGTTCAGCAAATCCCCTGGTTATAACAACACTATGTTATTACAGCACTATGGTGTTAACAGGTGGAGTATTTAAGTCAGCATAGTTTCACCCACTCTGTATATAACCAACAGTGAATTTATCTCTTTTAGCCACCTTCTGCTTTAGGCATATAAACCGTAAACGTATGCAAATAAGCCACAACACTGAGAAAGAGTGATGTAGAAGGAGCAGTCATGTCAATGCAATACAGCTCTAACGTAACAGAAGCTTGATACAGCAACATACTTCCAATCCGTAGGGACAAAAATAAAATCAGGCAAGTAGGGCATTGTATAGGCCATCTTAACAACAAGATTGTTCTCCCATTTTGCCAAGGTATTCTGTTGATTTATGAGCAAACACAAGGCAAGGGTTATACAAATTCATATTCATACATAAACACACTTTCACCAAGTATGCAAAGGTAAATGAATGGCATTAATCCTGACAAGAGGAGTTAACAAAGGCTAATATAGTGTGAAAGCTCCCCAGAAGAGTGGGTGTAATTAGAGAGGCTGGCACTGGTAGAGAACTTATGTCATTATCTCACACACACACACACGCACGCACGCACGCACGCACGCACGCACGCACGCACGCACGCACGCACGCACACCAACCCCCAGCACAGCAGTGGGGGGTTGCGTGAAGCACAGTACAGCTACAGCAACAACACACAAGGAAGGGAAGAGACACTGTCGCAAAAAAATATATCCACAACAATTGATAATTTGAGTTACTTAGACCTACCCCAAATAATGAAATAATAATTGCAATAAAAACTTTACAGTACAATTAAGATGGCAATTTGCGTTTCATTATCTTTGTGAGGACCCGTCAATGACATAATGCATTCCCAGCCCCTTACCCTAACCTTAACCATCACAACTAAATGCCTAACCTTAACCCTTACCCTCACCCTAACCATAACCTAATTCTAACATTAATCCTAAAACCAAGCCTTAACCCTCAAACAGCCCTTTAAACATGTTTGGTCCAGCATTTTGGCCCCACAAAGCTGTCCGGACCCCACAAGTATACTGTATTCCTGTTTTTTTGACCCCACGGATGTAGTTAAACAAGAACACACACACACACACACACACACACACACACACACACACACACACACACACACACACACACACACACACACACACACACACACACACACACACACACACACACACACACACACACACACACACACACACACACACACACACACACACACACACACTAGGGATGGCTCACGTTAATCGAAAGGTTAATGGTTTTGAAAATGGCGACCACATGCCGAGGTGCATCATAACAAACCACAAGAACCCAATGACGGTACAGGAGTTTAAAAAGGACAGCAGACTGGAAGAAGGGAGAGCTACGCCAGCAAACAGGCTGGTTTTGCCTGCAACGCGTCAACTGTCTGGAAATGTTTTTCATTAAGTCAAACTGAATACTGGTATTTTACCGAAACCTCTCGCAGGACCTTTTCCCTTAAGTTTGCAGTGCTTCCTGTTGTGTGATGCGCTCCCCGTGAGCCCTCGCTTTCCTCTCTGAATATGATACATGGTGCTGTTCCCTCACTCTCTCTCATTAATAATGAAACAAACAGCAAGGAGAAAACAGAGATATAACCTACAGCTGGGGTACTTGTCGCATTATAACTGTGAGTAGGGGGAAAATATTTTATATTTTAAAGGTTATTTGAAGGACTGAGGTATGTCAATATATTAAAATTAACATGGTGAGAGCTATATTTTGACAATAAGTAACCTTTATTTTTGTCAATGTCATGGTTTTGTTGGGTGGTAATGCAGGTGCAATTTTTGAAACAACTAGTATGGTCCTTTACTATGTGATAATTGAGTTTTCACTTGTCCACAGGTAAAACAGAGCTGCACTAGGGTGAGTTACAGAACAGCAGCGCTGGATTAGAGCTGATTGCCACTTCTTTTTTTTGCTTAAGGATACTTCAGCAGGGCAAATACTTGGCATTTAATCCAAACTAAAACAGGCAACTCTGAGTCTGTAATTCAGCAGGCAAATATAGTGTTGCACACTCTCCTCAAGTGTTCTTTCTTAACAAGGTCACATACATGCTGTATATATAAATAATCTGTGATGAATGGGAATAGACAGTGCCGGTTTTATAGCAAAATAATACAAAATAATCAGTAGACTGTAAATAGTAATATTCATCATTGCATTGGCATTACTACAATGGAAATACATTTGAGTGGGTTTCTCTAAATGTGTAGTCTAATGGGAAATGAGCACAACGGAAATCTTAATTAAACAAGGAAGCAAACAAACCCACTGTAAAAAGAGGTATTTATCTTTACATCCAAATTGAACCTCTGAACAGTGAGAAAGGCATCAGTCAGGAGTCAGATAAGAATGGACTTTACACAACGGCACAACAATGCGTGAGTCTATGTTACAAATGTCATGATGACCAAACAGGAAACAAGAGGGAGACAGTGCAAGACCTTTTTCTAGCACAGGCACAACACGGCCCACAGATTGGTGGCATTCATTTTGAGATTTCTGAAGCATATAGGCCAACGCTGATGGAGGAAGAAAAGAAGTATTTGAGCCAGACGCCATCCTAAAGCCTCCTCCTGCTGCATTCCTCACACAAGAGGGAACATTCCTGCAGTATTGCATCATGGGGCAAACGTCAAAGGCAGGCAATGTTCAAGACATGCTGATTTACTTTCAGATAGACAGCGATGTTCGAGCCGCTTGGTCTACAAGTTTGGTGTACCATGAAATAATCATTTATCAAATATTTTAAAAAAAGGTTTGAAAAGATGATGAATCTTACTTCACGCCCATTTCTGACACCAGTGTGAGAACCAGTTGCACAAGCAAGTTCAACCTAAGCCTAGTTATAACATAACTGTTTAATAAATGAAGATTTGAAACACTACATTAAAAGAGGTTGAACCACACAAAGATCTTACGAAG
The DNA here is from genome assembly GCA_023631565.1 of Gymnocephalus cernua. Lineage (NCBI taxonomy): Eukaryota > Metazoa > Chordata > Actinopteri > Perciformes > Percidae > Gymnocephalus > Gymnocephalus cernua. The sequence continues at coordinate 10,885,051 of CM042444.1, read as the reverse complement.
ATGTTAGTTGTTACTAAATATTTGCACCTATAACTGCCAGGTGTAACTGTTACTAACTGACAAAGCTAACGTTAGCTTGCTAATATATGCCCTACTTAAAGTGAAGGCTAAAAGAAGTAATGGGATGTGGTCAACAAGGCACTTGATTAAAATGCTGTTTAACTTTCTCAAGATGGAAGTTTTTTTAAATTACATTTTACAAAAACATAATGTACCTGAAAATCATAAACATTATGCTAATAACGTTAGATGAATGTTCAAATGAGGTTAGCATAATCAGGTATTTCCGACTCATTCACTGTATTAATACTATTATATCCTAAATACAAATATTTCTCCATACAGATATAAATTAAATAAAGTCATACCTACATTTACAAAGAATTGGCAGTAAAGATTAAAATATTGTTTGGCCTCCTAGTTGATTGCACTACAGATGTTTCTTGGCAACTCAATTGTAAATTACAAAAGTCTTTACAAGCTAAACTAGCTTTCAAACAGCTAGTGCAACCAAATCCTCGGTCACGGCAAAAGTCAAAGTAACATCTAATTTAAAACAGCACAGTTAACACCTCAACAGCAAACAGGACTACCATAAGAGGAGTAGTCTCTGAGAGCATATAAGGTACGCTGTCCGCTTACATAACATAGGTTGGCGTAAGTAGTAAAATATTTACCTGAACATGTACATGACAAGTATAGAGTAAATGGTAAAAAAGATGTGGTCTTACAGTAACCTGCAGCTATTTAAAAAAGCCAAAGAAATTGGAACTTTATAAACCTCCAGACTGAAAAAAATTAAGATATGGTGACAAAAAAAGAAAACAAATTGTAGGCCTAACGATTAAAAGAAGAAGCTGGAAAATACCTTCCTTATAAGGGTATTACAATTGTAAAGTAAGTGTGTAAACATCTGTGGCTCTGACTCCTGAACTTGCGAGTTGTGTCATCATCCCAATGACAGCTCTATCTTGCGTATGTGAGGAAATGATTCAGCAGATTTGGCTCCTGCCCCCTGTGGTGTGCCACTCTCCTGTTATACTCCTGCTGTCAGTTGTCCTGGGTGCTCTCCCTCTGACATGACTCAAAAACTCTATCCATTGCGGTCACAAACCCATTATTTCCGACTATTAGGTTTTCAGAGTGACAATTACGGTTAAGCCCCATAAATCACATCTTTTCACAATGACTCAGTGAAATTTCTGTCCCTTTAGTTTAACATTAAATCAATAACAGGCGATGACAGTGTGACTCTTATTGAAGCGTGTTAAAGAGGGTTTCCTGATGCTGTGCTGTACGATCAACATTTTCATCAGAGCGGCTGATTCTGGGCTTCATTTCTATTTGGACATTGCGGACGATGGAGGCCGTCAGGCTAATGCTTCATGAACCTCCATAGCATCAGTGCGTGCACATTGAGCCCACTTAAGGGACTTATGAGAAACGTTGCCTCTGCCCTCCATACTGTATTCCAGGCTCAATTTGCTGCCTTCTGGCTGCCTTCCATTGTAGGAGGGGGAAACCAGTTCACTCTGCTTCATGCAGTCAGTTGGCAGACTGGCAAAAAAAGCAGCCGGATACAGTTCATCACCTTATTTATTATTCAGGACTCAGCATTAAAGCCCTGGCATGAAAGGCAACCGTTTTGGTAACAAACAAGGAAACTTCCTTGACCATTATTTATATTACATTTGGCAGAATAAAAGTATAATCAGTCACAATGCAGTCTGCATGCAGTCCTGCTAGGGTGTGTAGAACGTGTGTCCTTCCGGTGCTCTTCAGTTTGGAGATCCAAGTGCACAAGGGTTTAAGGACACTGAGACATTTGGGAGGGTAAAGTTTTTCTTGGCTAAATCATTAAAACAAGGAAACGCATTTCTGCCGTTGAGGCCCTCATCATGGCTAGTAGTATCATATTTAGAATGCCGTATTATTATGCTGAAGTAAGTTCAGAGACATTCCTTTCATGTTCAGCTTATCTCTGGAGTTTTTTTCCTCACCCCGAGTTGCAAATCCAGTTGCAGCTATGAAGTTATTGATGGTGACTTTTCAGGCATAAACTCAGATATAAAATCATTTATATTTTAATAGTTTCAAATTTTCTATAAAATAAATGTGCAATTAAATCAATGGCACTAATCACAGCTGAGGATTAACTATGTCTGTACTAACTAGCTGAAAGTTGGATCCACAGCAGACTACAGATTTAACTTCATTGACTCAATATATTCAGTGGTCTGCCCATCTGGACTGAAGGCATAATCTGCGTGTTTGTCTCCTTTTAGAGGGCTGCCCTAATCTGGCATTTGGACTAAGCAATGACCTGTGTATGTGCCTGGCACATGGTTTAGCATGACAGGCCGAGGTGACACAGGGGGGCGTCGAGGATTTAGGTGGCTACATCGTGTCTAGGATCCCCTGATGGTCGTGTGGTGACAAGTGGGGACTCCCCTCTTCCCAGCAATTGCAGGGAGTTCTTATGCAAGAAATAATCTGGTTATACAATCCAGAACTGGTTGTTAAATTGTGTCTACAGAGGGGAAGGGGAATTTTAGATTTACAAAATCAACAACTTGACATTATTATGGAGTGTATAAGTCCTGAAGAGATGACAAGATTGGTGAAGATGCATGCCCACTATCTTTATAAAAAAACACCAGCGACAGAAAATACTGGCATGCCCAACATTTAAGAATTAATCTGTCACGATTCCTCCGTACCATTTTGACCCACATCCCCTCTTCACTGCTGAGGATGTGCATGACTTACAGTCAGGCTTATTCTGCCTGCATGCCTTTCATTGTTACAAATTGTGACTGAGAACTGGCATTGCCCCGGCTGTCCCAAATTACACACAATGACAGCCGTGGAGAGCAGCAGTACATGTGTTAGTTAATACACATCTTTGATTGCTATCTGCGAAGATTAAACGTATGCATGTCAACATGCTTGTGCAACTGGGATTGCATCCTGAACTTCATTTATACCATCTTTCCCTCATTAAAAAGGCACGTACAAAAGAATACTGTACTTTTGTCACTCCCCTCTAACACATGAAAACTACAGGATGAGAACACATATATATTGTAAAATCCATCTATTGTACACATATTGTTTCTCATTCAAATATTAGTTGAAATATCAATGTTTATCAAAAATCTTGTTTGAATTTGTAAATTCTTCAGCATTATTATCACCCTGGCCGGTAAGAACAAACACTAGAGCTGCTAAAGAGAGACATCCTCTCATTTTATCTCTTGCCAACTGTAACCAAGGCCAAAATCTAATCCCAAAAATACAGGCCTACTGTTCTCCTCCTCTCCCTCCAATTCTTCCCTGCTGATAAGACAGCGCCCAGAGCAGAAGGGATGGCATTTCATTTGCTGGCTCTTCCTAGAACAATCAGACTCATAATATAGACAAAGGGCACCTTGAATGCATGCTTTATGTTTATCATCAGTGACGATGAAGAGAGAAATTTGAGCCCTTGATCAGAGAGGATACCAATTATTACCAATAAGAAATGTAGAAAATGAGGGCAACCTCTAAGTCGATAACAGGACAAGCTTATTCTCTGTGGTACCTTTAAATCTCACTCTTCTTCCACAGCTATTTTCTTTCAATCATCGCTTCCCAACACCTTGGACAGTGGGCCCTGATTCCCCAATCCTGCAATGCATTTAAAATAGGCCTTCAATCGCCTGGCCTGTCTCGAGCTGCACTAGGGTCAGCTCTCTAAATCCCGGCAGCTGACACCAAATCAATTACTGCATGGCTGGTGGGTAAGCAGAATGGGACATCCACAAAGAACTCCAGAAACAAGGCTAAATATGAAGCCACGCTGGCCACTGCTCAGCAGTTTGCCTTTCCCTCTTCCTTCGACTCCGTGCCAACAGTGCAGAATCAACTTTGCAAAGACAAATTGCTTCACCTGCTCTCAGTTCTTCCACTGGCATGTTAGCAATATTCACAAACAAACCAGGGTAGTGATAAATGCCAAATGAAGGGCAAACGAGAAGGTGAGGTAAACCATGTAAACAGCAGAACCTGCTACAGCCAGCTACAAGTACAGCCTATAATTGTATATTTTTTATACATGGTTATATATTACTGACGATTATTGTTTATTAATCGTTTGGTCTATAATATGTCAGAAAATTGTGAAAAATGCCCATCATGATTTCCTAAAGGTCCAAGTTGATGTCTTCAAACAGTCCAAGACAAAAAAGATATACAGTTTAAAATGGACAAAAGAAAAACAGCAAATACTCACATTTAAGAAGATGGAACCAGCGCTAAGCATTGTTGGTTGATCGACCGACTGAAACGATCAACAGATTATTAAAAAGTCAGTCTACTAATTGTTTCAGCTCTAGGTGGTAGGCCCTTTGTACAGTACAAACTATATACTTATTTAACTGAATTTAAAAAAAAAATTGTTACATGATTACAAACAATCTGAAAACAAAAACATCAACTTCAATGTTATTTAAAAGTCATCATCAACTGAGTTCATGGTGTATCAACTTAAAGACAATTTGTACTTGAAAATGCATCTTGGGTTTTCAATAGCAGTCACCGATTTTTAAAAAGCATTAGAAATAGCCTCCCATAACTCTATTCAACCTGCCTCCACTTCCACACAGATTTTAGCTGTTTTTTATTTAGACATCTAGCTATAGCGGTTTTAACCATGTGTCATAATCACCTCTTTATAGATGAACATTTCCTTTCAAAATCAAATTCAACGGCTCGATTTTAAGTAGGGCCCACAAAGCTGTCAGAAGGAAAAGTGGCTCCTGAGTGAATGAGAAGTAAAAATGTGTTGCTTTGTCGAAACCATCAGCTGTCAACATGTCGGGTTTTTTGACAGTGTAGACAAAAATCTCTAAAGCATCTTTTACGGTGGCTTGACAAGGATTTATAACCGTGATAAATACTTACATGCCTTGTCTGTTTCATTAACATGCACACACAAACAATTTAACACCATTGATTTTACGAGACTTTAAACGTATTACCTTAAATCATTGAATATATATAGCTAGGTTAAACTTTTATTTAGAGCTGAAATGATAAGCCCAACAACAATTGTAAGAATAGATCATTTTTTAAACACAAATCCCAAAAATCATTGGTTCTAGTTAATGAAATGTAAACATTTGCTGGTATTATTTGTTTTTTGGGATTGCAAATGGAATACGTTTGGATTTTGGACTGCTCGGAGAAAACAAGACATTTGAACACGCCAACTTGGGCTTTAGGGAATTGCGATGGGCATTTAATGAACATGTCATGGAATACATGATTAATAAAAAATAATTCACTGATAATAAAAATATTTGCTATGGCCTTAGTTATGGCTTTTGTACTGTATTGGTTTGCATTATATTGTACAGGCTTTGTTACTGTGTCCACTACCAGTATGGAGTTAACACAATATGTGGATTTTTCAGAAAATCCTTGTTATTAACGACACTGGTGGCCATTAAGTGAACTATAGTCAGCATCTTGCGCATGCTTGCACTCCTTATCTGCCAGCGAGCATCCTGGGCACGCGATTGACCGGCATCATGTTGACAGATGTGATAAGTTACACTGTTACACCCAAAACCAAACAAAGGTCCTTCCATGAATCGAATTCCCTGCCAACCATGTTGAGCCTATTTTTTCTTCAGTGACCTTCTTCAATCAGTGACCTGTCAGATGTTGGATGACCTAATCAGGCATTAACATTACATATGTTCATTCACTTGCTAACAGCCTACGTTGTTACACACTGATATCTGTCTGACATTTTGTTAAGGAGTGCAGAAAGTATCAGCTACCCACGCACTAAGCTGTCCGGTGGGGAGATCGGGGAATGAAAGGCAAATTAGTAGTATCCTGTAGATGGAGGAGAGTGCACCCGGTGCAAGCTATGAGCCCGTCACATTGACAGATGAGGTGGTGTGGAGCTGAAGGTCAGCTCCTGAATGCCTGATGGAATAACAACCAAGAGTGGAACACAGACTACAGAGGAAGTGTACATGTTTAGCTTCCTGACATCTCTCTCTCTCTCTCTCTCTCTCTCTCTCTCCCTCGAGCCACCAGTCACTCTGCAAGTTTGCCACTGATGAATGAGAGGTGAGTAGACAGTGGCCATTTTGACTGCTCGGAAACCTGAGCCAGGTCTCATCTTTGTTTGGGACTGCAGGGATGTGTGCTGAAGCAGATTTTTCTCCCCTGATTTCACCCTCTCCAAAACCTCTATACCTACCTAAAACTTTTTTCTTCAGAATGAAAGTTCAACTTATAAGCAGTCAAATAAAAGCACACAAAATACCTAGAGCAAGATGTAAGATCTCTTTTGCAGATCTTTTGGAAAATAAATGTTAACTGTTCACACAAACAACTGGCTAAATGGGGGCGACTTCTAGCTCACCCTGTAAGAGCGTGCACCCCACGTAGGCTGAGGCCCTTTGCTGCGTGTCATCCCCCATCTCTCTCCCACCTTTCCTGTCTATCCACTGTCACTCTGAAATAAAGGGGAAAAAATCCCCCAAAAAATAATCTAAGTTGTAAATAATAAGCACTTTGATGACAATGTCAGGTGAAAGAGACAGGTACATTATGTCCCGCACAGAGGCGCATACTACTACTCTCTAACACACTGGGAAGGGATTGTGTAGCAGGGGCAAAATAAAGTCCTCCTCAGTGGGACTTCTCTAGGGAAGTAAAGAGCAGCTCTGGAAATATCAATAGCTCCGCTTCAGTCAAGGGAACATGCTGATTCAACATTTTTCTGTCTCCAGGAGAACATAGTTCAATAATAAATGGTTTACTGTTGATGCAAAATGACAATGCTATGCGGTGTTCAACTATGAATGCCAGAATATGTGGGTTGGGCACAGATTTTAATCACCACAGAAATATGTTCTCTCTGTGCAAAACAGAAACTACTTACTAGCTTAGCTGCTGTTCAGTAGTAAGAGCATAAAGTGATCTGAACCCTCCTTTCATTACTGTTGTCCTTTTATACTGATTGGCATAATTACAGAGGCTTTTAAGCGATTCCTTTCTTCACTCCTTTGAGGCAGAACTGATCATTTAAAACCCACAGACTTAGGTGTTATTTTGTTAATTCCTACCATGGCTGTGATTTGGCAGAAAATGCACTGATGTAATAGCTCAGCACTTCAGAGTCAGTAGTCATTCATGAATGTGACAATGCTCTGGTAAACCCCAAAACTTAGATCTAACCTCAACAATAGACCGCCAAAATGCTGTGACAGCAAACATGGTTAAACAGAGAAAAGAGGAGTGACGCAGGTGTGTGTAGCCTATGTGGTAAAGAGCAGGTGGATAATATATAATCACAGGCATTTTATTTTATCCCTGTCTGACATTACTGTTGCAAAAACTCCCAATTACTGTAATGTTTGATATGGAAATGCAGTGGTCTTCTATTATATCAGAGACTGACCTATCAACTTATACTTACATATATATATATATATATATATATATATATATATATATATATATATATATATATATATATATATATGTATTGCATATTGACAAACCTTTAGATTTTCTATGCCAATGCACCACAGTCCCCAACTTGTTTAAGAGGCTGTCTGCAGTATATTTTCTTCAGTTTCTATCAATAGAAAAACCTGCTTTTGGGACTCATAATTAGGAATCGACCGATATGGATTTTTTTAGTGCCGATACCGTTTTCTTTCATCAGCCTTAGCCGATGACCGATACGGGCTGACGATTTTCTTGAGCCGATATTTGGAGCCGATACTGCTTTTGCTCCCTCAATTAACATCATAAAAATGTAAACCTTGCCACACTGGATTTGTTTTTGGAATCTGCTCTGCCATTTCTTTAAAAATAATAAACAAAAACACAGATCAGTGTCACTTCTGCAATCATCTTACATTCATATCACCCAAATTATGTGTGCAATGTGCGTCATATGGATGTGTGCACGGCATATGGTTAACTGTGCAAGGGTAAAAGGCTTTCATCAACATCTACAACACAGCCTTGATAATGCATTGCTTGCTCACATATTATAAGACAGATATAATCAGGTCACCACAAAATGTCCTTTGTCAACACATTTAAATAATTTAAGAAAACAATAAACCTGAAAAGTAGCCATTGAAATAAAGTGCTTAATTTGTAATTTAAGACTGCCATGGTGCTAGTGGTGGAGGGGCAGTACATGGTCTGCACATGAACTGCAGCGTCTCCAGCAACACAGAGCTGCCTGTGGACGCCTGTAAGTAAATAATGATGGGAAAAAAACTATCGGCGAACGCAGCGGCCACCGATGCCGATACACGTAAAAACGCAAATATCGGCCCGATTTATTGGCCGGCCGATAAAATCGGTCTATCACTACTCATAATCTACAGCAGCTATGACACAAGATCAACTGTATATGTGCGGCTCTTATGCCAATATACTGAAAGGATGCTATGCATTAAACACACTAAAATGTTATTCTGGCCTGTCGACTTGCTCTCTACTTGAGTGTGTGGACTAGAGAAGAGAACTTAAGCCTTTTTATTAAAAAGTCAAGAATATTAGTACAAAAGTACAAAAAGAGTACAAAAAGTTGAAGGTAAATCCATAATGTTTTTATATAAATGCTCTGCAGTTGATAATAATAAGCTTTTGTATCCATCCTCCAGAGGAGGCTGCATTAGAATACTGTGTAGTACAAGTGGAACGCATCATTTCACAAAGTGCTTTTCAATGGAAATTTGCTGTCTTCCCAGTAAATGGAAAACTTTCCATAAGAGCATATGAGTGAGTAATGAGTAATTGGGGAAAGGTGATGATTGCATATAGGCTGTAAACCCATGTTAAAAATTAAAACATCTAGAGCTCAGAATTCTCTAGAAGTAGACCAGTTAAAAAGTTTCTTAATCCAAAAATAATCAAATTCACTCCAACTAAAAAGGGCTGGAGTTGGCTTTTACTAAACTGTTCATTTAACAAGGCGATCAAGCCTTCAATACTTCCTCTGCTGTGTCAGGAATGTTTCCACACTCTGAGCACATCCATTACTGTGTCACCCTAAAAGGGATGATTTTGCCTACAAATGGTGTGTCTTGGGCCTGAGCAGTAGTTGATTTGATAGTTTTTGCTTTTAACAACAATTTATCCAGTTTGGGGTTATGTCTACAATCAACAAACAAACCAAACCCATTTAAATACAACAGAGCTGAAACAATTACACATGTAATTAAACAATTAGAGAAAAATAACTATTTTGATAATCACTTAGTTATGTCAGTCAATTTTCAAGCTTAAATACCCAACATTTTACCTCTTTCTTTGTCTTATGTGATAGTAAATTAAATATCTTTGGGCTTTGGACTATTACTAGACATAACAAGGAATGTCAATACCACCTTGGGCTTCAGGAAATTGTGATTGGAATTTGTATATATTTACCCAATGGTTAAACAGTTAATTGAGAAATAACCTGCAGATTAATCGATTTAGAAAATATTAGTTGCCTCCCTAAAATGCTATAGACTTTTTATTTACTTTCCTATCAAAACGTCTTATTCTGTATGACTGTATTATTATTATTATTATTATTATTATTATTATTATTATTATTAACATTAATACGTTTTTTATTATTGTTTTATCATTATTGTGTATGTTCTTGTTGTTATTATATTTGAACTAAAAAGTAATGTGGGACTATAAAACCGAGAAAAAAAAAATCACTTCAACAATACATTAATGATAATGCCAGCTGAAGAGAGCAGTAGATCAATCAGTATCATTCAGTGTACACTGTTAGTCTATAACATTGCATCAACAACAACAACAACAACAACAACAAAGGGATAGCTACTGGTTAATTCTGTAGTGTAACATCAGGAACACAGGCTAACGTTAGCAGATGTGTGGCAGTTCATGAAGTGATCAGGCTAGCGAGCCACACTGATCGGCTGTTGTGCTAGCTATCTCCAAATCAATGCATAAAAAATGACTGACTGCAGAGCTGACACAGCGTGTGAATACAGGATAACTTACCTTGGGCTTATACAGCCACTTTCGAAAGCGGTTCATCGTTACCTCGCCACCTTCCTTTGTCACCAACCCCTCCACTCCTATCCTGTACCTGTGTGTCTGACAGTATCAGCGGCTGGTTGCTAAGCTAGCTACCGCTGGTGGGTTAAAAAAACGCAAAATGTACAAAACACAATGTACGGTAAGTTGTCCTGAACGTTACAACACGGCCCTAAAAGCTTATAAGAGATATATTCGGAAAAAAACGACTTATTTCCATCTTCCCTGAATCGCGAGGTTGGCTGCCTGTCTCCCCCGCCCGGCCACTTCGCAAGTCCCGACGATACAAGCGGAGCACCGACAGCTCCGAAGCTATGCTGTTCTCTGCCTCTGCTTGATGACAGTCACGTTGACAACATTCACCTCCTACTTTCCCAGGAAGTGATGCCTTCAAGTGCTGCTCCTAAATACAGTGTTCCCAACCGCTTTTGATCGGAAATATGATTCAAAACAGACATCAGAATCAGCAAAGTAGGCTACTACTACAGGCAAGAACGTAAATACAGAATAGACATATTACAATAAAAAGTGTGTTAAAAAAAGACACTATTACAAAATTACAAATATGTAGCCTAATATATAGGTTTACAAAGGGAAAGAAGGAAGGCTGTACGGTTTACTGCAATGTGTGCAAACGTATTGATCAGGGGGTGTGCAAAGGTTCACAGTATAATATGTGCAATAGCCAGGGGCTATAAGCATTGTAGTGTGACTGTTTTTTTGTTTTGTTTTTAAAGATACCTTCCAGGCATGTTTATTTATAAAAGAAATACTCCACTTTTCATGATTCGTGTCTGTTATGTTTTTACCACCAAAAAAATCGAATCTTTTTTTTCTTCTTAAAATTACATCTAGGCCTAATCCTTCTCCCTCGTTGAAAAATATAGATTCTGTGGATATGAAAATATTTTTAATTTCAAAAGTTTGACTACTGGATACAAGATGTCTCTTACTTCACTGAAAATATAATTCTCAGAAATGTGTACAAGTTACCACATTAAACTTGTGTAAATTGCAGATTTTAGACCATGGTTGGCTTTCAAAATAGTTGTGATTCATAAAATCAAATCCATGCTTTTCTGTACATGTCTTGAATTCAGATTTGAATTCAGCACAAATAAAGTTTACCTCTTCAGAAGACAGACTTCTAATGATTCAAGTAAAGTAAAAATGAGCAAAAAAGATGTTTGAGCAGAGTGGGACTTAAATTCAATTTACTGAGTTAGGCCAACTTTGTATCAGACATGTAAATTGGGTTGTGCAAATCATTCTTGAAAAATGAGGTGGCAAAACAATCTAAGCTCAAGGTCCACTCACTTTCAACCGTCTTCATCAGCAGAGGGTTGACAGCTGAGTTTGCTCAGTTGTAATAAACTGTAGAGGTTTAATAATAATAATAATAAATAGCATATACAGTATATGTGACCACAGAGTAACAACCCAGTGACTTTGTTTGCCCACAAAATCAGTTTATGTTAATCAGATTTTTTTTAGTAATCAGCTTTTTAGTAACTTTTCCCTACATCAGTTATTTGTAACAATCCCACATAGGCCTGCTGCCTTCATTTAATTATAATTATCACCCTGTATTTTCTATTTTCTTATTATATTTATCACGTTGATGTGCGTCTTGCAACGTCTCCAAGTCCGACAGCACTCGAAGGCAGCGCATGGCTGGCAGAGACGTCACAATATGTTACGTCACAATTATTGTTATGGCAGCCAACAAAGGATCAGGCTGTCACACTGTTAATCTGCATCCGATGGATTAAAACCATTAATGTTTTTTTATGTTGAACAAAACAACACACTGATTATAAAATATATATCTCATTAATTTAAATACATGTTGATAATTCCCGTTTTGCGAGACAAACGGGAATTACCAACGTTTGAGCCAGGATACATTTCTGTTTACACAAGTGTGTTGCTAAGCAACGACTAAACATGGCAACGATTTCGCGCTGAAAACAAGCCGCTCCGTGAATACTTTCTATTATTATGTATCTTTTAATAACAAACACTTTAGTTCAGTCTCAGGTAGAAGTAAAATGTTACTTTTTACACAATCTATATAGGCCTGCGTGAGTACTGAGGATACTGTAATTCTTTAGGCTTTTCTCTTAGCAAAGATCTTTTCACCACAGTTATCAATCTCCACCAGCTTTCTGCAGATCGATACAAAATGGCATCAAGCCATGGATCACTTGCCAAGGAGGCCATTGCGCTGCTCAATAAGTTCAGTGCTGGCAGACAGTGTTTGGATGACTTCATGGAAGATGCTTCTAAGGATCTGCAGGTGGGTAGACTCAGATCAGACATCAGACCCTGATGCATGCTTGTGCTGACACCTGCCTATCTCGTTAATTTGTTGCAGAACATGGATACTCTGCATAAGAAGTTCATACTTGATGTCGTTTCTGGATGCATAGAGTACCAGAAGTTACTGGACGTAGTTATCAATGTCTTCTATGGCCAGAATGGGAAAAGCTTATCTAGAAGTGACCGCAGCCAGTTTGTCAGTAAGTTGACAATATTGACCTAGCTAGCTAGCTAGCTAAACAAACGTATACATTATAATGCAAATTTGACTCTGAATGAAACCAGATTGCCACTGACATGTTTACAATACTATGTTGTTCTTCAGTTATCTGTTACCTTGCCACATTTTCTCTTGATGACCTTGGACTTCAGCGTTTTAGCAACATTATCAAATCTCTGGACATCAAGAAGATGCACATGGTAAGAAACGCAGATCACAGTAGGGCTGTTGCATTGGAAATAACCAGTAATCTACATTACTGTGCCTTCTGTGTGTGTTTGGCTGGATAGTTCCTGACCTTCTTCTTCACAAACCTCACCACGTGGATACAAGATGAGTGGAATAGTATCTATGACGCTGCCTATGTGGAGAAACACTGGATTAACCCTCTGCTAAGGTGAGAAAGGTACAGGGAAATATTTAGTAGGAAATCAATGTATTTCCAAAGGCAAGGAATAAAGGAATAAAAGCATATTTATACCTTCAGATGGCGCCCTGAGATGGATATTCTCATGGACCAGCTTGCTGTCAAAATATCTGGTGGGGGTCAGGTCAAGAAAGCTCCCATCAAAACCACTGAGCCCCAGGAGTTCTCTCTCTCCAAACCTAAACCTCGACCTCTGCCTATGCCTGAGCTCATTCCACAGCAGGAAAAATCAAAACCAGTCAGCCCCATTTGCAGTTTCCTTCAAACATTGGCACACAGTTTCTGTTTACTGTCTTATATATTATTAAGCTGTTTATTGTGTTGAGGCTGTGGTGGACTCAAAAGGCTCTTGTTTTATAGGTGCCAAAAAGCACGTACATGGCTCCTAAAGAAACACAGATGATTGAGGAGATCAAACAAAATAACCATCAAAGGACTGAGGTACAATATCTGCTTTCACCCGTTATCATCAGAAAAAGGCTATGACATCTAAAAGGCAAATTATGCTCTGTTATATTAATGAAATACATCAAAGAAAACAAGTTTTGACAGAAAGAGTAGTTGTAAATCAACAGCAGGTATATGCACAACAACAACAGCAACAGTTACATTACATTACAGTACATTAAAAACATAAATTATTATAATAAATGATTAAATTATCATTTTTTGGAATTCAATTCTGTTAAAGTGGCATACACGATTGCTATCATATTATTATCATCAGCACGTATACTGGCTTTATTAAATCACATTTGTTTTTCACCAAAGGAACTGCTCTATGAGGCAAATATGAAACAGTTCAGATGTGGAAATCCACAGAAGTCTGAACACACCAAGGTAGGGGCTATTGTCTGTACTTCACATGGATTTCCAAAGTAATATTATTGATTCATGCCTTCATGCTTACTTATATATATAGATAAACACCAGATGTAAGGAGAGTGAGTCAGTAGACAGCTCAAAGACAGATCACATTGCTGATGAACCATCATTTATATTGCAGAGAGTGGTGTCTCAGATTAAAAAGGACTTGGATTCCAAACTCAAGTTCAATTCATTTCATTCCTCTGGACTTCCCTCCAGTTATAAGGTGAGAGATAATTATTTCACCTGCTTCAGTGGATCAGTCTATAGTATGATAGTGATGAATATGAACTAAGGAAGGCATACTATCCACTTGCATGGGTGTTTTGTTCTGATTCTGTTAGAATAACAGCTGGCCCATCAAGCTCAACAGTGCAGCAATCCTGAGACAGGGGGCGCTATATGACCGTCAGTTGGAGGAGGAGCTGCAAAGGTAGGGCACAGCATTTAATTGCCGATGCTTGACCTAGTTTAGGGGGATTAAGCACAGTTAGCAGCCTAAACAAATCCTCAAACGGGCTTTAGTTTTTCAGATACCCCTAGAACAAAACCCAACCATGTTTTTATTTTATTGATTATTTATATTGACTGACCCCATAGGCGATAATTTAATTGTTTACCTATTGCTTGGATTTATTTGAAATTTGCACTAATATTGCCCAGTTATCTATGCTAGTCCTTAAAACAATATGAATATCAAAATATGTATTAGCCTAATTAAAAAACTAAAGCATAGAGGCTTTTAAATTCAAAGGTGTCATGGGCAGACATTTCAAATAGACACCCTGCAGCTTACAGCTAAGTCCCACCCCTCTACCTGAAAAGTAAATTGTGTTGGCTGTTTTAGTATAAAGAAAAACAAGGGTTGACACATGATGCTGCTAACCATGTTAGGCCTCTTGCTCGTGCTGGCTAATGTACACATCAAACAAAGTATGCTCATTGGCATGAACCGTTTAACTTTAACTTTTGAACTGTAAAGATTGACTCTTATATTTTCATACATGTTAGCCATACATGTACATTTTAACCACATTTATACATTTTAACCTTTTGCATAAATAATTTACATCCTGATGTCTAAAATGAATGTTATGGCTACACATAAATAAAGCTCAACTGCAGAAGGAGTCATTTCTTTGTGTTTGTGACAGAGTGGAGAGTCTGGTGGAGGGGGCACGTGAGCCCTCGTCTTTCCTCCAGTGGCAGAAGGAGATGCGTGAGAAGGACCTTCAGGAGGAGCTGGCCAAGATTGAGCGCAGGCGTCTGGAGGGACGCATCAGTTATGAAGAGGCAGCCATGGCCCGCACACGCATAATGGAACGCAACCAGAAGACTGCTCAGCTGAAGAAAGAGGAGGTGGGTAAAGATCCCCCCCCCCCCCCCCCCCCTCGACAACCAATAAGTAAAAGCATTTACAGAAGATTACACAGTGCTTTAAAGTGTGTAAGAAGATGACAAGAGTATGTCTGTTCTCTACAAACACCCTATAAAGAAGTCATTTTTAAGGGACTTGCAATTATGCATCAATAATAAAGTGTTTTATTTATGGTTGCGTTCTTGTTTCTTGTAGACAGTTCAGCTGATGCAGAGATATGCTGAGAAAAGGTTGCAGGAGGAAAAAGAAATGAGAGACTTGGTGCAACAAGTGGCAGAAGGACACAAGAACTCAAAATCAGCTAAAGAGAAGTTACAGAAAATCAAGCAAAGTATAGGTACGCCTCCTCGTTTGACATCATGTGTGATACAGTGATCACTCATTCATGATCTCCTTTTCATTCTCCTCAATTTCATACACACATTTTACAGTGAAAGAAGTCTCAGAGCAAAGACGAGAGCTCCTTCGCCAAGCACTGGAGGAAGCACAAGCAGAGCTCAGCAGGAGATTTGAAATCATCTGTGAAATTCGCGCCATTGAATCGCTTCCTCGCTTTAGAGTCAGGAATTTTGACGACTCAGAGGTGAGTGAAGGAAAGCATGGGCGCCATTTAACATTTGACATACCTTCACGTTGGCTACTCCTTGTGTCATGCTGAATCTGTTGTCCCGTGTCAGACTGCAGGCCACGAGCTGCTGGGAGAGATGTCCCTGGTGGAGCTGAAGGAGCGGCTGGCTCTCCTGAGGGAGGCGCAGCAAACAGAGCAGCAGGAGAAACGGGAGCACATCCTGGAGGAGAAGCAGAACAAGAAGCAGCTGCTGTTGGAGCAGCTGGACACCATCAACCTCCACAGGAGAGCACTGGCACAGGCTGCTGTCATAAGGTCAGGAAAATGTTTGACCCTGATTTGATTATGGTTAGTAGGAAAATGTAGGTCTGAAGCAGATACTTATACAAACATACAAATATCACACACAGTTTTCGCATGTTGCAGGAAAAAGGAAAGGGAAGCCAGGCCAGGTTTTCGGCAGGCGATTACTCGGGATGAGACAGTTTTGGCTCTGCAGAAGAAGCTTGAAGAGAAACAACAAGAGCGCCAAAGACTGAAGCAAATTGAAAGCAGGAAGGCCAAACACTCTGAACAGGCAGCAGCACACACAGAAGAGAGAAACACAGGGACACACGACAAAGTGAGTAGGCATACTCAGTAGCCTAAGTAAGTTGTCAGCATTGTCTCTTTATGTTAGTGTTGGGATTTTTCTCGTTTGGAACCGTTTTTGCAGTATTTGTCTCTCTCTTTCTTGTTCTGCCAGAAAAGCTTGACAGTGAAAAGCTGGGAGGAATTGGAGCTGAGCTTAGAGCGTCAGATCCAGAAGGACGCTCCTTATGTTGTTTCTCAGACAGAAACACTCAAGACATAAATATGCTCCACAGGCCTGTGAATGTTTAATTTTAGATCAGAAGGGTCTCTTGTTATATTTGTTGCAAGTAATGTGTGGGATGGTTAGCTTTTCATCATTTTGTTGTGTTCTTTGACACATTTTGCATTAAAATTGTTGGACAAAATGTTTGAGTGTCGCTATGATTAATTTTCACAAATAAGCTAATTATTATTAGTATTATTAGCCTTTTGTGGATTCCCTGTGAGTAATTATCTGGAATTGTTTATCTCAACTTATAATACAATGTTAATTAAGGTTCGTTATGTTCAGTAAAGCTCACAAATGTCTCCCCAAAGTAAATTCCATCCACCTGTGTGTATGTAGCATGAAAAGGGAAGTGGATCTTCAACTTATGACTTATGACGGAAATGTCTCTTCCTCAAAACAATGTTGGTGTTACTTTTGTGACTTGTATGTTTTGGTAACAAGTTACTGTACAAAATGTCACTCATGATTTCTCATCATCAAGAGCTCAAGAGCATCTGTTGTCTGAAAGCACCCATTGCAAAGCAGAACTGTGGATAGTATAGTTCAGAAATGTGACAGCAAATCTATATTTTTACAATGCACTATTATTTCTAAATACACACACACAGGCATATATATATATATATATATATATATATATATATATATATATATATATATATATATTGTGAAAAATAGGAATATTATGGGCCTATTGATAACATTGCATATAATACAGTAATGAAAGTAATCAACATATCTATTTTTTGGTAATGAAATATCTAATTGAAGTGTTAATAAGTGCTAATTGTAATTTCCCCACTGGGGATTGATAAAAAGTATATATATATTATCTATATAACTCTATCTATTTATCTATTTGAAATTATTAGGACCAACTTCCCATGTAATGGTTTACTAGTGGATTTTAATCATTGCCCAATAGAATATACTGTGGAATAAATATACTGTATTTGATTTTAACCACACAAGAGGCAGAGTGTCCCTGCTGGCCGTTCCGTGTAACAACAAGAGATCTGCCTGAATCCGGCCTATTTTCCCATTAGTTTTTCTCTGTAAAGCAAAATCACATGATGTGTATTTTGTCATATGACACTGATGAGAAGACTGATCCCACTGTATGCGAACGTCACAGACGATTCCTGTAAAAAACAAGAGCAGCTGGGACACCTGACAGGGAAGTGATGCTGTAGCCTGACATTTTTTGGTGCTAGTACTCGATAATATCTGGAGGATGTACTGCCGGGGAGTTCTGCCTGCGATATGCGCCGCTTTTTTCATAGGTAAGTGGGACACTTCTTCGACAATTACTGCTGTAATGCTACAACGCACTAGGAAAGGTACTATAGGTCTATAGAGATATATACCAATAGATACCATGGCGGTAATTCACCACCATAACTGGAATAGCATATTATAGCGTATTATAGATTTTGGTTGAATAAACAAAGTATAAAAACATTATACATGGAATACAAAGTCAATTCAAATCTTACTGTTTTCCCCCCAAACTTCATAACAAACTTTCTCCTCATGAAAAATGACCTTAGCATTACTGGCCGAGGCTGCTGTTGTGTTTCTATGGTGTGTATAGTGGAATTAATACTAATCTTATGCTAAATCGTGGGATCTTACTGTGGTATTACTGTAATCTATCTATAGGAACTTCATCATTTTGCTGACACTTGGATTACAGTATTTCTTTCTGCCAGTTTATCAGTGTCTAAAAGTTTGAGAGAGAAATGTGGCCAACTTAGAGAACAAGAGAACTCACATGATCCCCTTTCTGAATAATTGCATTTCTTGAGGAGGATGGCTCCTATTCAAGAAAGCCCTTAGGCACATGGCTAATGTGATTACTATCACAATATGGGCTCTGTTTTGCTGAGAGCTTATACCTGTTGCCCTCTATTTCTCTGTGGTTAGATAACGTTACTGCACTCAAGATTTTGTGATATCACACAGTTTGAAGACGTTCTCATCTTTTAGGAGAACCATCCACCCACCTGTTCGTTTTTCATATTGTGGTTGTGTTTTGAGGCTGGATCAATGTTCAGTGCATGTCTGAGAAGGTGGGGGATGAATTTACGGTTCTTATTATTCTATTTAGATTAATTTTTCACTACTGTAAATGCCTGGAAGTATACATAAATGCAATTTCTACATAATACCAAGACTAAATTTGCCAGTAATTTCTACTTGACACTTACCTATCAGGCAAACTTCAGGTTCAGGTTACTTTTTTGTATCCGTAGGTATATTTGTTTTGCAGCAAGAATATGACATCCATTATGACCCACAACTATGAAAACGTACTAAAAACTTGACACCACAACAGCAGAAAAACCTACTGTGTATGTGTGTATGTATTTTAATGTTCTGTGCGTGAATATGTGAGCAGAAACAACAGAACACCACTCTTTGGAGACAGAGATCAGTTATTATTTATAATATGGTTGCTAATGTATTTGTTCCATTAAGAAAAGAAAATCCATGTTTTGCTAAAAGCCATAACCATTAAGGAATAATATTTGAGTGGTTTTGTTAATGTGGAGAAATTATTGGGTGAAAATGTGAAGGGGGATCCCTCAAAGCAAATAACCTTAGACCCCAAACAGGCCCTGTGAATCTTATTTAATGTGTTTTTTATTTATTTATTTATGACATATACATAACTGTTTAAAATTATACAGTATTATATAAAGTACATATGTATTGGATAGTTGACAGCAGATACATCACACAAAATAAGGAGAAAGATGAACAACAAGCAACAAAGGTCCAGCGCTGGGTTTAAACCGGGGACATTGTAGCTCATGATTAGGCTACCAGAAAAACCCCAATCATTATTTTGTATTCATTAACTATTTTAGACAAATTAAATTGTTGAGTTTGCACTGCAGCCCTGTATCAGTCACTACCAGAAGTTAAATTTAAAACATCCAGTGCCCTTCTCTTCCAGGCATGGTGGTGAGCCAGACAACACTTTCTCCTGCTGTGATGAACACCACACTCATGGAGAATGTGACCAGTCTGACTATAACTCCCGTGATTCTGAGCAGCACTACCCCAGGCTGCTCTGAATTCAACACTTCTACTTGTGAGCCCTGTGCTCCAGGATCGCAGTACGACACCAGTGAGTCAACGGCCATGTCCTCTGACACGAAGCCACCATTTTAACATGGCCTCTAATATTTATTTGTACTGAAGGGATTCAAACTGTATGTAAGAATGGAAAGTCAAACTTAATAAATCCTTCTCTATCCTTCCCCAGACACCCTGCTGTGTGTGTGCTGCTCTGACCCTGGGCTGTGTCTATTTCCTGGAGCCTGTCTGCCATGCTCCAGAGGATTCTATCAGCCGTTAGCAGGACAGCAGCAGTGTCTGCCCTGCAACCGGGGCTTCTATACAAAGTAAGGCCACAGATTGTGCCAAGAAATTCTTTTTACTTCACGTGGTATAGGCTTTACCGTCAACATCACTGGTCAATGTCTTGTGTATTTTACACTACTGCACAGTTTCACTGGAAGTCCATTATGTCAACCCTGTGCTCCTGGATCCTTCAACAATAACACTGGTGGAGACAGTTGCACAAGTTGTTCACCAGGTGTGTTTATTTAGCTGTACACAAAAACCCATACTGTTGTAAATCAATAACTAGTGATATGCTTTCTGCTTGAGGTCAGCTATTAAACTTATATATATGTAAAATGTTTTTTTCCAGATCAATTATAAAGGAACGCATTCTTGAAAATGAATAGATTATCTACATATAGAAATGTATGACTACAAATGTACTTTGTTCTCAACACAGTTTCAAATCTTCTGAAACTTGAGAGAAAACACGAATCACATGTTGAGTTATTTTCTGTCTGTCGCTTTTAGGTTTTTTTTCATCGCAGCAGAGCTCCACTTCATGTGCACCGTGTGCACTGGGACGTTTTTGCAAGTAAGTTGCATTTGAACGTCACCGGTTGTTTTTAAGGAGGACCCAGAAATCAGTGTGGAACATTCATAACGATTTCTGTGTGATAATCACAAACAACATCACATGATTTCATCCCATGGTTCTGTTTGGAACAGATGTACCCCCACACACAAGACCAGTTACGCAGTCGCTGCTTTGATTAATCAGCAGAAGGTATTAACTTGTAAGGGGCATGTATGATCATGTCCCAGCACATATGAATGGGGCTTATAGAACTGGACTTGGAAATATTAGATGCTAGATGTTATCAATCCCTAGATAATGGCTAATGGCCGCAAGGTCTCGTGTTCTCGCTCTGCATTTTTGAGGCATCTTGATCAAAGCAAAGGAAGAGGAGTGAAAGTTATTTGACATACCGTATCTGAGCCTATACACCCTGTAAAGGAGACTGATTTTGGCTTGGAAGGAAGACCTTTAGGCTCGGCTCTTTACCATGTCGTATTTAAACTTTAATTTAATTAACTTTAATTGTATAAGAAGAATAAAGAAGTACTTTTTGTTGTTATTACACATTACAGGCCCAAATACACACACAACATGCACAAACAGGACCTTATACATGCACTAATGGAGAGATGGCAGAGTGAGGGGGATGCCCATGAACAGGTGCCCCGAGCAGTTTGGGGTTCGGTGCCTTGTTCAAGGGCACCTCAGCAGGTGAACTAGCACCGTGAACTGGCACCTCTCCAGCTACCAGTCCACACTCCGTACAGGGACTTGAACCGGCGACCCAAGCCAAGTCCCTCTGGACTGAGCTACTGCTGTACACAGAGACTCTGAAAACAGTTTTCCTTCTTTAATGATGCCTATTATTTTTTCAAACCTTTGCTTAACATTTGAAATGACAGACCTACACCAAACCATTGCTTGTATGTTTCTTAGCACTGTGAACAGCTCTAAACTGAATCCGTTTCGACATTTTTCAAAACTGCCTCTAAGTTACTTGTGGCAGCTGTGAAATCCATAGTAGTTTGTCCATTTTACAGTGACAAATAAGCGTCTCTCTCTCTCTCTCTCTCTCTCTCTCTCTGACAGCTCCTCTGGTTGTAGCCAGTGCCAGATGTGTCCTGCAGGAAAAGAAGCTCTACAGACTGCCTCTAAAGACTGCACACCGTGTCGACCAGGTAATTCACATCATGCTAACTTAAAGCTACGAGGCCCTATGCTTATGAGTACTGCAGCTCATGAAAGAAAAGGGCAAGCATGAATACCATCTAGGTGATATCTGGTTTTGAACAGGCATGCACAAGGCTCCCCATCAGACTATGTGTCAAATCTGCGGCAGTGGCTTCTTCCAGATCCATTGGGGCCAGGAGAGCTGTGATCTATGCCCAGAGAATCACTACTGCCCTGTGAGTACTGCACCTTCCGCTCTCTGGCCCACAAGAGAAAATGAACCTGTGTGTGTTCGACAAATATCTTGCATATGTTTGGTGACAGACTCATGTTGTTCTCTCAGAGTCCAGACGTGAACCCCATTCAGTGTCCCAACGATGCGTTTTGTCCAGAGGGCAGCTTGTCTCCAGGCTACTGCATGGAGACTTTCTTCCGCAAAGAAGGAGACACTTGTGAATTGGCTCCCGTCACTATTGCTCTTTTAGTTATTGGAGGAGGGGGTAAGTAAGAATTAACTTTCCAGTATGTTTCCTTTGATATTTCAGAGCTTCTTTCTGAAATGCATCTTGCCTTTCACACCATGTTAATGGCATTGGACTTGCAGTTATGCTCCTAGAACTGGTTGCCTTTAAAGTTGAAAAGCTTCAAGCTGTAATTTCCCACATTTATATAATCTTACTACACATAAAACAGTGTCTTTAAAGTAAGTATTAATAGCTGGTGTTTGACATGGTAATGGATAATAACTCCTTTTGGATACTATTAAGTATGCCTATTTTCTATAGCTTAATGGGATAGAGCATGTTTTTTTTCAATCATAAAAGGAAATGAGCAAAGATGAAACGGACTAAATATGCAGTATAACTTCAGAAAACGCCAAGGTACTTTCAACTCTTGACTTAGCAATGGTCACCAAAAAGGACTATGAATACAGGATTACTCTTCTCTACAGACTAAATAGTTTTCTTATAGCAAAATAAATGTAAATTAATTATGTTTATTTAAATGTCCGTTCACTCTTTTTTACTTCCACGTTTTGTATTGTTGAAATGTATAGTTTGTCTTTTATTGTAATTTATTTTTGTATTAGTGTATGTATTTAAATTGATAACATGCATTTCTTACTGCAGATTTCATCTATCAACTAAGTATTGTTCTGGGCTTGTAGTTTGATATGTGACACTTTCATTTTCAGAGAGACTATTATACAGCCACACTTTTCCTTCAGCACACTGAAAACAGATTGTTTCCTCTTACACTGAGACCACTTCATCCACAAACAGGACACAATGAGATATAGAAATAGAGAATATAGAATAAGAATCATGCTCTCACATATCAATACACTCTTTGTGTATGTGTAAAACGCCTGACTGTAGACATTTCCTGTAACATCCTCTCTTGTTTTTCCTCTCTCTTTCCTCAGTGGCCCTACTCTTCATCATTTTAATGGTCTTACGTCGACGGAGAGACACTGATGGAGAGCTAACTGTAGCCCGAGCTCCATTATTGCGCAAAGAGCGACCTCAAGGTCGATTCTATGGGATCCCCTGTGATGCAGAACCTGTATATGCTGGCTGGTGAACCAAAGGACATTATCTTAGCTTGTCTAAGTGCTTGGTAAGATAAAACCAACTGAAGTCTTATCTACATTTGGGTCCCAACTCAAAAAAGGACTGATAGAGGAAGACTGATGGTGAAACACTGGACTAAGAGTACTTCCTTGACAGTACTTTGACAATCTACTAGCTTGTTGTGGTTACATTTGAATATATTTTTGAGAAACAGAGGTTTTTGTGAATTCTTGTAGTTTGACACTGTTACAGTTGTTCCACTCAGAGACAAACACGCTCCTTTCATAAACTAGATTATTGGATTATGAGAGGTATGCTGGAACGGTGAAAATGAGCTGTATGCCTTAACTTGGTGGGAACCTCTCCGTTTTATGAAAAGCACGTTTTTTTACAGAGGTAATTGATTTACTTTGCACATGTTTTGGTGGAGATGCTTGCATTAACTTGTGTAGTTCCAGTTACATTGAGGTGTAAACTGTTTTGTGCCTTGTGTTTTTAAATATGATTATATATTTGATCACAGCACATCGTGTTGTCTGTAGTTAGTTGATACCTTTGCTTAATGTTTTTCATCTGCTATTTTGAGGGTTATATTTGTATGTTTTAAAGGAAAATAAATAAAAATGATTTGTGACATTCTATGATTCTTGGATGCTAAGTGGTTACTGTGCATGTCAAATTACAATGTATATCAAATGTGTAGACCAAACTCTTTATTGGGACAATATTTAAAAAAAATGTTTACCCCATCCTAGGTGACAGAGGTCAACCATGAATAACATACTCAGATGTATAGCTTTTCTGGCCATCATCAAAACAAGTGCTGCCAATGTTTTAAGACTAGGTTGCCCTATAATGTTCCAAACAGCTTGATATCTTTGAACTCTTAAAAGCCTCACAGATTTTGCTCCTTTTTTGGTATAATCATCCCATTACAAGTATTCTTTGAAGGCAGTAAAATGTGTCTGAAATAGCTAAATGTTGCATAGCCTCTGTAATGCTTTTTTCCCACCAGGTTGTTTGGTAATGTTTCGTGATCTTTTTGCTGTTTTGTGTTTTTCTATTACAGTATATGCATTTTGAATATCATATTTCTTTCTGTAGAAGCTGGTATGTCTGTTGCACATTGGTTTTGTTACAATGTTACATAAATTCAAATTAAAGGTGTGGGATGCTGAAGCACTGCCATTTACTGCTCACTAATAGACCTTTATTACAGCAGTCATTTTGATATGTCATAGCAGGAAAAGCACATGCATTTAATAACATTAACAACTGCTTTCAATTTCCTAAACCACAGCTATTGAACTGTACTCTCAAAGGGAATAGGGCAATCGTTAATGTTATTAGTTGCACCTGTGCATTTCCTGCATGACAAGTAAAAATGTCTGCCACGAAAAATATGTATTCAGTGGATACTGCAGTGTTTACCAGACTAAAGAAAAGAGAAAGGTCCCTCTTACAAGACTGTGGTTAGGTCACACAGCACTGAACAATTATTTCCACATTATGTTAACATCCAACAGAAGACTGTGACAAATGGCAGATCTCATGGATCAGATAAACATGTTTACAGAGTGTGACAACCATGGAGTAGAAAGACAGATAGGCCTGCAGCTGAAAGTTACATACAAGACTGCAAGTATTAACACACACAGAAAGTTGCTGTAGTACGATGATTTTAGGATTGTCTGTAATTAATCTATTTGTTACCAGAATTTTGTTTCAGTAGGCTAACAGATAGCAATGGTGGAGGAGAGACTTCGGTCCCTTAGGGTTAGTTAAGTAAAACTAGCATTGCTACAACATAGAAATTTACAGTATCAAAAAAGTAGCCTATAGTACAAGTACCACAAAACTGGACTTATCACATTTGTTTCGATATTTTTTAACATACACACGGGGATATTTTTCACACGGACAGCCTACATGTCCAGCAACAAATTGCTAGATGGCGGTAATGCGCTGTGTCATATTTATAAAAATTGAAATTTGTCCAAACAGAGCTCCGTACTTACGTCAGCATTCTGGAGAAAACATGGCGGCCGCCCTGGCAAGGAAGGTGTCCGGTGTGTACCTACAATTTGACATTCATACTTCATTCCGTAAATGTTTATTATTTTATCCATGTGTCAATGCACAGAACTGTTGGAGCAATCGTGCGTACGTGTAGTTTGTTAGCACAGATAGTACGTGAAGTTGCTACATTAACGTTAGCAAACGGACGTTAGCAACAGTGCTAGGTTTTCTCTTTTCCGTTACTACTAGCTAATCCTCCTCATGTGTTTTTTATGTTGTCCTATGTGTCTGACAGGGCTGCTGAGGCCGCTGTCTGTCTCTCTGTGTGCCAAGACACCACAGCTCTGTAAGCTCTCCAGCCTCATCCAGCCTCCACCTCTCTACAGCTCTGCTGCAGCCGCTGTCCGCGCTCCTCTGCGGGCTGCAGTGTGTCAGACAGCCCGGTACAACATCCTACAACGGTAAAGGACAAGAGGGAACTCTCCTGCTGATATTCTTAACTTAAAAGTGGATATTAATAAAATCCACTTAAACTTCGTGTTAGGGACAACATTTTACAATATAGCCTGTCTGGGCTGTTTTGTATTGGTTTGAGCGGGGCTCCTTTATTCTAAAGAAATTCATCATTTTTTATTTATTTTACACTGTGTGTGCTTTTTGTGGCAACTAAATCAGGGTTGGGAGGTGTGTGGAGTAGGTGCAACACAAAATAAAAGATACTTCATTCAATATCTACTTCTTGTTTATTGTAATGATTGAATATCCTGAGAAATCTCAGAAAGGGATATATCAAAACCTGACTATATGAAACTAAACACACTAAACTGTTATAAAATATTGTTCAGTAATTTGAGTAACATTAACCTACTTTAAATAACAATTATTGCATTCTTTCTCTACTCTGCTTCTCTGTGTTGTTGCAGGGTATCGGCACTTATTCCCAGTCTGAATCAACAACCAAGCAGAAGTCTGACATATGTCAGTCTGAAGAAGGGGAAGAGGAAGACTGTAAAAGCTGTGACGGATAGATTCATGAGGCTGCATTGTGACCTTTGGATCAGGCGCAAGGTACAAGTCTTTTACTGTCAACTAGCAAAATCACAGATTTCTTTTCTTTGCACCTTTTAACTCAGTGTTGCCAATCTAAATTCTTGTTTTTGGCTTTAAACAGGCTGGATACAAAAAGAAACTGTGGAAGAAGAAACCTGCCAGACGAAAGCGCCTGAGGGAGCATGTATTCTGTAACAAAACACAGAGCAAGCTTTTGGATAAAATGACAACCTCTTTTTGGAAAAGGAGGAACTGGTATGTTAATGATCCGTACTTGAAGTACCACGATCGGGTCAACCTTAAACTGTAATTTGCTGATTCATGTAGTGACATCTTGTTTTTGAACATAATGTTATAATATTATATATGTAATAAAATCATATCTGATAAATAATTACTGTTTTCCTCAAATGCTCTTTTAGTATGCGGAAAAAAAACAGTGACACATTCAAAGTTTTGCTTAATTTAATGGCTGTTAATTGATTTAAACAGAAATATTTAACCTAGTAGAATACATTGATAGCCATGAACCATCTTGTCAACTTCCCTCCTTTTTTTGGAATATTTCACAACCAAGTTGAAATTTAAGTAATTTGACATTCTGGCCTGCCAGAACAAAATTCCATAGTATTTTAAGTGGTGTTTCCTCATGAATAAAGTCAAAGTTATCAGTAAGTAAGATGTTATTCATATATATTTATAGCCAACATGTATGTTTAGTCATAACATTTCATATTTCTTTCTACAAAGCAACCAAAACATGACAAAAAAAAGTAATTGTTTACCAGCAAGGCATCAGAACAAAAACATTTAAGAAATCAAAATGTTCATTCAAATTAATAACAAACATCATGCAATGATGAGTTTATCAGACTACGTGTGTACAAGTATACAAATCTGCTACTTAGCAACATTTTTTTCTCTCTGTTGTTTTACTTTGCATGGATTTTAAAAGAAGAGAATCACCTCCAGCTCTAACATTGACACTACTAACATTGAAACACAATCTGATTTTCCTGTTTAATTTTTTTCCACTATGTATCCATTAAAAGAATATACAACATCAGAGTGAATGACGTGTAAACATAACAGTTGTACCTGAGAAGCTTTTGTTTCAAACTTCAAACCACCCAAAAAGATACAGATACAATGATAAAAATAATAAATCTATCTTCCATCAACAACCAACACAGTGATACTTTGTTTAAAGTGTTGCTATGATTCAGGCTCAGTGAATTAATTACAATATGAAAACACCTTGCATCACCATGCAATATTAACTAAAATGTAAGTTTGTAAACCTGCAACCAATGAAGTCACTCATGAATTCCTAAAAAGGTAAGATCGAAGACGTGTTGCTCAGTTAACAGCAGAGCACTACACAGTGAATTTCAAACATGGAAAAAGAACCATGTTTATATACAGTAAATATGTATTCATGTAATATCCTATTGCTGCTACAGCTGAACGTGGCACATTACTAATTGGCCTCAAATTGCGAAATAAATTGTCAATTCAATGACAAAACAAGCTAACAATCTAACAAACTGAACAGTAGATTGTCAAAAACGGTCTGCTCCACTGTGGAAACCTCTTGTAGTAGTGACTTTTATCTGATGTGATTACTTGTTACACAAGTTATTTCTTTACCACAGAAGAAATAATGATAAAGTTATTGGTAATACTATCCAGCTACTAATTTTATATGATTATTGTTTATTGTCGTACTTTTTGGCCATTTCATAGTATTGAGGGAAGTAATTTTATATTCTAAACATAGTGCAAACATTATTGTTTAATGAGAACATAGGTGTGTTGAAATACTTATATTATTGGTGGAGACATTTTATGTTTGTCTTTCTTTAAGGCTTTTATAGAGAGGTAAATAACAGAATATTGTCTGCTACTGCTGTCTGACTTGTCATTACTACAAAGGTAGGTTGTCTCATCTCAGAATAGGTTTTTAAGTGATTTCTGAATACCTCAATGTGATAATCATTGCAGAATTCCGCTGCTCACAGATGTTTCTCCAGAACAGATTGAATGGGGGTAAAAACAGCCTTTTCTTTTGATCCTTGGCTTTTAACACATTCTCTAACAGGGATGTCATGTCACTTTCACTGCTGGCTGCAGTAATTAGTGACAGTACATTCTGTTAAATAACCAGCAGGACTAATGACAGGGAAGACACACATGCAATTGCCTTCCCAAACCTTATATATATATATATATATATATATATATATATATATATATATATATATATATATATATATAAAACAATCAAATCAGAAAGATGAAGTACACACAAACTGTACAATATTCAATAACCCACAAATTCAAAATGTCTATTAGCATATATCGCCCATTCATTCATTTGTACTATCTCAATTTCACAAACCTTGTTTTTAAATCATGAGCCATACACTATACTGTATATAGAGGGGTCATCATAGGTCACTTTGGTAATACCTTATTCCAAAGCAAGGCTGCTTCAGTCATGTAGCTTTTGGCCATTTAGTATTTTTACTTCTTGCAGCAAAGGCAGCTGGAGTAGTCTTTAGGACAGTTTCACATGGCTTCATTGTTTGAAGAAAGGGCACTCCTGGATCTTGTGAGAGGCCTAATTACTCTAAGAGGAGGCTAGATGAAAGGACAGATGAGGATAAAAACAAAGAGGGAGATAGAGTTTAGTCAGCTAATAGCTACAACGAGTTGCACAGTATATGGCTGGTGTTATTTTGTATTTTTCTTATTTTCAAAAAATCCCAATGGAAAAACTAACAGCGTGTTAAGTCTGTCTCTCAAAACTTTGCCTTAAAGCCCATTGGTTCCTACTGAAGTACCGAAGAACTGTGTTTTTGTTGGGGGACTATTTTTAGCTGCAGATTAATACACATTTACTAAGTATTGATGGCAGCAGAATGCTGTATGTGGGACAGATTTAAATAAACTACAGTGCCCATGTTCATTGTGATGTAGTAACACCCAGTGTAACGGTGTGGCTCACTGATGTGTTTTTAGTATTAGGCAACAAGATGTCCATGGCACAGAGGCATAAGCTGTATCAGGCTTCGGCTACACTGACAATACTTCTTCGTAGGATTCATTTATTGTTGGTTTTCTTCATGGGATTTGTTGACAATAACAAAAATATAGAATATTGCCGGTGTTATCTTTAAAACAGTGCTGCTTCATTTAGCATCACCATGCCAAACAAACTGATATTAGCTGTTGAAATGTATTAATAAATACCCATTCAATCCAGGGACTGATCCAACATCACATCAAAAGTTATCAGGGTTGAAATACACTGGAAGGCAATCAATGTCAATATGTCAACCATGTTTGGACTTTTTCCCATGCCACATTTCCAAAACAATTGGGCAATTGCAATCATGCAAAAGCAAGATCACCCATTTATTTGAACTAGACAATAATTTCACTGATACTCAATACATGATTCAGCTTCACCAGTGCAGAAATCATGTTAGCAGTCAGACTCTCCACATGTGCAGAAGTACTGAACCATGATGATTTATTTAGCTACACTGCAGCAGAAATTAGTGAATCGGTGAGTACAGTGAGAATTAGATTAGTGAGAATCGGGCAGCAGCTGAGCAGCCACATTGACGAGGCAGTATACCTCAGGAGCCTTCCTCTTAATCAGCCTGAGCTGTGGAGAGCTTGATGCTGCTTGCACCCCTTTTCCCACCTCCTCAGGCTGCTCCGGAGCTGGAGGAGAGGGAGGTGGAGAGGGTGTGGAGGGTGGGGACGACTGGGGTGTAAGTGAGGGCGTAATAGGTGTGGACTCAGACTCAGAAGGTGAAATGGTCTGGGACAGCAACTCCTTGGAGTCCCATTGGTCCAACCCCAACATCTCATACTCAGTCATGTCAAAATCCTGTCCTGTACCATGAAAAAAGGTCGGTGGAGGGGATGAATAATGTGTCTCTGGTCTATTAAATTAAAAGCAGAATACTTTTTATTTAATTGCTTTATAGTGGAAGCTGATTTTGGTTAGCAGGGATTATGAGATGTCATATCATAAAGTATCATACTGCAGACCACAGAGCAGAGGCCAAATAGGAAGTTATAAGGCAGGGCCAGTTTGTTGCAGCACAAACAAGCCTAACAAGCCTGTTCTTATTAAGTCCCTTCTTAACTATCATAGTTACGGCACGTGAGGACATAAACATTTGTACTGGACATTAGCGTGGGCTAGACAGATGCAAACACATAAAAGAACAATACAAACAGTGCAAACAAGACTTGGACAATACATGAACAATCAATGTGTGCAAGTGTAAGGAACAGTTTGTATGCCTTTTTGAAATATGTGATGGATGGTAGTGTTCTGATGTGGAATGTCATTCCAAATTTTGGTGTATGTATGAAAAAATTATTTCTGACCAAAGTTGTTTTTGTATGGGGGGACTGGAATGAATGACTGTGAAACTGACCTAGTAATGCATACTGGTCTCATATTGTGTGTCGGGAGAAGTGCAGCAAGTGTTGGTGAAGTGCTATTTTGAATCTGAAAATAAAATGCAATAGCGTGGCTATTTATGTAGTTCTGCTAAGTCACAGTGTTTGAGCGTGTCAGTGCAATGCAATGGTGTGTCCACTTTGGTGGATTTTGTTATGTCCACTCTGGCTAATTTCTATGTCATATAATGCAATAACAGCAGAAAGCCAAAACATATATTTGATTATATTGTTTAAATGGACTTTAAAATGTCACAATAGTTTTAAAGGACACTTTCTGTGATATTATCATTATTTCATATTGTCAACAAATACCTTGAAAAGACCAAAACCAACAATTAATCGATCTTGATAGCTTATAAACACACGAGTGAGCCACACTGTTGCACTGAGTGACATGTTCCTTCATTGCAATGAGCACGGGCACTGTAGTTTATTTTGGGTCAATCCAACATATACCATCCTGCAGCCATAAATACTCACTAAAGCACCAAATGTGTATTAACCCACTGCTGAAAATAGTTCCCAACAAAAGCACTGTTCATTCCTGTTTTAGCTATGTATCCTAAAAACTACAGTGTCCATCTTTTTTAGGAAATTACTGAGCATACGTGGCTAGTTTTGGTCTGTTAATGGGGTTTGTTGACAATAACAAAATTAAGAAAGAAAACGCCAGACTTTATATTATATATATATATATATATATATATATATATATATATATATATATATATATATATATATATATATATATCCCTATAATTGAGTGTAGTCATAAAATGACAGCAGCATGTTAATCTCAATAATCTCAATTCCTTGTTTGATAAAAAAGGGTTGCGCCTTAACTGTGCAGATATTTCAGTTCAATGTAAACAGCTGTATCTAAATGTTATGTCTAAAAAAAATATTCTACAAAAGGAATAATTATCAGATGGAAAAAAAAAGACACCCGATCCAGATTAAAACAAACAACTGTTTCCACATGATGTTAAACTAGGAACATATCCCCCCAGCTACATGTGAGTTTTATCACAGGGTGGTTAGTCTGGCAGCCCTGTGAGGCCTGACCTGCTCCAAACAGGAAGGCAGGACTAAAGTTAGGGGGCCACTCAGGAAAGCACAGGCTTTAAACAATATCGGTCAGGAAGACAGAAATCTACAAGATAATCAGTTTTACACAAACAAACCAGGCACTGCTATTGAATAATAATGGTGCCATAATGGCTAGAACACTAGAACATCGTTTTAATATGCCTCTATAACACTATTAGCTTGGACTTTTCTGTGCTGGCCAGAGTAATGTCTGCTCACCCTTGTTGTAACTCTCCGACTTGCTACGCATCATAGTTCTGGTCCGATGCTGTGCTGCTGCAGGCTGCGTAGTGGTGCCAGGGCCGGTGTTAACGGTGTCAGACTCATAGGAAGACAGATCCTGCATGCTGAAACTCCTCAGTCTGTCTGACAGGACCCCTTGGCTCTTGAACAGGTAACACAAGGTTTTTATTTTAGTGTCAGTAGCAATGTCTGGCAGTTAAGGCTTAGATCATCTTTAGGGGCATACATCATTTTATAAAAACTTTACAATAGTCTACTTTAAAAATAAAAACACTCAATAAGCCCAATTTATTATGTGAATAGCAAACAACATGCTTGATCCCATATATACACTGACCCTCTACTGGACCCCCAGGTCAATACAAAACAAATATCCAGTTTGCATTACCTTTGTTGCAGCCATGACTGCAGCTGTGGCGGCAACATTCAGCCCTTTTCTCCCAAAATGCACCAGTGTGTCATAGCTTTTGTCCTTCGCTTGGCAGATATACTCATCAATGTCCTGAAACAAGGACAAAAACAAATCACATGAACATTGTGTCTCTCTTTATTATTATGTCACTCTGTACTTTAATGAGCTGTATAAACAGGTGCTTCTTATATTTCTCGATTGCGTTACTAATGTTCACCAACTCACTAATGTGTTTCCTGACTCAGACATAGAGGAAAAGGAAAGGAAAAAGGGAGGAACACCATGGCACTTCCTCTCTCCTGTCCTGCAAACACATCTTTAACAGCTAAAGTGGAAAAGTGAATTTGCACAGACACTTTTGTTCTCTAGACAGCTGCGATGCTCGATTTGTATTATTTATAAAACCATGGAGATTAACTTAAACTGAATATTTTCAACAAAGCCTTTCCTTGAACAGCACCAGAGGAATACAGGGAAGGTACAACAAAGGAAGGGTTTTCACCTTTTCTTTTGAGGAAAGCGTGGGATGAACAAACTTCCTGTATAGCACACTGGAGCCTTTAGTGTAAGGGGACAGCAGCCACACCACAAAGGCTATCTTCAGTTCATAGTAGAAAGGGATCCTGCAATGAAGACACAAAACAATGGAGCCACTGGTACAACAAAGCATAATGAAAATATATGATATGAACACAGTCAAGAGGTATATTATTCAATTAATTAACATGAAATATCTGAAGTCACTTACCAACAAAGAAACATATCTGTAAACACTTCCACAGCAGTGAATAGTGCAAATATTATCCAGTACATCATCCATTTTACCTAAAATGTGACAGAGCAATGAAAGACAGTTAAAGTAGCTACACAACACACCTTGTAGAATCATATCTTTGAGGACGACACTGCCTGAATTTATCACCTAAGTAAAAATACAAAGGATATACTCACATATTCTTTCACATCTTTCGACTTCACAGCTTTATAAGATGAGTACGCAGGATATAGTGTACCGAACACAAGTCTAGAAGACAGAAAATGTGCACATCAACTTCGGAAACAAAACATTTAATACTGCAGTACAACAGATATTTCAAATGTGCATGATGACATACCAAATCAAGACATTTTAAATGTAATAATCATGATTATGAACAATATATTATGGCAGAGATTTCAAATTAGGCTCGTGAAAAATACCTGCGCTAAAATGTTAGATGTACAGTATTTCTGTCTTCATAAATCCATGTAAAGTATCTAGAAATAGTTTTGCTGTTTCAATATATACAATACACAATACAAAGACACTTTTGCCCATGAGCTTTCTGAGCTACAGCCTACGTAACTAAACGGATGGGCAGGTTGTCAGGTGTCACAGCTTTTCCCTAGAAAGAAACTGTTAAATCAACCATGTGGTTACAGTAGATTTTGCCCTGGCTGATTTGGTTAAACAAGCTGTCCAAGTGCTAAACTTCCAGTCATGAAGTAAAATTAGCTTTCATGTGTTTTCTTCCTTTTCTTTAAAATTCTATTTGTGTATTGACACCTGTGCTGCTAGGTGTCCCAACAGAGACAAGACCCTGTTGAATTGCTACAGTCAGGCAACAGCTGTGAGTGCGACCTGATCGAATTACTAACCCACATCATGTTGCACCTCTCCAGCCTGGCCAGCTAACTAACAGAGTTAGAAACACAAGGCCACTAAATATAAATAGATAATCTGTGGGAGACACAACTTAACCTTTCTGTTGGAGATTGGACCCAAAATGACCCACATAAGCAGGTTGTGAACAGCCAGGTCTGAGACAGTTCCATCTAACAAGATCATGTAATCTAAATTTAATTGCCTCACTATTTTTAAGGTTGGGCCTGCTATTGGTATACTCCACACGGTCTGCAATGGCGCTGATTCATACTTTGTGCAGGTAGAAATAACCATAACTTGCTGTGTAAATGTCGTCCTATTGTTTAATCATTCAAATCCCTAGCCATAAGGGAATATCTCGGGATGTATGCATCTCTTATTACATGAATAATTCTTGCATTGTAACCTGAGAAGGCTGACCCATCCCTTTTGTTTTTTTCACCAATATGGGACATCAACAGAGAATATGGCTCCACTCAAAGACCGCTCCTGTTGTTCAGTCACCTCGCCGCTCAGTGACATTTAGCTTTCTGCCAGTGAAAGACGCCTCTGAATTCTGGATCTGACTCATATGACTCATTTTATGGATGATAATAGATTATTCAGCCAATCACGTCACCTCTTTGTGGTATAAAAAAGGGGACTTGATAAACACAAAGAGTGCCAGGCTACTGAGCGCTGTTCAGAAATTCACTATAGCCTATACAGGCCTAGCTCAGCATTACTGCTGCTGAAATGGCAAAGTACAATCCTGTGGAATTTGGACTGTTTTCAGGCAAAACATTATAGACGGACGCCTGATTCTGATTAAATATTAGACAATTTGCGGGGGCTCGTAAAGCGCGCCGCTCCTGCACCGTCAATGAGCGGCTCAAATACCCGCAATAACCGAGAACCGCAATTTATTATTATCCTCCTCTGTGACAGAGCATATTGAAAGTAATAATAAAAGCACTTACACCACAAGTCTAGAGATGATCCAGGAGACCATTGCGCTGGAAAGTCGACAGGACGCGCTGTCAGCAGGGAGGAGTGTCCTCCAGATGACAGGCAGGCGCGTGCAGGCGGCGGCGTCTGGACGCACACAGGCAGCAACGTGATGCAGGATAAACAGTGACCATTGCTCTTATCCATAGATGGCAGTGTTGCATTGCACAGACAACACAGATACTCAGCATGTCTGGTAGGTAAAGACGAGGCTTGCCTGGCTAAAAGTGGCTTTAGATGTGATATGATTGTATGCAATAACTGTACCCGTAGAGGAAAATATTTTCTGTTGGACCCCTAATGACACCATTTCCCTTTGCAGAGCAAACATAAAAACCGCCCAGAGATCCAGACACTCAAGACAAGATCCAGACAACTATGACTTTGTGGTCATTCAAATTAATTTAGAAATATACACCATGTGGGTAGGGGTGAAACTTAGCAGTTTTCATTATTGATAAATCGGCCGCTTATTTGCCAGATAATTCGTTTTTTCCTTTAAAATAGTGAAACATGTCTAACACAATTCCCTAAAACCCACGTGACAGCTTCAGATTGATTGTTCTGTCGGATCAGCAGACCAACACCCCATAATATTCACTTTAAACAACAAATCTAAAGGAGCTGGAACCAGAGAATGATTTTGCTTGACTGAAATTATGAATTGATTATCAAGGGAATTGCCCACGTTAACATAATATTGACTAAAATAATACATGTAATAAATGGGGCATGTAATAATTGGGGCATGAAATCTCTCGACCTC
The DNA here is from genome assembly GCA_023631565.1 of Gymnocephalus cernua. Lineage (NCBI taxonomy): Eukaryota > Metazoa > Chordata > Actinopteri > Perciformes > Percidae > Gymnocephalus > Gymnocephalus cernua. Next base: position 10,848,932 of record CM042444.1, on the reverse strand, counting down.
TGGTTAACATACCTGGGAACAACTGCTACATTTGAGCTACAGTACCTTTGCTTTGCCTTTGGCCAACATAGTGAAGCCAGAACACAGGCAAGGCTTTGTTAAAGTATAACACAAGCTGCCGAGGGAGTGCTGTGGCTAGTAGAAATCTAATCCTTTTGACAATTGTGAAGCCAAGGAATGGCTTCACAATACACAAAATGCACTGCCAAAAAGCTTTAGGTTTCTTGACCTTCTTAAATAAACAGACTCCACATATTAATATAATGTAATTCTACTCCCATCATCTGGCAGGCTAAAAATGAAAAGGCTAGTAATGATTTGACATAGTTTCAAAGTTTATCCACCCGCACCTGATTATTAGTAGACTGCAATCCCAGAACAGCAGAATAATGAAAAGCAGCACTCAGTCATTTAACTTTTTACTGTTCAGTTTGTTTTCAGAAGTGCTGAACAAGCCGTTTTATTTGCCGGACAAGTGTTGGTGTGAACACAATTAGATTTTCTGTGCAGTACAGTTTCTGACCTGTTGAGTGGGCTGTTGCAAGCTAGCAGGTTCAGATTTCCCAAAAGCTTACTTGTGATCAGATGAAGCCGGTGTTTATTGTGACACTGAAGGACTAAATGTATAGGAAGTTATTGCTCAAAGCAGAAACAGGTGTAATACAGTCTGCTTATTGGCAACCTTTGTTCTTCAACGTTTATTTCCTTATTTCCCCCCCATTCACATAGAAAAATTAGACACACAATACTTTCACAATACATAGGTCCTGCACTAACCAACCTTTCCATTTCCTCTGCATCTTCCTGCTGATAAGGAAGTCAATTGTGATACAAAGTCAAACATTTAACAAGCTGAATGTTAATGCAAAAAAAATGGTTAGTGTAGTATCCGTGCATTTTTCTGATGAGTGCACTTAACATGTATGATCTCATATAGAATAGATACATTTTAACTGTACAGAAAATTAACTATCAAAAGGAGAAAGCCACCTACCACTCTCACCACCACTCTAGTGTTTCAGATAAAGTACTGTAGTTACGAGTAACCAGAACAGCTGTTGCTTACAAAACATATCCTAACAGATTGGAACAACTTCTGAATAGTGATCTCGGGTGTGATTTAAGTGCAGGGTGGTTATTTAATCGCTTGTTTGGATTATAAATAGCCGAGTACCTCCACCAGTGGTCCATAACTTAGGACACAAGAATATGATGAAGCACTGTAGGCACAGCAGGCTTTTCATACTTACAATATATACACTTTCCATTACCTTCTGTTTGACTTTGGATAATAAAGACTTACCTAGGGTTACCCCCGATAATAAAAGACAAAAAGCAAAAACACATTTTTGTCTGGCTGAGTAGACCAAACGTTCTATAAAAAAAAAAGCACAAAATGAACCCCAAATGATTATGTGAATTATAATATGAAGCGGAGAGAATGCTCAGCACTGTAAAGCCAGCCCTAGAATTGTCTCTGTTCTTATTGGAGTGAGCAGACTGACTTTGACAGAACAATGGCGGTTCACCTTAGCTCCTCAGAGCTGCCAATCTTGACTGCATCGCTTCAATGTCCTCCTCTGACTCATCATCTGAAGCTGCAGCAGCTGCAGCAGGCTTTATTTCAGGCAAGGCGTCTGTGACTTTGCTTGGTGCTTTGCCAAGGGCACCTGACAAAGCAAATAGAGCCATGAAATAGAGCAATCAGTGTTATTCATTTGTGGTGTAATTCAGTCTTTGGTTCAGAGTTAAATTCCTCAAAAATCTAGACACCAAAACCGGAATGTAACAATGTATTGTGATGATTTAGTCGAACAAATCTCCTCACCTGCTGTGATCTCAAAGAGGATCTTGTCAACTTCCTCCTCTGCTGCTTCCTCCATCTCCTCTCCATCTTCCATGCTCTCAAATGTGTCTTCCAGCATTTCCTCAATGATGCCAGCCTGAAAGATGAATATGTGTACATGATGCCATGGTTTAGTAACTTTTTTTTTTAAATAAAGAAGTTAAGAGTACATGGTGATGATCGGAGTTAGCCGCATTGTTCCATTTCTTGCAGTAACTTGATTGTAAGCAAATTGTATCTATTTATGTTGGACACTGCTGCTGACCTTCATCATCTCCTTTGATAGTTCCCTCATGGTGGCCTGGATCTCGGGGATTTTGACAAGGTTCTGCATCGCTTTCATCACTTCTGTGCTCTTCTGCATGGCCCCGGCTACACGCAGTACAGCTAGAAACACACAAAATGCATTCCCTTCACTGAGCAGAACATTAAAATCCATGATAAAAGAGCAAACTGTCCAACTGATGACAATAAATATATATATATATTTTTTTTTTATAAAATGGCATACATTTTTTCCCCTGTGTAATGACCCAGATGCTGTACTACCAAACTCACAAAGCTGATTCTTCATGCTGAGTTGCACAGAGTTCATGTGGGCTTTGGAAGCGTAAAGTTTTGTGACAGCTCGTTTTGACTGAATCATCTCCTTTGCGAGAACCACACACACATCCTTCTGGCCCCTTTTGGCAGCATCTTTAATGGATCTTTTAACTTTTTCTTCTTCCCTTTGGATATCTGAAACAAAAGAGCACGTCATTACATACAACAACAAAAACTAAAATAACTTATATAATCATGTCACTGCCTCTAGTGTAAAGATATTTATACTTTTATACTAGAATTATGTTATTTGACATTTTTCAGGCAAATAAACCAATGACATAACTTAGTAGTTGTCAGTTCAAATCAAGCAAAGTGTCCCAATTTTACTTTGAAGTATTCCAAATGAAATGTATGTGATTATCTCTTCCATTTGTTTTTCAGATATTTAGACATAATGAATGAATGACATTTTAAATGTATGGATTGAGCAGACATTTTACAATAAAAAACACATTATACATTTTTTTAAAAGTTACAGTTGTACAGCGTCAACTGCGGACTGTATCTTACCTCGAATTTGTCTGTCAATCACTCTCATTTCCTTCCTGATTTTTTGAGACCACTCATTGACCTGGAATTATACATCTCATTACAAACTGCATTGATATAGCCTTAACAGTGACAGTAAGTTTGTAATACTCACTGCAACATAGCGTTACGTGTAATATTAGACTAAAGCAATGTACAACTTTTAACAGCTACACTGTTAACGTTACAGATCACGATGACAGCTACGCTAAGCCGAACACAATGAGGATTTGTTTACATTGAAGCGACTGACAGCAGTTAGCTTGTATGCTAACTAGCTAGCTCTCAACACAGTACCCAAAATAAGATTGGTTGATCGGTTAATGGGGCATATAAACAAACGTTTAACGTTAAATACGGTACAAATAATACGGGTTAACGCCGGATATCATTACAGGGACTGAGCTAACTGTTCGGTTAGCAAGAAGTAACGTTAGCAACAAATTGGACGAACTAGGCGGACTTAAACTGACAGCTAACGTTAGCAAAAGGTGCTGTCGTTGTTTTCTTACTACGGACAAAACTGTCAAAGACAGTCCTGATCTTCAGCAGTCAGTACTCACCATCTCTTTTGGTGGTCTTTCTGTTGTTCTGCCGAACAGCCCCATTGTGACTACAGAGTTAAATACCAAGCTAACCCACCTCACTAAAACTAGCTGGCTAGCTCAGCTTGTCGAACCAGCACTTCCTGTTTTCGCTCAGACCTCTTGGGCTCAGTACGAACATGAAGGAGCATTCAGTCCATCTGGTCCTCATCAAGTGCTCAAGGGAAGAAAAAAATCGAACCAGACACACAGCCAATAAAATGTGTTTTCAGGTAAGCCATTTATTAACATTAACAAAAGGGTTAACATAAAATATATTCACTATGCATTTATGACCAGTCAAAACTTTATTTTAAGATATCTCTAATATTTTTTTTGACTAAACAAAATTAAAATGTAAGATATCTGTAATTACATTCTGACTCAGAAATGTGAATTCCAGATAGCTCCATTTAAATTATGACTACCAGTAATCAATATTTAAATTCTTAATTATTTATTTGGATTCTCATTTGCTTGCACAAAGCTGTCACTATCTCCCCAAGATACCTTTGAGTTATTACTTGTCAAATTCATTTGAAGATATCTGAAACTGAAGTTACTAGTCGAAACTAAATTTAATATATCTTGAACTGAAGTGTACACGTTGAAGTTCCTTTTAAGAGATTTATTGTATGGCTATATTTGTCCATCATCAAAATCAAACTTAATAACAAAAGGCCACTGATGCTGTAGAATGATGTAGTTTATGCAGGCAAAATAAGTCCATTGTCCATACAAAGTCTTTGTGTTTTTCTTGTGTTTTCTTTTTATCATTGGCAAGAAATATAACAAATTAATCATGGCCCCTTTTTCCTCTTGCTCTTTAAAAAAAACATCCATGCTTACTTGTCTGAAACATATATAACCTAATGTTGCCAAATATTCTACAAAACAAGCCAAAATAAACCAAACCTAAGAAAACTAAACAGATAAAAACTATTAAAAAAACAAAAATAAATCCAGACTACATAAAGAAAATATCTAGAGTAATCAAATACTCAAATAATACATACAAATACAAACAAATAACAGCGTCTACAGATTTCTGACAAGTCAGAAAACTATATGTTTGCAGATTTCTTGAATTATTGTTCTTACTTTATTATTAGACTGAACTGCAAAAATCTTGAATTAGAATTCTGACTGGTCACATTGTAATGAACAGTCAAACTGCTTTTGTAGGAATCTAAAAGGTAATCCGGTATTGTCAAGTGAAACTTATATGTCAAAAATACTTGCCATAGGTTTATGTATTGCCAGAACAAACTTCTTTTAGTTTGAGTAGATTAAAGCATACTCCTGAGAAAGTGCAAATAAAGTGCTTGAACTGACAGTGTGGAGTCAGATTTGTCAGTAAAACATTAAAAATTAGAAATAGAATTGTGCCCAACCATCATTTGGGCCTTACCCAATGCTCCTTTTCATCATGAAACACATCAGATTGACGTTTCTTCATTAAAATATTAAAATGCTGTGGCCGGTTAGCTCAGTTGGTAGAGTGGGTGCACATATTCAGAGGTTAATTCCTCGACGCAGAAGGTCCAGGGTTTGAATCTGACCTGTGATGGTTTTCCTGCATGTCTTCCCCCCCTCTCTCTCAGCTTTCCTATCCAATAAAGGCAGAAATGCCCCAATAATAATAATAAAATGCTTTAAGCTTTTCTTTCTTTTGACTCCAACCCAGTGTTAAGTACAACAAAGTGCATTGGCTCAACCCCACATGTTTTCAGTTATTTTAGCTGATTAGACTGCTGCTCAAGGACATACTGTATGTGAGGTATACAAATTCTTTAAACGATAATGTTGTAACTTGTCTCACCCTAACAAGTGCTACGAGGTGTTAATCAAATAGTCTGTCTGATTAGGTCTCTGCTTAGGTGGATGTTGGGTGGAGCTATATTGGGAATTACATGAGGTAACCAAACTCCATGTACCAGTTAAAACAATCTTTTTCAAAGCAGACATTTTGACTTGCCATAGCAGGAAAAGCACAGGTGTTATAGTGACATTAGTGATGTCTCTCAAGTGTCCCAGTAAGTCATGACAGTGTTCCAGTGAGCCGCATGTACAAGGACCATGAAACTGAAGCAGCCAAATGGAATTCCAACCATCATTTATTGTATTATTTACATCTTTCCCTATACTGTGATATGTAAAATGTCTTCAGTAAAAAAAGGCCTAGATTAGTTAGTTGTCCCCGTTAGTTGTTTTCTGACACTTCTTATCTTCTTAATGCGGACACAAAAGTAAATTCCTGTACTTGTATGTGCAATTTTCAATTGATGCTGCATTCTGCTTCTACATCACTACATTTCAGAGGAAAATATAGTATTTTTTTACTCCACTACATGTATCTGACAGTCATTGTTACTAGCTTCTTTGCAGTGATGATTTGTCATTCAAAACCTCTAATAAATATTTTTGAACATAAGAAGTTGTTATAGGTAAATCTATCCAACAGTAGAGTAGTAATTATAAGTTCCACCTTAACCTCATTTAAAATGCTGCATGGTTACACATTGTTTCAGTAATAATAATAATAATAATAATAATAATAATAATAATAATAATAATAATTCAATAACATAACATATAGTAATACAATATTCCAAAGAGGCAACTAGCCTATATTACTTTTCATACTTTAAGTACATTTTATTTATACTTCTATACTTTAATTTAAGTAAGTATTGAAGCTTTTCACACAGGGGTATTACTCTTTTTTATTTAGGAATCTTTTTCTTACACCACTGCCAATGGTAAATCTGTTAATTTAGGCATCTGGGCATGGGTCAGGTCAGGATGGTTAATTTGTCTATTTTTTTTTTTTTTTTACCATTTACATATTTGCTAGTAGCCTGCATATTAATATATAGGTTACATGTACACTTCGAGTTTATTTCCTTATCCGAACCCTTTAAGATAGCTCTTGCTTTAAAACTGCCACCCATTGTAAGCTCCAGATATTAATTATATATCTGTAACGCTAATTTCATGAAGCACGTGAGATTAGGATGGAGAAACTCTACTTGACAGCTTCAATTTAGGACAAACGTGTCAAGCCACTGCTGTCCCTACGGTTTGTGACGTATTCCACGGTCCCCTTTCTAGATGTTTCTGATATCGATCGGTTTTTGCACCAATCACATACGGGCAATGGGTGTGACCCAGCCAATCACAGACGAATGGGGGCGGGCTTAAGAGAATCCGTCTGTCAGAGCCTCTGGGTGAAGTGAGGGCTGCCTAGGAGTGGGAGAATCCGGTCTGGACATCATTGCTCTCTGGGATTACTCTGAATGAGTTTGCTATAAACAGCTTGACTTACATAACAGCTAGTAATTCTGTTAGTACTCCCTCAGCTAGCTTTCCCGTACATTTGCATAGCAGTGGACACGCTTAGTTACATTTCATTTTGGAATAGACCGCCGTTGTATGTCTATACCTTTTCCTCATAGCTGTCAAGTGCGGTCTTTGCGGAGGATAATTTAGAGGTGAATTTTATTGTGTTCATTATGTCAGTCGTAGGGATTGATGTGGGTTACCAAAATTGTTACATTGCTGTGGCCAGGAGCGGCGGCATTGAAACCATTGCCAATGAATACAGTGACAGATGCACACCGTAAGTATAAATATTGACAGTCATCATCACAGTGAAATGTGGTCTGGGCTGACTGGCTGAGTTGTGAGATGCTTGCGACTGGAGGCGCACTGGCTGAGTGGTGATGGTATAGGCTACAGGCAGCAGGGGTGGTGGCTATGATGAGGCCTCGAGTTTTTGGTGTATTCACCGTCACAGCAGGTTAACGTAGGTCAAAATGTCGCGTGTGTGTTGGTCGCTTTCTGAAATGACCCTTTCTTCTTACAGGCAGACAGTTGACATGGACATACAAGTACCAGCCCAGACATGACAGGGATAAGGGATCTAAGGGTGTATTACAGTAGTCACAGGCTACTGTTTTATTTATAGAGGGTAGTGAATTAACTAAAATTTCAATGCTATTAAATTTCCATGTGGGTTTGTGACTCCGGAGGGACATATAGCAGGCTAACTGGAATTCGCTGCAGCATCCTGCAAACAGGGATGTGCAGCTGGGAAGGAGAGGGAGCATTGCACCTTTAAGTGAATGGGGATATTTTTGTGGCAAGGTGAAACTAGGTAGTGACTTTTCAGTGTGAAATGGATCCCTAAACCTTGTATGACTAGAATCATTCATATAAACACAATGATTTGCAGTTTGTCTGCTAAATAAGAGTTACATACGTTTCAGAGGTGATGTTTTTTTTAGGTGAGCTTACTTTTGAAGGAAACTGTTCTGTCTCACTGCCCTAGTTTGTGGTTCTTCCTCAGACTCCCTTGTGAAATTTCATTAATTGAAATTTGCCTCTCAGCACTCAACATTTGATTAGGTCCGCAACAGTCAGTCAATTACAGTTCTGCCTCGTCTGCTACATCTATTCACAGGATTATTTCTGTTGTAACCTACCTAATTTAGTCATGTATTTATCTTCCATCAAGGGCTTGTGTATCTTTGACCTCCAAAAACCGCATGATTGGAAATGCAGCCAAAAGTCAAGTAAGATCATCCATGGCAGTTTGTCTAATTTCTGTAATCAAAGCAACATTACACACTGAAATGACATAAATTGTAACTGTTGTCTTTTTGATTATGAGTTTATAATCTTTACAATTCACATTTACAAAATAACCACTATATTTACTGAGTATCTTCTTCTTTTAGATCACAACAAACTTCAAAAATACAGTCCATGGCTTCAAAAAGTTCCACGGCAGAGCATTTGATGACCCATTTGTCCAAGCGGAAAAACCCAAACTGCCATACAGCTTACACAAACTGGCCAATGGAAACGCTGGAATTAAGGTGAAGCACTGTACAAAAAACAGCTTGTTTTTTCCCTCACTGCTTTCTGTTTCCCCCTTTTCTCTGACCATGACCATTTTCTGCTGTCATTGCACACCTTTGTTCTTTAAATTCAACAATGATGCTGATCGTGATAAGTTAAGTGGGATGCACAAATGTTTTTCTCTCTGTAATCCACCTCCAAACAACATATTGGCTTTATACTTAATATGCCTTACACTCCAGGTTTTAATTAGCCTCGGAGGTCTTAATTGTATCATGTTTACAGGTGCGTTATTTGGATGAAGACAAAGTGTTCACTTTGGAGCAGATCACAGGGATGCTGCTCACCAAGCTGAAGGAGACGTCAGAGAGCGCCCTGAAGAAGCCGGTGGTGGACTGTGTCATCTCTGTGAGTGATGAAAACATTACTAGAAGACCATCAACATAATTCACAAAGTGGTTCAATTATACATATTGACTGGTGCTTTGTTTTACAGGTCCCAAGTTTCTTCACAGATGCTGAAAGGCGATCGGTGTTTGATGCTACTCAAATCGCAGGGCTGAACTGTTTACGGCTAATTAACGACACCACTGCAGGTCAGTGTTCTTGGCGAAATTGGTAACACTGAAAGGTGGAAGGACATTTAGTTTTGTGCATTCAGCTTTGTGAATTACACTAACCTTATATGGAGGTGCACACTGAACTCTTGCAAGGCATTATTAGTAGACTAGAATAACAGTAGAATATCTTGGGATTAATATATTTGGATTTGGATTCACAGTGGCTTTGGCCTATGGCATCTACAAACAGGACCTTCCTACTCCAGAAGAGAGGCCAAGAAATGTGATATTTGTTGACATGGGACATTCGTCATTCCAGGTCTCCATCACTGCCTTCAACAAAGGCAAACTCAAGGTTAGTCTTTCACCTTTTCCCGCCTCGATCCACACCTACACCTGCAGCTTTTAATCCCAATTCAATGTCAATTTTGCTCCCGTCAGGTCCTCGCCACTGCATTTGACCTATACCTTGGTGGACGCAATTTTGACGAGGTGTTGGTAGATTACTTCTGCGAGGAGTTTAAGAGCAAGTACAAGCTTAATGTGAGGGAGAACCCAAGGGCTCTGCTGCGGCTGCACCAGGAGTGCGAGAAACTGAAGAAGCTAATGAGTGCCAACTCCTCCGATCTGCCTCTGAACATAGAGTGCTTCATGAATGACATTGATGTTTCCGGCAGGATGAACAGGTATACATTTAAAGTTTTCCTCCTTCATCATGCATCTCTATGGTGGAAAATCTAGCATTATAAATGTCAATTTCTTCTTCATTTGTAACCCATAGGGGCCAGTTTGAAGACATGTGTGCTCAATATCTGATGAGAGTAGATATGCCACTGAAAGCAGTTCTTGAACAATCAAGTATGTGCCTCACATTTGGTTGAATTTATCAAGGTATTTTGCTTGAGTACTGTATATAGTAAGAATCCACTCAGTCCTGTGTGTGTTTTATTGGTAGAGCTGAGCCGGGATGATATCTATGCAGTGGAGATTGTTGGAGGAGCAACGAGAATCCCAGCTGTCAAAGAGAGAATCGGCAAGTTTTTCGGCAAAGACATCAGCACCACGCTTAATGCAGACGAAGCGGTCGCTAGAGGCTGTGCACTTCAGGTGGGACTCTTCTCTTGACACTAACATATAATATTTTCTTGTTTCCGTGCACTGCGTAAATATTTTGTAGCTCGTAAAATATAATCCAGTAAATGTGTTTATTTCTGTGGTGTGTGTGCTGTTTGTTTGGGTGTAGTGTGCAATTCTGTCTCCAGCATTTAAGGTACGCGAATTCTCCATTACCGACGTGGTTCCCTTTCCTATTACTCTTCGCTGGAAATCCCCAACAGAGGATGGATTGGGGTAAGGACATTTATACCTTACCTTAATTAGCCGTATATGGCAATAACAGTATAGATAAAGCAAGCCATTATGTTTCTCTGTAGTCATTTCTCTATGGAGTAAATCAAGCTAGCCCAGCGAGCTTGAAAAAACAGTATTTGCTGACTGTGTTTCAACATCCTGACCTCGCTTTTTTCTCTTACTGCATTTTATTTGTCACAGAGAGTGTGAGGTGTTCAGTAAGAATCACGCTGCTCCGTTTTCCAAAGTGATCACCTTTCACAAGAAGGAGCCCTTTTCCCTTGAAGCTTTTTACAGCAGCCCTCAAGAGCTCCCCTACCCAGACCACAGGATAGGTAACTGCTCATTCTGCCCTCTCAAAGTTAGACATGACGGGGGGGGGGGGGGGGGGGGGGGGATATCAGTTTGTAACGCCCACCTTCCTCTAATCTATGCTCTTAAACAAACAGCTCATCTTGTTTCCATCTGCCACCAGGATGTTTCTCTGTACAGAATGTGGCTCCCCAGCCAGACGGAGACAGCTCTAAAGTGAAGGTTAAAGTGCGTGTTAACGTCCATGGCATCTTCAGCGTGTCCAGCGCCTCTCTTATTGAGAAGCAGAAAGGAGAGGGAGAGGACATGCAAATTGACTCGGAGCCAATGGTGCAGAATGAAGGAAAGGCAGAGGACCAGGTAAAATGATTTTGCCACAGTTTCTTTTGTGCAATGCAAGGAGTGTGTTAATCAAATATGGCTTCGAAGATAATTCTTTTACATTGGTCTAATGTACATTAACAGTTTGTATTGCTTTTTAAATTATAACACAAATATGAAATATTTTGTTATTTATATCTAATCTGACTAGGATAAAATAACTGAATGAGTGTTGTGTCTCAGACCAAAATGCAGGTGGACCAGGAAGGCCAAAGCCAGTGGGACCAGCAGAACGAGGACAACAGTTCCAGCAGTAAGGTCAGCCGGACTTGAATTTAGAGATGTGAAGATATTTTTTTGAAGCCAATAACAGTATCCTGTGTTTATATGCAGATATTATACAGAAACCAATATTGCTGGTCCAAAACACATTTATATATATATATATATATATATATAAAAATATATATATATATATATATAAATAAATATATATATATATATATATATATATATATATATATATATATATATATATATAAATAAATAAATAATATATATATATATATATATATATATATATATATATATATATATATATATATATATATATATATATATATATATATATATATATAAATATAAATATATATATATATATATATATAAATATATATATATATATATATATATATATATATAAATATATATATATATATATAAATATATATAAATATATATATATATATATATATATATATATATATATATATATATTTTTTTTTTTTTTAAATAACCCTAATGCTTTACTCCTGCTGCAGATTTGACAATGGTATTAAGTAGGTTAACATACTCATAACATAAAAAAATGGGAAAAATTATCACAAAAATGCAAATTCTAAGATAGTAAATGTACGGTATGTATATATAGTATTAGTTTGGTGAAGCGCCCAACTATAAAAAAACGTAGAAAGAATGAATTGTGTTTTCTGGTTTCCAAATCCAGGAGGGGACTTCTGGGGACAAGCAGGACCCAGCAGTGGGGGGAAGCAAGCCCAAAGTCAAGGTGAAGAGTATTGATCTGCCCATCGTGGCCAACAACATTCGACAGCTTGACTGTGATGTCCTTAACGACTTTGTGGAGTATGAGGTGAGTGCTTCTGCTGGCCTTTGGGAAAGCTGAGTCATGGTCTTGCATCTCCCAGCACTATTTTAGGGGAATTAGTTGTTTTGCAGATTTTAAAATGTCCAGCCATTCTAAAGAAATCTAGCAGCTAACAATTTTCCAGGCAGAAACAACATGACTGCAATTCAAGCTGCTCTGTATCAATCAATGTTCATTTTTCCTTGACTGTCAGAGGTGTTCATTCAACTCAACTTTGACACTATAGTTTGTGATGTTGTTAGTCAGATAACATTATATTATAAATGTATTGCTGGTATTGTTTTGCTCTCCTGTGACATGTTTGTTTTTTCCTCACAGTATCAGATGATTGTCCAGGACAAACTGGTTAAAGAGCTGAATGATGCTAAAAACGCTGTTGAGGAGTATGTGTACGATCTGCGGGACAAACTTTGTGGGATCTATGAAAAGTATATCACTGAGGAGGTGAGTGCAGCGTTCTTACGTACTGTTGATGTGCCAAGCAATTTATGTACAACTGTATTACTTATTTGTTTTATGTTTCGCCATTAATAACAGGACAGCAACCGACTGACACTGATGCTGGAGGACACAGAGAACTGGCTGTATGAGGATGGAGAGGACCAACCCAAACAAGTCTATGAGGAGAAGCTGGGTGCACTCAAGGTTTGTTTTTAATCCAAAGACATTTCTATTTTTAATCTCAGATGGGATTTTATGATACTGGAAAAAGCTCTATCAACCTACTGAGCTCAAAGAGGCATTTTAAAGGTTTTTAAAATGTTAAAGTAAGAATAACTGTCAACATTAACATTTAATTCTGTTATTTTCCAGAGGTTGGGTCAACCCATTCAGGATCGGCACAGAGAGCACGAGGACAGGCCGAGGGCTTTTGAAGAGCTTGGAAAGAAACTACAACTCTACATGAAGTTGGTGGATTTCTATAAACAGAAGGTAAATTATTTTGCTCTAGGGATGAAATGCATTTACATCTTCTTTAATAATAGGATTTTGTACAGTTCTTCACAAGTATGTCTATGAACATTCTTAGTCATGCAGATCTGAGGAATTGACAGTGCAATTGCAATGTGTTTTACCTGTGTGATATTTAACACACTGGTCTTTTTTATTGCTTAGCTGTCTTTCTGACTTGCACATGCTTTTCTTTTTAGGTTGGTTTCAGTTAGACCTACTTAAAGTCTTTTGGATTTGAAGGTGTAATTTTAGTGATTTTCTTGTCCCAAATTCTTCCCTAGGATGAGCGATACCTGCATTTGAGTGCAGAGGAAATGAGCACTGTGGAGAAGTGTGTGAATGAAAGCATGGGTTGGATGAACAGCATGATGAACGCACAGAGCAAACTCTGTATTACTCAAGATCCCGTTGTTAAAGTAGCAGAAATCATTGCCAAAATACAGGTATGTGAATGACTTATTCAGATTTAATTCTTACTTTAATTAGCAATGAGTTTCTTTTGCCAACACATTCTATGTCTCTTACTCACCAGGAACTAGAGGATGTATGTTATCCAGTGATCAACAAGCCAAAACCCACAGTGGAGGAGGCCCCTGAAGTGAATGACCAAAACAGTGGAGCTCATAATGGCCCGACAGCCAAGCAAGGAGCAGAAGGGAAGGGAAGTCAGCAGACAAAGCCTGGCACGAAAGAGATGGAGGTGGACTGAGATCAGTATCAGAGAAGAAAACTCTGCAACCATCATCGCGTTTACTACAACCAACCATTTAGACAGTAGAAACATCAGTACCTGGGACCGTTTCTCAATCGTTACCAGCCACTTTTGTGGATTTGTTTTTTTGTATCTCCCTCCCCCCACCCCACCCCATTGGACTTTACCTTTTGAGATTTTTGTTTTCATCCTTATGTGTGACAATGATGTGCTTTACTCTCTCAAAGATTTGACGTACTTAATAAATTAAAGTATGATGCAATAGATTACACTCTGATTCTGATGTAAAACTGTTTCCTCTGTACTACACAGGAAGATGCCCTTTGTGTTTGCATTCCATGTGTCTCATAAGCATCCAGTATTAGCAGTAAATCCTACCACTCATAGAAGTACTTAGTGCTGTCCAAATAATTGCTATTGCAGAACTATTAATTTGTATGCAATAATACAAATTATATATTTGTATTTAACGAGTTTAAAATGATGTCCATGTCTAGAAACTGTAAATACTATTTTAGTAAATAAAAGCGGCCAGCATATAATAATATATGTACATAAAGAACGTATTCCTAGTACAATGGCAATGCTTGATACATCAACTCTCTTTAGGAAGTGATTGGTTGCCTATATTCCTTTGTTTTCTTGCATTTTTCCACACTTAAGTTATGGGATTTCAAGATGGAAAAAATAAATACGTTTGTCTGAAAGACAAAATTGCTTTAGTCTGAAATTTGATTTTCTGCATCAGAATATGAAAGAATTTGGCCAAATCGATATTGCACTTCTGTCTGAGTGAAGTCCTGAGATTAGATAAGGACAGCTCAAAAATGTAGAAAGTGGAGGTTACAAACTGTTACTACGATTGATATGGATCTGCAAAAAATACAAAACAAGAGGTACCCCGGTTGTTGACAAAATTATACAATTATTGTGGATCTATAATTACACATGTAGAGATGAACTGAAGGCCTGTGATTATAGACACACACCTGCCGGGTAATTTGTTGTCTTGCCGCAGGTAAAATAAAGCTTTAAGGGATGCGGTTTATGGAGCCCCGAAGTGTTCAAAATAAATGAATAAAGTAGACATAAAGAAATACTAATCATGTGGTTACACTTTACTTGAAGGTATCTACATAAGAGTGACATGAAACTGTCATGAACGTGTCATAAACATAAACAAGTCATAAACGCTTATGACAACGCTTCTGTCTTTAAGTGTTGTTCGGTTTTTGTCATGACAAGTTATGGTTAGGGTTGGGTTAGGGTTTAAGTTCATGTGTCATGACAGTGTCATGTCAATCTTATGTAGATACCTTCAAGTAAAGTGTTACCAATCATGTGATCACAGATGAAATGTTTAATGCAACCAGGGAATTATGAAATAAATCCAATACATTTTTCATCCTGCATGCCGTTTTGTAATTGTAATTTAGGAAACTAGAGCATTAATTCTAGTTGAATAATTGATTAGATTAATTGATTAGTAGATTAATTGATTAAAAAAAGTATTATCATTATAGACTGAATATCTTTAGGTTTAAGACAAAACTGTGAAACTGATGAATGTTTTATTTTTGTATATTTAATAGAACAAATAATTAATTGAATAGAACAAATAATGAGTCAAAATACTCTTAACCAACTATATATGAGAATAATAATTAGTTGCTGCCTTAGATTAAATAACATTTAATTAGAATTGGCTGAGTTAAAAAAAATACTAAAGAATTTCACCACGTCATGGTTATATTAAATATTTTGTCTATATGCACTCATTGCTTATTTCACAATATATACATACGCTTTACTGAAACTAAGATAGCAGTATAGAACTCTACCTTTAAGCACATTTTAATGAGTAATTTAATATAGTTTAGGAGTACAACGACCAAAGACAGTTAAAGACAACGAGGTCTATTCTACTCTGTATGGGAGGCGTGGCAAATCCTGATTGTTGTCATGTGACGTAGCATGTGACGTAGCCACGAGAGTAACGGGCGGATATTTTCAAAATGGAAGAAATGGCAAAGTTTTGGAGGGGAACACAAGAACAACATTTATTTGCCCTCTGAAGACTCATGTGCCGATTATCAATGCACTCAATCGACCAAGGGATATTATTACAAACTTGCATGCATCTGCAAGGCGATAACCAGGCACGATGAGTGTTTCGATCGGCGATAAAATTGAGGTGAGTTCTTTTGTTGGGCTAACGCCCACAAGCTAGCTAACAACTCCTACTCCTAACGTTAACTCTGGTTTGATAACGTTAGCTACATTGAAGTTTGGGTTAAATAGATGGTTTGCCGTGTGTAGACGTGGGTCACTACGTAATAACGTCTAAAGTGTCAAGAAAGCGTTCAATTTGATACATTTAACTGAAATGTATCACTTACTTTTCGCTAACGTTAATATTGTGCTAAGTGAACGCCATTTAATTAGCTAGCTAGCTGACCACTACGTTAGTTGTTGTTTTTTACTTTAACTTGCTTTTATTATTGTTATTATTAATGTCAGTGTTGTCGATGCTGTCAGCGTTATGTTGCTGCTCGGTACCTGAGTGTGTAACCTTACCCTGTCACTGTCTATGGTATCTCCCGGGGCAATCAGAGTTGTTTCTCCTCAGTGCATCCGTTTGGCTATTCAACATGCTGCTTGGAAACGGCCCCAGGTGGCCCTCATTAGCGGGAAGACAGCCGGGATGATTACAGGTTTTGGTTGGCCATATGACAGCGTCAGGTGTTGGTGGCTTGTTTGACAGTTAACGTTTGTTGTGGGAGGATTTACGCTATGTGCAGTAGATGTGGTGGGATTGTCTGTTTTGCTGTACATCCATCATGTCGCAGTCTAGAGGGACGATGTTTGATCCAGATATTTACTATTCCTGCCAAAACCTTTCTGCGGACACCCAAGCCAGCAGAGATGAGGAGAAATGTTTATCTTATGCTCAGGAGCTTAGGATCGAGGTATCATGCTTTTTAAAGATCCTGTCTGTGACGTCATCAAATTGAAATTCATTTGAAATCATAGTTACATTTCTCTGTAAAATACAATGTATTGTTTGTAAAACTTAATGTTTATTTTCTTTTTGTCTTCTGGTGTAGGATTTTAAGGTCCTCACCCTCCTTGGCAAAGGCTCCTTTGCATGTGTTTATCGGGCAAAATCAGTAAAGACTGGTCTGGAGGTGGCTATCAAAACGGTAAGAATCCCACCATTTATCTAGTAGTCAGTGGTATTAAGTTATTATAGCATGCTTCACCAGTAATGTAGACTCTTAACCAACACCCAAGCTGTTGCCAGCGACTGACAGTTGAAGTGTAAACTGTTGTTGGATTGTTAGACCTTAGTTGTCTCCCAAGGGCTTCTTGTGGTCCCTCGACTCCCCATAAATGAGGTCTGAATAGTTCACTGTCTTTGTGGGCGACAGATTGACTATTAGCCACCAGACCAAACCACCTGTAACGCATGGCACGTTGATCCTGTGAGTGGCAGATGTATAATTATCTCTGTTGTTCCCATCTGCAGATTGACAAAAAAGCAATGCACAAAGCTGGTATGGTCCAGCGTGTGACAAACGAGGTGGAGATTCATTGCCGATTAAAACATCCTTCTGTACTTGAGGTAACATTGGCTGGACTCAACTGTTTTTATAATGTAATATGCCAAAATCTAATTTACTACTGTTGCTTATTATTAAACTATATAAAGTCTGCTGTAGCTCTCATATTTTCGTTCTCATTTAGACGTTCTGTGCGACATTAATGGCTTATTTTCTTCTACGTAAAATGTACAACAATAGTAAGACAATTCTGTTGTGAAATACACTTTAAGTAGAAGCAGAAGTAACTTCACGATGTGCCCGGTTTGTGGTTAAAGACAAACGGCACTAATTGCAGGAACTTAATTGTTTTTGGGACATGAAAAAAAAAACTACATTTACAGTTGCTCCCAAACATCTGTGTATGAGTCTGTGTATGTGCTATCGTTGTCATGGTTACGTAATGTGGACAACCTTCTGTAATTACTTTGTTCAGTGTTATTGTCCCTCTTCAGTATGTCTTTTAAGATTAGAGCAGGCTCTTTTGCTTTGTCTAGATACTGGTGGGAATTTGATACATCATACAACTTTTCTTGACCACAGCAATACAATAAGTTTAGACAAGAATGTGATAATTTCACCTGTAAGATCAAATGTGTTCCAGATCTTGTTGCACTTTTGTTGTTGTTGTGTCTTCTCACTTTGACATGATAATAAATACAGTATTATATGTCATTTCTTTATTTAAGCTATACAACTACTTTGAGGACAGCAACTACGTGTACTTGGTGTTGGAGATGTGCCACAATGGAGAGATGAGTCGATACCTTAAAGAGAAGGAGACAGCTTTCTGTGAGGATGAAGGTCAGGAAGAACTATTTTACTTTGAAAATACAATTTTGAATTATGTTGCAGTTATAGGTTAACTGAGGTTCAGTTTGGCAAGCTGCCTGCCCTTTAAAACAATTGTTGTTTTTGTTCCGCAGCGAGACATTTGATGCATCAAATAGTGAAAGGAATGCTGTATTTACATGCCCACGGCATCCTGCATCGAGATCTGACCTTGTCAAACCTTTTGCTGACTAGCAACATGAACATTAAGATAGCAGACTTTGGCCTGGCCACTCAGCTCAAACTCCCGAATGAAAAACACTTCACCATGTGCGGGACACCCAACTACATCTCGCCGGAGGTGGCCACTCGCAGTGCTCATGGTCTTGAATCAGATGTCTGGTCACTGGGGTGCATGTTCTACGCGTTCCTGATGGGTCGCCCTCCGTTTGACACGGACACAGTCAAACACACTCTGTCTAAAGTGGTTCTTGGGGAGTATGAAATGCCTAGCCATGTTTCTCTAGAGGCTCAGGACCTGATCCATCAGCTGCTGCGGAGGGACCCCGCCCAGCGGCCCAGCCTCTCTGCAGTGCTAGACCACCCGTTTATGACCCAGAGCCTGCTGGTCAGTACCAAGGAGCTGGGGTTGGGGGATGAAGGATCCATGGACAGCGGCATAGCCACCATCTCCACAGCCTGCACCTCCTCCACCTCAGCCAGCAGCAGCAGCCGCCTCCAGAGGAGAACCAGGCACATGCTTGGCTCTGCCCTGCCGAACCGAATGGCGCCTATTCCAAGTCTCCCACGCCAACCCAGCAGCGCCTGTTTTGAGGACGGAGACCAGTGGCAGCAGCAGCAGCACCCGGCGGACATATTTCCCAGAGAGGGCAGGAACAGGGGGGTTCATGGTGGAGACAGTGGGCAGCCTCTTTCTCGCTTCCTGAGGAGGGCTCATTCTTCAGATCGCTCGGGTAGCGCTGCATCAGGCCAGGGGGCGAGTCACCCTGAGCTCGGGAGATGCCACTCTGAGGAGACTCTGACTGGTTTAGGAAGACCAGTCTTCCCCATGTCCTCCACTCAGCACCCATTTTCAGAGCACGGAAGGCTCCCCTCTCCCCCCGTCAAACAGTCACCACAGTAAGAAGTCTGTCTATATATGATCTTCTATTCTTTTTTACAAATTTAATGAGACTAACAGATTTCACTTCCTCTTTCAGTTCTGGGTATTTGTTGTCGACACAGACTGCACATCCACCAAACTTGCAATTTCAAGACCTGGAGGGAGTTACCAATTGGCTCAATAATGAGGGTAAAATTGATGTGTGTGTTTTTGATTATCTGTTGAGTATGAGACACCTTTCAGCATTGTTAATTTAGTTGGTTTTATCGCTCAGTTAATGTTCTCATTCAGGGCAACTTTTAGGTAGTTCAGTGGCTTGGTTGGGGACACTCAAGTGACAAATGCCTGTGAATAAAATGATCCATTGTTAGTAGCAGGTTTATCCTTAAGACATAGAGGCGAGCATAGGCTCCAGCCACCCTTGTAAAAAGTGAATATGAATGATGGTGGTATAAAACTCTCTAAACCCAATTAAAACCATCCTGTTAAACCAGATCTTTACAAATATATTCCATTTCTTTCTCAGCGTCTGGGCAGAGGCCCACAGACGGCAGCACTCACAGCAGCAGCGGCAGCTTCAATAGCAGCAGAGGACCTTTGGGGGTTCACAATTCCTGGACAGACAAGCCCATGGGCCGAGGTGTGAACCCTCAGCACCACATGCACCACAACCTTCCCTCCAACTCTAACTCGTACAGAGAAAATATACCTGGAGCAGAGTTCCCACCTCCTCACGGCCGAGAGTTAAATCTCCCTCCAGCCAAACCCAGTGTGGATAAAGAGAAGAAAACGCTGAGAGACATAGTCCCGCCCCTGTGCGCGTCCAGACTGAAGCCCATCAGACAGAAGACCAAAAATGCTGTTGTAAGATATTGCACATGATTTTTTTTGTTGATATTTTGTTAATGTTCACTGTGTGAGCAATTGAGATAATTGTCGTATTTGTTTTCCGTGTATTTCCTACAGGTGAGCGTCCTGGACACAGGTGAAGTCTGTATGGAGTTGTTAAAATGCCACAGTGGTCAAGAGAGGGTCAAAGAAGTCCTTCGGATTTCCTGTGATGGTTTGATGGTGAGCTCACTGAATTGCACTCTGAAGTATCTCTCTGAAATGTTCCATATGTGACTGGTAGGGGGTAGTATAACAGCATGATATAACACAAGGCTGGTGGCATAATAGAAAACGTATTATTGTCATCTCCTGTAGGTGACAATATACCAGCCTAATGGTGGAAAGGGGTTTCCTGTCCTGGACTGTCCTCCTGCTCCTCCAGAAGATATTCTGATTTGTAGCTACGATGACCTTCCAGGTATTTAGATGGATGCATCACACCCAGTAACATCAGCTTGTATAAGATTAGAAATTGTACGTTCATTGATTTATTTTTTGACACAGAAAAATACTGGAAGAAGTACCAATACGCCTCCAAGTTTGTGCAGCTGGTGAAATCCAAGACCCCAAAAGTGACCCTTTATACCAAGTATGCAAAGGTCATGCTGATGGAGAACTCTCCCAATGCAGACCTGGAAGTTTGCTTTTACGATGGTGAGTCAAACGTATTTATTGAAACACTTGATCCAGCCGAGGGAGACGCTGCACTGACTTTTTTGTTTCTGAGTTAATATATGTAATGCTTCATCAACACTTGTGTTGCGTAGGAGCAAAGACCCACAAGACGTCGGAGCTGGTGCGAGTGGTGGAGAAGAGCGGGAAGTCGTACACGGTGAAGGGCGAGGTGGGGCTGAGCGGCCTGAGCCCAGAGAGCAGGCTGTATGTGGAGCTGTCTGATGAGGGCCACAGCATGTGTTTGTCCCTGGAGGCCGCCATCACAGTAGAGGAGCAGCGCAGCACCAAGAAAGTCCCTTTCTTCCCCATAACTATTGGCAGGTAAGAGGACCCTGCTGGTATTTGATTATTCTTGGTTTTTAATGTTGCCCCATGTGGCTGATGTTAGTTTTATGTGTGTCACCCCTCCTAGGAGACCTGCCAACCCAGACTCCCCATGCTCATCGTCCTTGCCCTCCCAACCGGTGCCTCCTGATGCAGCTTCACCTCCTCAACCTCCACAAATCACTCCTTCAGTGAGTGTCTCGCAGCCCTACGCTTCAGGATAT
This sequence comes from Gymnocephalus cernua, assembly GCA_023631565.1. Taxonomy (NCBI): domain Eukaryota; kingdom Metazoa; phylum Chordata; class Actinopteri; order Perciformes; family Percidae; genus Gymnocephalus; species Gymnocephalus cernua. Next base: position 10,827,518 of record CM042444.1, on the reverse strand, counting down.
ACTGACAGATGGTTAAGAGGATTCAAGAGCTAGACTATAACAAGATTTGTCTCATTTTCAGATGATCTCCTACGATGGTTCTGATTTCACCACAGCCAGCCTGAGTAAGAAAAGCTCCCCGGTGCAAAACACTGGAAAAGTAGTTAAGTCGATATTCGTGCCCAATGTTGGATGGGCATCCCAGGTAATTAATGACTAAATTAAGCCAATATTCTATTGTCAGCAAAGAATTGTCTTTGTGATTGAATCTCTGATTTTGTATCTGCAGCTGACAAGTGGAGAGGTGTGGGTGCAGTTCAACGACGGGTCTCAGCTGGTGGTTCAGGCAGGAGTTTCCTGCATCACCTACACGTCTCCAGAGGGGAGGATCACAAGGTGCAAAACACGTCTGAAATGTTTTCTCTCACTTTATGGGCTTGTGTGTTTATCAGCTTTGTTGTTAAGACAGCGGCAGCTGGGGGACAGCTCACAACTCAACGTTTGCCTTCTCCACAGGTATAAGGAGAACGAGAAGTTACCAGAGCACGTCAAGGAGAAGCTGCACTGTCTCTCCACCATCCTGGGACTGCTGGCCAACCCCACAGCACATCACTTAAAACCTCATTAACACTCTGTGGTTTAAAAAACAACAACATCCCAGCAGCACAGAGGCCTGGCAGGGAGTAGCATTAGAAACCTTTTTATGTCTGGTGTTCTTGTAAATATATCTTTGTGTTTGTTTGTTTTTTGTACAGAAGACTAAGATTATGAAAAGATATATTTTTTATTTTAATAAGCAACCATTTTGTCCCAGTCGGTCTTGTTGTAAAGTTTGTCATGAACTGTGTTTTTTTCTTTTTCTTTTTTACTGTGTCTCCAACTCTATGAAATGTGCGATTCATAAATGCTGAGTCAATAAACATCTGGAGGCTGGGTGGAGAAATGCTGCACTCTGTTTTGCAGTCTTCTCTTTGTGCTCGATATATTAATGAAGGGTTTTTATAGAAAGAAATTAAAGTATTTAATACTGACCCTAAAAGAGATCAACTGACTGGATTGAGGGGAATTAAGACATTTTGTTATAAGGTGTGGCTATAAGGCAGGATATTATCCCTCACTATACTCTGTGGTAACCTACAAAACACTGGACATGACAGCATTTATCCACACAACCTCAGTTGGGAAAACAAAGCTGAATTAAATAGAGCCAGATAAGGTTTCACATGTTTATTTTGCCCTGTTGGTTTGGCCATTCAATTAAAAAAAGGTCAAAATTGTAGATTCCTCTCAATTACAGAACTCATACAAAACATAATGTACGGCTGTAAGCCTAGGCATATACACGTACTATACAAGACACCCAAGTAGTAAACATTCAGGGGGAAACTGGGAGCATGATGACACCATCTGGGTTGCAGACATGACCAACGGTAGGATTAACCATTTATTTCCCATTTAGAAGCATGATAAGGAACACAACATAGGACACACTATATAGTTGTGTGATATCAGCCTTTCGCCCCATTTTCTAATTGGGGGGGGGGGGGGGGGGGGGGGGGAGACACGTTCCTCTGAACCTGCTGCAATACCTTTTACATTCTGAATTTATTATTGCTTCATGACACTCCAATTGTGGGAGATTAAAACAGGATACTAACCGTTTTGTGGAAACAATAGGATATGTCTAGTGAAGACCAACTTTCAGAACATCATTGGCATTCTTTTGTCCCAGAGAGATGCTGGTGAGATGGCTGCACTGACACCATTATATACGATAACAGGCCAAACAAGAGGACAGTTAGGTCCCCCGGATACTGATGGAGAAAAATAAAACAGCTAGGAGGAGCTCTCTGGGACAAAAGATGAAGAAGCAGGTTGGCACTCCTTCCCACTAGATGCTAGAGGGAGACAACAGCATCGACCACAAGCCCATCTGTCCCTTTGACGCCACCTGTACAACCAGACCCAGCATTTTACTATAGCTCTAGTAAATATCCACCGTTTGTTCAAATACATCCCCGTGCATTCCCTGTTCATTTATATAAAACATTTTTTCCACATAAAATCTCAATAAAATAAAGTTGCTCTTCGTAGATATCAGGACAAAGATAATAACAAATTTGGAGTAAAAAAATCTCACAGTGAACACTGGGAACAAGAGCCAGACTCCAGACTGCCCCCCCCCCCCCCATTTCCCTTCCAAATGATTTTAACATGTGACACAAATACAGCAGCAGGAACAGAAGAAGTCGGAGTAGTTCAGCTTGAAGCAAATGAACCGACTGGACTGAAGGTTTCTTTAACTACATTTTGCGAGAAAGTGCTGTTAAGAGTGAAACTAAATCAATTGAGACGTATTAAAGCAGAAAAAAAATCCTCAATCATCTGGAACTGTTGTCATTTAATGGTATCAAAATAATACCAATCAGCAGATATTTAAAAACATATTTACCATAATTTTATAGGAATAATTGATTTTCTGATAAACAATTCTCTGATTAACACAGCAGCCCCAAGTCTGTTGATAGGTCAAGTTGGCCTCAGGAGAGTAGTTTGCTCATATTACAGATACAAGCAATAAAGACATGTGGAGAAGTCTGTTTAAGGAGATTACAAACCCATGAAGTGATGAGAGAATTCTCACAAGATCCCACTGGAAGTCTGACAAATCATGGAATTCTCTGAAAACATCCACAAACACGAAAAGGAATGTGATCCTCATCTTCCTGCACCGGAGCGACTCAAACTGGAACTCTAACAAGGTTGCGGCTTGTTTGTTGAACACCTACCATACGGCATCTGACATACAGTAAAACACTCAAAGACCTAGAAACACTGGTGCAACTATCATTAAAAGAAATGTGATCGTCATGGTCATGGAGATTTACTTTCTTCTTTTGAATCTTTGAAGATTTTTTTCTGCAGGCACCCTTTCTACCCTCAAAGTAAATTTGATGGCACCCGGAAAAGTAAACGGCTTATCTGTTTGTTGAAACTAACAAAACCCCAAACTATCTTATTCGTGTTCAGACTCATGTCCTCTGCCATCAGTTGGCCACAGTCACATAGCAGCCCAGTATCTGTGGAGTAGTGTTCAAATGCCCAGCCACCTTTTCTTCCCCTCATTTTGTGCAGAGAAGTCAGTGGTATTGACCAGAAGACGCACATCACTGGCACGGTCCCTCGCAACGTAGACATATCTCTCTCTGTGTCTGTGTGTGTGTGTGTGTGTGTGTGTGTGTGTGTGTGTGTGTGTGTGTGTGTGTGTGTGTGTGTGTGTGTGTGTGTGTGTGTGTGTGTGTGTGTGTGTGATACAAGAGATCATACATTGCACATCTAGTAGCACATATTTCTCCAGTCCTGATTCCGCAATTCCCATTAGCTACCTCATCTGGACCCTTTAATTGCAGAGAACTCACACAAGAGAGAAAAATAAAATCAGCTATTAGGCAAAAGTTCCCAAAAGTTCACATTACAGTACTGTTAAGTCTCATTAGACAAAACGAAAAATACAAAATGGCAGAGAGAAAAAAAGCTTACACTCAATCACCATCATTTTCAATAACTACATAGTGAAATGTTTTTTGATTAGATATATTATCATCATTAACATCATAATTATTATTCATTATTATTGTCACCATTGTCATCCGTTTTTCTTTTTTGTTGCTCAGGGATCAAACGGAGTGGGGGCAGGGGATCAGTCACTGGGAGGAAGCCTTGGTAGCTATCGTGGAGACACAGTGCTGCTGGAAGTTTGGGGACATGGTCGAGTTGCAGCCCAGTCTCTGACGGGGGCCCTTCAGCCCTCCGTCGCCCTCTACGATCCAGGGGCTGCCGCTGGCCTCTTTTCCAAGCATGCTGCAGCAGCCGGGGGGCGGCGGGGCGGCGTTAGGTACCGTGGTGCTAACCGGCAGGCCTTTGGGCTGCTCGCTGGCAGGGGCGAAGTCTGCGTTGTGACTCTGAAGCACGCTGGTGATGTGGTTCAGGAGGTCATTGAAAAACTCTGGGACGCCCTCATAACCTGACAACACAGGGGGACATCAGTCAGTTCAACTAATTCAGCCTATGAACCAGATTCCAAATGTTTACAAGGTTTATTTTCCTGTATACGTGCTATGTAGCTGTTTTTTTGTATATATGTGTATAGTATAGTTTAGTATAATCAGACTAAACTGCCATTTCATTTTACTCAATTATTTGAAATGCTGGAGAGAAAAAAACAGATGTATGCAGCGTTTCAGAGATCTGGAACCAGGCTGTATATTTACAACTGTCTTCTATCCAGTACTCATTATAAAATAAGGGTTAATAGAAGAAGATTGCAGTTCATGTTTACACAATGCCTGACACCTGGGGGGTCTATTTCACAAAAGCAGCATTTATAAATCCAGGATAACTGAGTGTAACCTAGGTGCGTTTCACAACGGCCAAGCCAGGCTGAGGAGGTGCGACTAGGTCGAGCCAGGATGAAGTAATTCGGATAGATGCACGTTCATGGCTTTCCTTAACAGACCGTGAGCTCAATCACAGATTTACTGATGCTAAAATGGAGAATACATATTGTGCATCCTTTACACAGTGAGCAGCAGCTTCTTATGGAAGTATGATGAAGTGAAACACATTACTTGCAAAAAAAGAAACACGGCCGTTGTAATGAAACAGCAGGAGAAAGCGTGGCAGAGGATGAATGCGTAGCCAAGTAGCCTAAAAATATACATTCACTAACCACTGCTCTGAATTGAAATGGTCATAATCACACCATTCAAGGAGTTAGGCTAATTATTTGCACAAATTAACAGTTGTAGCCTACTCTTTGCCTTAAAAGTGAGCACAAGATAATGTTACTCAGGGAATGTACCATGAAGATAAATTACAACCACTAATCTACAATGCTAGAATATGATGTGTAAATATCTCTCTCTCACTCGGTCTCTCCCTCTCTCTTATATGGGCTAAAATATAGATTTCCTAAGTAACATATTAACTTCCACAGCTCGCTTTTAAGCCAAAGTGTACAATGGTTTGTTTGTGCAAATGACAAGTGACTCCTTGAATGGTTTCAGTTAAGAGCAGTAGTTTGTAAATGTATATTCTTTAGACTATAATTCAGTCGGTCTGCTTCTGCGACGCTTTTATTCCCCTTTTTATTTTTTAAAGAGGCGGAGCTTCCTCATATACATGGACATAGAAAAAAAAGACACTGAAGAAATTGGACTCTGAAATCTAGAAACTATAAACATAAGGGATAAATTCAATGCACACTGTAAACATGACTGTAACAGAGTATTCATTATTCCCCCCAGAAAAATATAAGGTCAAAAACCATTGAGGTGTCCTCTCCCTGTTGTTTCATGAATGTACACTATAGCCTAAACTATATAGTTAATGGTCCAGTGAACTAAGACTAAAATTAGGGAGGACTGTACAATTTGGATAGGTTTTTATAATTGTACAATCCTCTCAAATTATAGTCCCAGTTTACTGGACAGAACACAAATTGTGGGCTAAGAATGGCAACTACACTGCACATGGTAGAGTAATATACATGCTCCTTTATGGTTAAAGAATACAAAAAGAAATAAATCAACTAAAATAATTAAAGGTGTATTGGTCTCTGACCAGTCTGCCAATGTTAGAACCACTAGAGAAACACACACATGTATATAGGACTTTATATATTGTCCTTCATCACTGACTTCATTTAAAAAACATTTGCATCTGTATCAGCCTTTACTAATTATCTCAACAACTGCCATTATATATTCATCAAACTTCTAACAACAATATGAACAGCAATTTTCATACAGCACAGATTAAACAATGTCTTGCTTTAAAGCCTTGCTTTATCGGTTATCCTGGATTTATAAATTCTACTTTTGTGCAATACCCCCCAGGTCACTATAGATAAACATAATAAAAATAAAACAAACAAGACAACCAAATAAACTACAACCTGCCCCTATGGATGGGAGGCTGCACCTACCAGGGAATGCATTGATGTCAATGACGGCATGTTGGCCTGTTTGGTTGTTGATGATGACGTCGATGCCAAACAGGGACACGCCCAGCGCCTGCCGCAATGACCTGGACAACTCTCTGATGACATCGTCGCTGGGTGGCTGAGACTCTACGTTCTCTCTCTGAGATAAACATAAATATTAAAGGGGTGATAGAATGCAAAACCAATTTTACCTTGTCATAGTTGAATTATGCCGAGAGTGTAGCTACCTAGCTGCAATGTTTACCCATATGATCACATGGGAGCAGCTAGCTAACGGGACACTAGATAAGGAAAGCCATCAAATTCTTAAAAATGCCTTAATTGTTAGCTTTGTAAGACCTTAGGGTAGCTGTAATATAGTTGGCGTGACGACATTCAAAGTGTAAATATACTACAGTTATGCAGGCAGCCGGCAAACGGCCAGCTCCCCGGAGCCCCGGTACTCCACTAACCCAGAAACTGTCCCTTTGCCTTGGGTATGGAGTGCAGCGGGCTGCCGCTGTCTCGTCAGACTGTGTGGACCTTCTGAAGTCCAACACGTCTTACCAAATGTGTAATTAGCCATCAATTTTCGTAAAACGGCCCATATTTGAGCTTTATATAGTTTTTTAAATTATTTCTCGCATAAAAAAAGTCTCAGAAGTGAATTTAGTAAGAAATGATCATCTGTGTCTGAAAATATGAGACCTGAGTATTGGGGTGCTCAACCAATCAGCGTGCAGCTCATCTAAATATTCATGAGCATACCATATTTGGAAGAAAAGCTCTCTCCAAATAGAGCCATTCCACAGGGATGCAAAAGGGCCCACAGAAAATTACCCATGGCATTTTCATCCCAACCAATGTTACATACCCTTTTAGGAGACCTTAAGGAACAGTGTGAATACCCCATATAATCATTCTATCACCCCTTTAAAGATTATTAGCAACAAAACTCATGAAGAGCTGGTGGTAGAATACCGCAGGAATAGGAGGCCCCTCTCCCTGTTACCATCCAGGGGGAGGAAGTGGAGAGGGTGGACTCTTACAAGTACCTTAGGGTTCAAATCAATAAAAAACTGGACTGGTCCCACAACACCGACGCCCTCTTCAGGAAGGGACAGACCAGACTGTTCTTCCTGAGGAGACTCAGATCCTTCAGTGTGTGCAACAGGCTCCTGGAGATATTTTAGCAGTCTGTAGTAGCCAGCGCACTGTTCTTTGCTGTGGTGTGCTGGGGTGATGGCATCAAGGCTGGTGAGACCAGCAGACTCACCAAGCTGGTGAGGAAGGCCAGCTCTGTGGTCGGGCTGAAACTGGACAGTCTGGAGTCAGTGGCGGATGATGGGCAAAAATAAAGCCATCCTAGACAACCCCTCTCATCCCTTTCATGACGAGATGTGGCAAATGGGCAGCTCATTCAGCTACAGGATCATCCCCACCCAAGTTCAAAACTGAGCGCTTCAGGCGCTCCTTTGTGCCTGCTGCTATCAGACTGTACAACTGCAGTGTGAACCACCGACTAGAACACACACAGAGCCATTTCTCCACAATGTCTGAGCCACTCAAAACACTCACCTCTTCCTCTCCACTCTCTCTGCTGGACTGATTATATACCACACTATTCCATATTATAACACATTATATTAGATATTTTATTCTATGTTATATTGGAGTATGTCCTATTACGTTATATCCTATTACGTTATATCATACACTAACTTATACTATATACTGTTATATTGTTGTACTATACTATATATTACATTATTCTATACTATATTATTCTATATTAAGACTGCTGCTACTCACTCTATCATGTAATTTGTCTCCAAATGCTATAGTTTACAGTTTCTACAATGTACCTCTTATTATTTATTTACTTTTAATACTATGATTATCTGTATTTATCTATGTTGTTTCTATTGTACTGCTGCAACAACCAAATATCCCCACTGGGGAACAATAAAGGTGTATCGTATTTCTTTTTCAATCACATGGTATAGTAGTCAGTGACATTGTGGACGTACCGTGGTCAAGTCTGAGGAGGACTCTGGTTTGGAAACATTGTGGCTGTTGAAGAAAATTGCTTCCCTGTCTGAAAAAGAGACAAGAGGAAAAGGTGAGGTTGAATTTTAAAGAGCTTTGACTTCACTTTGACATGCTTTGCCAGTGCAGTCATCTACGTATATACATTTCTCATCTCTGACACTAGGTGGCAGCAGAACTTAACTGGTAGTAATGAGGCAACCAGAGCTTTACTAAACAATTGTCTACAATTACTGATTTCAATACCTGGTATAAAGAAACGCACACCTAAAAACAACCCCCCCTGGCGTCTTTTAATATTCAACCCACTCAGTCATAATGACATCATGTTGAGTGCTCACTTATGAGCAATACAACATGTAAGTTGTTTGGCTCGGGCCACAGATTTTCTTTGAAGCAGTGATAAATGCGACAGGATGAACTTCAGAATTTATTGCACCTTTTCTTTGTTATCATTGTAATGATTAACATTATGTGTGTTGGTTGGAAGGAAGAGGGGTGGGGAGTGGAGGGGGAACAAGTAAATTCCATCACTGTCCAAATAAATATGCCCCTTGGTTTGTAGGCAGATGGGCTCGTTCATTCCCACACTGAATGAAAAAAACACAGTTTAACTTGACAGAAGCATGGGGAGGAAGGCTAGATGGGACAGAACATCTCTCACACAGTTATTTTTAAAGTTCTTTCCAAACACTAACCCCTACCTCTCTTTATCTTCGTACCTCTCTTTCATCCGGACTTAAAAAACACGACGTGTAGTGAGCACAGTGATCTAAACGCTGTGCAATGTAACACTGTGGTATGCTGCGTTATGTGTTTGACAACGGCTGTGCTTTTCTGCTGCACCGCTCAGCTTTCCAGGCTGAAAGCAACTGTTCTCTCTGCACTATTAACACAAAGCAGACTACTAGACTGATGGTGAAACTGCTTTGCATTAGGGCCTTTACTGTATTACATGCAAATACTGGATACAGTTGTGCCAGTGGACAACCTTGTATTCAAAGTTGCATCATGGGTAAAGGTTCTGACATGTTTATGGAGAAAAACACAACTCCTATTGTTTATTTTCAACAGCATGTACCAAAAGGGCAAAACTCAATTTCACTCTGCTGCATCCCCTAAAAAGGGTGAATAGGTCCAATCACAGGGACTATAAAGCCATTTTGTGAGGTCTTTTATTTGGAAAAGCCGTGCAACTTGTACAGTCGGGCGAGTGTGGCTGTTTGCAGCCTTTGGACTTCCCCGCCTGTCTCTCTTTCTGTCTGTCTGTCTCCTTACCTGCTGGTCCAGCAGGGAAGTTCTTCAGTGAAGGCCTCTCTACTACGGTGTAGGAGTCTCCCACCACAAACACCTTGTAGAGCACAGCGTTGTGGTTGATGAAGCTCTGGATCACACAAGGAGGCTTCACGTCCTTCAGGTCTTCTTCACTGAAGATAATGGCCATCTGTGGATAGCAGGACACAGTAAATGACACGCCTAAACTTAAAAAAGGAAAATATTTATCAACCAAAACTAGTTAAATCGTAACTTAATTCAATGCAGTGAGTGTGAAGGAATGAAGACTATTTGGCCAGCCTGACAGGGGTATTGATTTCAGCTGATTCACAAAGATACGAGGCACAGCACTTTATCAGATTTTATTGTCTGGACTTGTTTTACTGCTCTCACAGAGCAAACTGTGGAGGGTGTGAGTGACCTCTGAGCCCTGTGGCCTCTTACCTCGTGGGAGTTGGTTCCATGAGCCACCCGTGTTTTGCAAACTGAGGAAGAAAGAAGGGCGAGGAAAAGCAGAGAATTTAGCGCTGTAACCTTACTTAGTGCAATACTGTAGGGCAGTCATGTAATTTCAGCAGGGGAACAAAACCTCTCACACGAAGGCTTTTTCTTACAATTTGACAGTGAACACAGAAATGTGAGACAAGTACAGTACAAGTACAATTAGTGGTCAACAGTACAATATTAGATCTAAATAATGTATATGGAGTATAGATTTAAGTCATCAATATCAAGAGGATGATGAAGAAAACACTTACTGAAGGGGAATGTGAGTCCTTGCCTCTTGATCTGCTCCAGCACATCTGGGCTGCACTCCGTGTTCAAGACCATGAATGGAGGAGAGCAAATCCTTTCATCTAATAAAAAGAGAAGTAAAAGAAGGTGGAGGGAATTAGAAGAGTTAGAGACTCCAAAGGTCTTATAAAATTTCAGTTTAACAGATATAATGATGACAAATGATTGTCAGATTTTTTTCCCTAGTGTGGGCTTCTAGAAAACGATAGAATTACACTAGGGGTGCAACTAATGATTATTTTCTTTATCAACTAATCAGTTGATAATTCTTTTTTAATTAAATCGATATTAAAATAAAAGAAATCCAAATTTCCCAGAGCCTAAAAGTACAATATGTATTTTTCTGCTGCTAGGGGTCTTTCAATCAAAAACAATGGATAGTAAACACAGACTTTTGATGACATTGTAAAGTTGCGTGGAATTATGAGAGTTGTAGTTTTATTGTTAAACACCATCGGCAGGAAAAAAAAAAAAAAAAAGCACTCTCTAGAACTCTTTCTGTGATATTGTATGATTTACAATTACTCTCCAACGTATCATCTGGGTGTCCGTGTTTTGACGGAAGTTACAAGTAACTAGAGGGGTCAAAGGTTATTTGACACTACTGGCAGGGGAGTAAACTAAATGTCCTGTGTCAGAAATAAAATCACAGATTTCTCTGGGTTTGAAAATTGTTGCAAACATTTGGGATAGTGTAAGTACACAACTCAACAAAATATATAACATAGACATAGTCGTTTTTAGACATTTTAATGCAGAAGCGCTACATGTTGTACATTAAAAGTGACATCTTCAAGTTGCTTGTTTTGTTCGACCTTCAGTCTATAACCCCTAAATATTAAATTTCCAATGATATAAAAGAGAGAAAAGCAGTGTCGTCGATTATTTTTCTGTCAAACTAATTGTTCAGGTTCAATTTACACCCCATTTTTATCAATTCACATGATATACTGGTAATTAAATTTACACTGGCAAAGTAATGTTTAAGTAAAGTTTTTTTCCTGAATTGGAACACTTGACACTATTCGTTCTGGTACCATGCATAGCCTACTTACAGTAGAAAAATATTACGGTCAGCACATGCTCAAGACCTTTTCTTGGGAGCAGATTAGTCTTTCACACATGCAGACACACCTTATTTAATTTGGCCAAATAATTATAGTTGTATTTCATCCTTGTGACAGGTTTAGACAACAAACACAGCAGAGGACACCTGATGCCCAAAGGGACAAATGACTGCTGTCATATAAATAAAGCAGAAAGCTGCCAGGCCCTTCTGCTCCTCCTAAGCAACACACACACACACACACACACACACGCACACGCACACACACACACACAGGACATGCTGAAATACAGGAAGACACTCAATCTCATGAGGAACAACACACAGGTCAAACCAGCTGAGGACATTACAAACTCATCAGATACATCACCTGACTGACAGGCGTGATTGATAGCTCACTGGATGCCCAATCAGCAAACAAAGCAGGTGCAGTTAGGCAAAAATAAACTTAGTCATACCTTAAGTAAACTTAATTGAGGTCAAGACAAACACTCACCCATGTCCACCATGTTTCTACATCACATCATGTTTGTTTACATCATATTTTTACATCACATCCTGCAGCGGCAGGTCGGGCGGTTCTGACAATGAAAATAACAAACATCCTGCAGCTCCGTCATACTTCACCATATCAGGGCTCAGGATGCATCTATATTAATGTTCTGCCTTCTGTAATTTCCCCTCCACAGTAGGTACATGGGGGTGATAAGGCAGCTGGTTGGAGATAGCACCACAGGAAATCAGCAAGGGAGGCCAAACCAGGAGCTGGCAAATTGCTAATGACAAAAACAATAGAAACACACCGATTTTGTGTGCTGTGGGCCTCAGCAGTGGCAGGGCTCTCTGCTCCCGCTAGTGCTGAGGTCAGGAGAATCTCATTTGCCTACATTAACTCCAGTGCTGAGTGTTGAACTCTGGGTGTGCACTGGGCCCTACAGACATCTACCCCTCCCACAGAAACCAGATAGTGCAGACACACACACACAACCAGTCACTTTTGGGAGCAGGAAGCCTGGACGGTTACCCATCAGTCATCTGTTTACTGGCTACAGCCACGCTCATAATACTGCTGTTATTTTAACAGGCCAGGAATAGCAGCATAATGTCTTTCAGAAAACAGTCTGGTAGGGAAAATATCCCCATTACATCACTGATTTCACAAATTTCTAAATTTTGTCAAACAAAAAACCATCAAAAGAATCTTAACCTTGTCAAATGGAAAACATTCCAGGCTCCAAGTTAAGGATTTATAATAAAGAGATCAGAGAATGGAGAGTGTGGCCAAGTTTGTAATAGCGTGCATGCTTGGCTCTGGTTGACGCTTTAGGGATAAGGGGGTGAAGGGGATGGTGGGGAGGATCAATCTCTGGCTCTGTCTAAACACTGCATGCTCACAGCAGACCCAGTGGAGCCGAGGACGACGTTTACGGGACTCCTCCATGAGATGCTTTTCAAATGTCATTATCCAGTTACACTGCTTTTTTGGTTTCCCATCTTTTATCTCATTGGGACATCCGCTGCCCCCCCCCAACCTGTCCTCTCTGTTACATCACATTCAAGCGTGCAAATAAATAAACTCCAAACTTCTTAACAACTGGTGTGCATGAGAATGAACATGGAATGAACTTTCTTAACAGGCCTATTATAACACCATAGACAACAAGAGTAAGATCAGATCTTCCTTCTGGTTTCATGCATTAGGTGCTGAGAACAGCAGAGAGAAAAGTTACATTAAGCTACATAAAGTGCAGTGCTGTTTGGGTGGATGGCTGAACTCTCCTGTTGCTATTTAGAGCTTGTTTCCTAGAAACCCCAGCATCCTCTCTCATTGCGTCGGCAATATTTTAAACTGAACTCCAAACATGGCTATGCTCGGAGAGTAATGCAATTCTCAATGGCGCGCTCTAAGAGACTTACGCTCCAATTACAATTATGTGTTGTATATTTTGAAAATAATTTTTTTATTGTTTTCTTGCCAAAAGGTAAATCCTACTTTGATGAGATATCTATAATTTATTGGCTATGACAAAGCCTTGTCATATACCTGACAAGCTGGAAATATTTTTACTGTAGTTAGGCAATCCTGTGTGCCCACTTGGCTCATTGAACTTAGATGACAGTTTGGGTCTTAAAGTGTCTCAAGTGTTTGTCTCTCATGCTGCAACTATGATTAAATATTGATCACTTGCATAAACGGGAGACTTGTTGTGTTGGTCCTTGCAGAGGCGTTGATTAATGCTAGCACAGGGACCTCTGATTAATATACAAATAAACCCAGAAAGGTTTCAGTTTGTTTCAGAGGAAAGTTTGCCTCTATTCAGGAGAATTAGTTCATCCTGAGCGAGAGAGAAACAAGCCTAAAACATTGAAAGAGGATTTGTTTTATAGAAGAGTTGACTTGACGACCGTTTCTGTCTATAAAAACAGTCCAAGATATCAAAACTCAAGCATACACAGGAACCAGTCGATTCCAGTCAAGTAACATAAACAGTTACCTTGCTCTGGCTCACATAGGAAACACAAAAGCAAGTCAGACAACAGAGCAGTGCCAGAGTTTCAATAAGCACAACTATGAATCAGTGACACTGATCCATTAGAGCTTGTGTAGACCTTGTCTGGCTATGTTCTATTAAACATACCATTACGTTTGTATTAATTTAAAAAAAAAAAAGATTCAGACAAAACAGCTAAATGTACTGTGACTGGGTCTACTTAACGTTAAGGAGCCACTCAAATGCTAAAATAAGGTTTCCAGAGAAAGCACAAGAGTACCTCAAGTGCTTCCTACTATTGAGTACTATTCTGAGTAATGCAAACTGTGAAGGACGGCAGGCTCTCTGTGGCCTTTTAGTACTGGGTTGCCTTGGCAGCTGCTCCATGACTCTATGGCCTCTGCTGATAAGGAGGAGGAAGTGGCTGTTTCTAAGAAAGCAAGGTAGACTTTCCGACTTTCCACACTCTCCCGTATTTTACTCTGACCTTAACCCTGTTCTCTCAGTCCCTCTTTTTGTTTTCTCACTGAAGAAATTCTATTTATCCTCGGCCGCATGCTGTTTTTTCAACAATCACATCGGTGTGGTGTAGGATTATAAAGGTTACACTCCATGCTTGTGTCCAAACCAACAGCAATTGTCAGGGAGGTTTGGTATGCAGGCCTAAGTGTGAGCAGGGAGCACCACTTGCATTAATGGAGGCAGAGTGGTGAAAAAAGAAGCTTTCTATAAATGCAGCCAATGAGCCATCTTCTTCTTGAAACCTAATACACACAGTTAGGCAAGGTGAGGCAATTTATTTATATAGCACAGTAAGACACAGATGCAGCTTATACTTTGTTCCGCAACAGCCATCCTGTCTGTTCAGATAAAAAGACGTCTTCTTGCGGTTCTAATCTATTTTAAGAAACTAATGACACTGCCGACATGCTCAATCGCCTCTGATTCAAAGCTCTGACACCAGACTGCGGTCCCTCAGAGTCATGGACAATAAGTGAAGTAATACTCAAAAGGTTTACGTTCACTGCCATGTATGGGGTTAAAGGAAATGTGGATGAGTCACAGGTGTGTTTACAGTGTGTGGGTAGGGAATGTGCTCCTGTCGTCATTGCACTTCTCGACCTCCAGCCAAATTCATCTCCTGCTGATTAGTTTAAGGTCTCAGTGACAGATGAAGGTGTTGGACTGACTCAGAGGCAAGTTCTGATCCTTCAGTGAGAAACCTACCCAGAGCCAGGTTTATGCTGGGTTCAGGCAGAGGGAAATCTATTGAATTTCTAGCACAGAATATTTATGCATTGAAATTATGTATCTGAATTTTTTTGCCTCTGAATTTTACTCATTTTCACCTATTTTTCTAAGTTCACAAATTCAGAATTAAAAATTCAACCTTAAAAAAATTCAATATACCAAATTCCAATGCAAAATACAATGTATAGAATTCAACTAATATATTTTCAAATTGCTCGAATTCAATAGGCCAAATTCAGCTGCAAAATGTAATGTATAAAATTCAGTGTTAACATCCGGGAACCCAAGGAAAAGCAATCGATTCTCGATTCAGAGCAGCAGTCACCGTCTGACGGCAGAGATACGTCTCTCTTTAACATACTTGTAAATAATAAATAATGGCGTATGTTATTTAGCCTTATGGGGAAACAACAAAGCTTATAATTTCCATTCATTTATTGGCTTATTTAAAACAGGGACAGTATACAACACAATTCCATAGAGGTGCATTTGTTGCGTAAAAAGGGGAGGAGAGGAATTATGATAGCATAGCACCCTGCCGGCAAACATTAAACATCTGCTCAGAAACATCACGTAAAATAATTTAAGAGAGGCGATAGCACCGTCATACGTTTCCTCTCTGGAAGTGAAGAGGAAAGACAGAGAATCTGCAGATACCACAACTCTATCCTTTTAATAACATTAGACATGTTGCATGAGGAAGAAGGCCGTGTCCATGGAATCAACAGTTCCTTTATTATTTTTGACATCTTCTGCATTTATATAATATTGAGGACTGGGAGAGGAACAGAGACAGTAATGGGGTTTTCCTAATTTAAACCCATGACACGCTGGGTATTGACTCTACAAGGCAAAGTGACACAGCAAAAAAAGCACTTAGTTGCCAGTTTATTAGTTACACCTAGCTAAAACAAATGCAGTCTAATACAACAGTCCAGCAGTACATTTACCGTCAGGATGTTTTTACATTCAGTTTTTTGATTGACCATTATGGTGGCTGCAGTTTGCAGTGCTGTTAAATTGTACTGCATCATACAAAGTGGAGTGTCTAATATTTAGTCTACCCACACGTTTGAGTACTATATGGAATTCAATAACATTTAATCAACACCTCTCAAAGAACATTATAAACTTCATGAAGGTAAAATTCATTGCAGGGCTTTTGTATTAGGGCGTTTTCACACCTATAGTTTGTTTGCTCTGGTCCGAATCAGTTGATGAGTTTGTAAACTTGAGCGATTTCCCCTTGGTTAGGTTTCGTTTCACACCTGGAAAAATCCAAGTGTACCAAAATGCATCATTACAAATCACGAAAGAATGTTCACTCCTCTTATTGGTCGGATGTGTCTGGGGCGGGAGCAATAAAGTAAATACAGAAAGAAGGTCCTGTGTGGACTAGTGCATATTAATAAATAACATTACTATGTATGCTCTGCTCACTGAGACTTCGCTCTGCTCTGCCGCTGTCTGACTCCAACTTTAGCGGCGGCTGATTTGACCACATTGCAGACTGCTAAGCACAACTGACTACAGGAGCCATTTAGCTCAGACTTGCGGAGGATACTGAGTTGGTGCAGTTCGAGGTCGGATCACGTTCTCACCACAAACGAACCGCTCCAGAGTTCTATTGAAAGCGTAATGAGGCCACCTCACCAAGCAGATCTCGGTACCCTTGTTTGGTCTACTTTTGGTGCATACCCAAGTGCAATGGCCATGTTCTCACCTGCCAAAACGAACCACACCAGCGGGGCAAACAAACTCTAGTGCGATTTAACCGAAGTCAACAAGGCAGGTGTGAAAGAACCCTTAAGGCTGAGACACACTAACCAGACGGCTGACCGTTGGCAGAAAAGGCAGTTGGACTGATTAGTCGGCACCCCGAGGTCCAAAAAGTGCCTCGGAATACACCGAAGCGACGCTGTTATGGAGACGTAATAGGTCTCCATAACAGCAGGCGGCGTTAACGTTAAGACGGTTATTGTGAGCAAGTTTGTGGGAGCCCGATATGCACAAGTGTCACCAAGTTACATGGAACATCTCACCTTGCATACAGCTCTCTATCCTGTTGATGAGCTGGTAGGACTTGCAGCGGTCCAGCAAGGTTCGGATGGCTGGAAGGGGGTCCAGGACGATGGTCTCGGGGTGAGCATCAATGTAGTCCTGAAACACATTTTAACACTTTTTATTTACTTATTTTATGACATCATTAATGTCCATAATGTAAATGTTTTTAAAAATGGTTTACATCTCAAAAGCAACAGCCAGTGTGGCTGAATGAATCATTCATCTATCAACAGAAACACACACACACACACACACACACACACACACACACACACACACACACACACACACACACACACACACACACACACACACACACACACACACACACACACACACACACACACACACACACACACACACACACACAGTTAAACAAACATATTGAAGTAGGCAAACTATAAATACAAACACTGAGGGGTCAACATAATTCCTCACTCTATATATGTGTGTGAGATAGAGAGAGCGTGAGATGTATGCCAGCGGGCCTGTGAAGGTTACATCACTACATCTCTGCATGGCCGGCTGTTAGGTCAGTGTGAGGTTTGCTATTTTACATAACTGCACTCCCCCTTCTCTTGTCGGCTCTCCTCTGGCTCTGTCCCCACACCACCTCCTCTCCACTTTGCAGCTCTCCATGCTTTCCATATTTCCATCTCTGCTTTGTGGATTTCTCTGCCAACCATCCCTTTCAAGCAATTTTTTACTGACTCATAAACGCTTTCAGGTGGAGCTGGCTGTCTGCACATTATACAACCAGCCTGCCCGCTCACATCACAGCCCTTTAAAAACACCACAGCTTCACTGTCATACACGTTTCTTTGAAATTAAACACACGCGAGGTCTGACATCAAACACACACGTACAGCTTGGGGGAAAGAAATCCCGTTTGTGAACTGACTCTTATACATACAAACAAACACTGACGCATGGAGCATGTAAACAAATGCCTTTGCCTTGACATGAAGGACCCATCTGTAGGATTTGCCGGGATCTAACGGGCAATGCTGATCAAATCCAGTTGAATGGTTATGTAAGGCAAAAAATAAATCCAAACTAATCTTCCAGGAGTTTAGAGGAATACTCTGCTGATAAGGCCTGTCACTT
This sequence comes from Gymnocephalus cernua, assembly GCA_023631565.1. Classification (NCBI taxonomy): domain Eukaryota; kingdom Metazoa; phylum Chordata; class Actinopteri; order Perciformes; family Percidae; genus Gymnocephalus; species Gymnocephalus cernua. Next base: position 10,809,457 of record CM042444.1, on the reverse strand, counting down.
GATGATTTCTGCATCCCGGAGGAAGAAACATTTAAACACAGACAAGAGGGGGAGGTGAGATGAAAATGAGCACTGGCTAGCAAGTGTTAGAGAGCCAGACGCATGTCAGTGTGGGTGTAAGAGAGTGGATATTAAGGCTGCACATTTTCTGTTCGTTTTACCGGGGAGATCTGTTTTCATAGGGAAAACAACTGTTCGAAATCTCAGAGAATATGGTCAGCAGAGGATGTAATCTGTGCTACTGGTTAAAAACCATGTCTGTGACGCCACAGGTATCAAACCTAAAGTGGTAAATAATGTTTAGCACTTACATGAACCCCAACCACATAGATGGGATTTACCACATCAGCTTGAGTGACATAAGCTGTCGGTCGGTTATGTTTGTAGCACCTATATGGCAGCAAGATAAACTGACTCAATGCCAAAGATGCCAATAAAAGATACAAAGGTCAGCAAACTAATAGGTCATTCCTTAAACCAAAGCCTCCTACACATATTACTACAATGATCATCAATGTCCTCATCATTATATGCAGCTCTAAAATCATGCTAATAATATTTGTCCCAGGTCCACTGTGCACACGGCTCACACCTCAGGCCACTGAATCACCAGAGCACATCCCAGTCTGACATTTTGTTTTAAATAAAGACGTATTTTAGGGAGGAAGGCTTATTCCCTCCACCACACATGATCACAGCCGTGTCATGCAAATGCTGAGTATGCAGCCATGCGTTAATATATTGACCAGGTTCTGCTGTGTATGTGATTGCTCCACACTGACTTCCTGTTTGTCTTTCCTAATTGAGCAGTCAGAAACACGTTGACAGAATTGCACGACTTTGACCACAATTACAGCTAGCTAGAGAGAGAGAGAGAGAGAGAGAGAGAGAGAGAGAGAGAGAGAGAGAGAGAGAGATGTGGAGCTGTGACCTGCTGCCCATGTGAGGCTTTTCTCACTTCAGGAAAAACTAGAAAAACTCTTAAAGAACTTTAAATTACAACACTTGCGTTTTATGAGTTACTATATGCTCAAATATAGCTGCTAATATCCTTTATGTTTCTGGAGCTAATTTAAGGCTCTTTAGTCTTCCTTGAAGTGGAACATTTACACATAAACATACAATTCTGTCATCCATAAATGTTTATTGCCTGAAGCAGTGCTGCTGTGCTACAGACAACACTATCCAGAGCTTCTACACTTCTTCCTTCATTTTCAACTGCATTATCTGTAGAGTGTAGCTAATATTCCATATCATGTGTGCTGACATAGGCCATATAATCACTGGATCATGTAAATGTTGTGTGTGATATTAGAGCTCATTTAAAATTCTTTGTTACAATACTTTGAAAAATATAAATTTGCCTAAAAACATAATCTAAAATTGGCAAAAATGTTATTTAAATCAGGTACTACCTGGTCAAAGAATAAGTAAATAATAGAACAAATCTGACCCAACATTGTATGCCAGCTTTGGGTACTTCACAGTTTTTGATACTTGGTACTATAGACACGTCAGTCAGTGACAATATTGAGGTCCGATACCCATACCTATGTGATATTAGGCTATTTTTAAGATTTGTTTTTCACACATTTCCATATCTATGTAAAGTGTGTAATTATGTAAATGTACATTATTTTCAAATTATGTGTACAACCCCGGAGTTTTCAAGAAGTGGAAATTATCAATTTAATTTGCCCCACTTTCCCCAGACCTCTGTATCTGCACTCATACATTACCTATAAATACAAGTGAAGATAAAGATGCATACCTGTACTCTTTGCACCAGCAGCACGGCCTGTGAATCATTCTGGTCAGCCTCCAGGATGAGGTCAGTCAGTTTGTGGATGATGACGTCCAGGGGACCCTGCTCCTCCAGAGGCTGGCTGAGGTCCAGCTAAGGAGAGAAGTACAGCCATGGGTCAAGGTTTATGGTGTAAAACACTGCTACACTCAGGTATTCATTCATCACATTTAGAAATGGTTTAGTTTACCACAGCAATAATCCAGAAAAAACATGTTCTTTTATTTAAGGCTTTGCAGCCAAGAGTGTCTCTTAGCTGCAACATATTGCCTGTATGTTACTTTATAAAACTGCAGTGGTACACCATTCTAATAAAAAGGTGAAAATGTTCATTGAAAATCTGATTCAATTTTCCCATAATGCCATGTACCACTATTAGTGGTTCCTCTATTACAAGTATAGTATTTGTTTGATTCTTTAACAATTAAAAAAAAAACAATGACACTGTTGCAACTCTCTTTTGTCTTAGTGAGGTGGAGAACAGTAAAGCCAACCAATAGTATACTTCATACAAAATCAAAAGCAAGTTCTCACAGGCAAGTTTTCGACCAAAAGAAAAAAATCTATTAAATCCACACTTTGTTCAGGCCTCAAGTCAGAACTTGCCAAATTTTCCCTATGTTCTCTTTTACTGCCCCCAACGTATCGTTGCTTGCAGTTAGTTAACAAAGTCGTATAATTTTCATTTTTTGACCTTGACCCTGGGTCAATTGTTTCCCTTTTACCTACTGTTTAGTCACACCACATTTATCTTATTTGTATGCTGAAAAAATTCAACAGGGAAGTTTATCATATGTATCAGGCATCCTTCATTATAAACCAGTGCACTGGCCACTGAGGTAGGAGTCAGTAATGGTGATGAAGTCGAGGATGTACAGTACAGAAATGACCACATGTATGAGACTGAATCATGGCTGCACCCAACTGGCCTTGTTATCCAAAGCTCAGAGTGTAGAAAAAATAAATCTACAGTATATACAGCAAACTGCAGTATTTACTAAAATAAACTCCCAAAATTGAACTAAAAATGAATTAAGGTTCTTTAATTAAGAGATATATATATATATATATATTTATTAAGAAAGGGACCACTAATACTAGGAAATCATCAATCTGCCATAGCCCTCCTAATTTATACTCACAATCTGTCAATAGAAAAGATTAATCTCGGGGCGGCCTCTAGCTCACCCAGTAAGAGTGTTTGCCCCATGTTGGCTGAGTCCTGCAGCGGCGCAGGTTCGAATCCGACCTGCTGCCCTTTGCTGCGTGTCATCCCCCATCTCTATCCCCCTTTCATATCTATCCACTGTCCAATAAAGGGAAAAGCCCCAAAAAAATAATCTTAAAAAAAAAAAGAAAAAGAAAAAGATTAATCTCTCCACCCAATCTGCTCTAGGAAATAAATATAGTTTCTTTTTTGCCTCTTTGGTTAGAAAACAGCATCAGTTCTGATTCTAAATCATTCTCTCCCTTTTATTTATAGCTCTAACTTTGGTGCAGCCAGAGTTTATGTTGTGTTTGTTTTGAATTACACCATCAGGATTTATTTCTGGTGTCATCGATTTTACTATAAGTTACAAACTTTCTCTCCCTCTGGCCAGACCTCCAGTCTCGCTGAGCATGTTTGACAGCCTCTGAGAAAACACAAAATTTGCATACGTTTGAAGTTTAACGCAGCTGAAAGACTGACTGCACAGGCCAAGTAGTTCACGATTACTCAAAGGAGCTCTTCAAGAGTGATAAGACTTTTGTACGTCAGTGCCACACACACCCACACACAAGGTAGAGCAGAGATGCTAGGATATTGCAACCAATGCTGAGCCCACTGCAGATGAAATGGTCCAATTCACAAAAGGCCTATATTCTGGCTGAATGTGTCCAGTTTGTTGCGACAAAGGGAGCCTAGTTAGATTTGCGTGTGAGAGAGACACATTTTAAAGTTAGAAAATGCAAGGGTGCTTGGAATTGACTGCTTTCCCCCTCACTTTTATGTTGCTACATAAAGGACCTTCTGAATTTGAGAGGCAGGGTTGTGTGAAAGAAGGACAAACAGACTGTGAGAGAGACAGATAAAGCAGCCTTCAATACGAGGCTAGGCATAATATTACTGAAAAAGGCCATATAAGTGAAAGTATGTTTTGACACAAACTAATCACAAATCACTGGCTACACATGAAGCAGCAGTAATACAACTGTTGCAGTCTTGATTTATTTTATTATACTTAGGCAAAGACTGAGACAACTAAAACCAGAGCAAACATTGTACTGACATGACTGTATCACAAAGAGTTAATCGTGTTGGTTGTAGTGCTGCTGCTGCTGCATAATGCAGTCATATACTAACTCATTAGCTAATCAGCAAATGGGGATCACCTGATTGTTACAGACAAACAAGACAATTCAGCAACACCTGTGCAAATAAGCCAGAGCTGGGCAGGACCCCACTGTCCTTTGTACTGTTCAGATGCACGCAAACCGAGAGCGACCACACCTTAGTCACACTGGAGTGGATCAATGCAAGAACTGTAAAACTGTACAGAGTATCAGTTGGTTTAGGGTTGGCCACAGTCAACCAATCAGTTAAGCTGAAATGTTCTGGTTAATAATTGTGAGAAGTATGATGGATAGATGACTAATTAGCATCCCCTTGGTCCTGCCCTGTAAAGTCAATTGCACTTAGTTGTAACTGTCAGTTGATTTAGATACCATGTTCTTTACACTCAGGAAGAACCAATGTCCAACCGTAGTTTAGGGCCTAATCGTGCATGTGTGTGCACATTATGCTTACATGCAAAGACATTTCAACACACCCTGTAATGTTCAAGTCAAGCTGCATTTCCTTAAAGGGATAGGCCACTGTTTGTTGAAATAGGGCTCATCACGGTCTCCCCTAGCTGTAGACAGGTGGGCTAACGCATTTTTTGTGCATGCATTGTTTAGTCCGGTGCAACACTGGCAGCGCCGCCGCTAGTTAGCTTAGTGAATGGAATCCTATGTTGCTGGTTAGCATGTTGTGAGTAAAAGTGAGCCAACAAAAGACAAAAAAAAACTAAATCCTTGCACTGAGACAAAACATGCGGCCCGCCTATCTACAGCTAGGGGAGACAGTGATAAGTCCTATTTCAACAAATGGTGGCGTGTCCCTTTAAGCTACATTAACACGGCATGCCTTTCCTTGCCTTAACAGTGATGCATCTCAATCGCCTCCAGGCTCCATTCCTCCTGCCTGTAAAACATGCCCTTCAGCTCAAAAGTAGTTTGCCAACATGAGCTGCAAAAATGTAAACAATAAGGCTGAAAGTGTCCAGAGACTCTAGTAGGTTTGCTAGAATTGACACATAGACAACTTTTTGAAATCGAGTGCGGGGCCTAGCACTTTCGTGCTCAGGTGGCTAAGGGAGGGCTGAGTTTAGGTGTGGGTGGGTGATTCTCTATCACAGTATATGTAATTTTATATATATATATATATATTGAAAATCAGACAAGTGCAAAATCTTTTTGCCAAAAGTAGAAGACAGTACATACTACAACGTTGTGGATCAAAACTTATGATGCACGGTTGGAGTCAAATATTCAGAGTTAAAAAGAAATATTTCATCAGAAGGATTACATAATATAGCAATATAAGGGCCATATTTAAAAACAAACCACAGACATTTTGGTGACTCAGTGTCTCAACAGTCCAGCTGGTTTATTTGAATCATGTGTGATAGACAGAGGTGTGGCATATGGCAGATGCATAAAACACATTAACAAGCTGCCATGACCTTAATAGCACCGTCTTGGTGGGTCAACACTCACATAAAATGTGTTGTCACCTGTGAATAAACTATTACTGGGCCTATAACACTATGAGCAGTAGTGGTGACAGGGCCTCAGCAGCAGCGTAAGGTACAGCAGGTCGGTAAAATCTGAAGCAGTCGCTTTTCTGTCTAGCTCGGCGTGGCAGAGCTGGGAGGAAGGGAATATTTCTGTAGTTCGCTGAGACATGGCTTTTAATCTTTTGCTTACACAACACAGAGACTCTACGTTGTGGGGGTCAACACCCACTGGCAAAGACACATCGCGGAGGATGAAGCTCTCCTCTCCCTGTGCGTAGACAGAATGACCCCGCTTTAGAGCTCATCCAAAAACCCAGCGGTAAAGTCACTGATGTCCTGCTAAATGCTAAAAGCAGAAATGTCAGCTGAGGTCTTTGCAGGTCCCTCTGAGACTGAGTGCTACCAGCGGGCCATGGTGGATCCTGGAGAGAAAGGGTAGGTCAGGGCCAGAATATTTTCAGCTTTGATGTAGCTCCATGGTGGGTCCAAGCTATACCCCAGGGAAATAGGGACAGAGCACACATGTGTACTTCAGTTTGACACAATAGTGCACAAATAGGGTGAACACAAACTGTATCAGCCACTGTTTGCAGCAGATTTGTCTGTCTGCTTTGCCATTGAGCTGCTTCATCCTTTATACGTCTCTTTCTAGTTGTCCTCAGCTGAATCTAATCTCACCTGGCTTTGGCTTTGTTGTCAGACTAGCCCAGAGTGCAGACAGACGTGATAAATGATTTATTTTGTGTGCCATGCGTCATTCGACACCCTAGTGTAAGAGAAACGTGTTGGAGACAAACTGTGGCCACACCTCACATGAAGTACAAGACTAAACACGAGTGGGGATCAACATGAACGTGAATCTCCAACCAAAAACCACATAGAGGGTCAAACTGGAAGCTCATTGGCTGTCTACTCAGCATCCCTGGAGTCCTCAGTGAGTCACGAGTCACGATGGACTTTATCTTGGTCAAACTGATGAATATCTCATTCATTGTCATCTCCACCCTCAATTCAAGACTCCTAAAACAAAAAACTATATACTAACACAAACAGCTTCCTTTGGATGGTGGTAGACTGGAGGACCAATAAATACCATATAAAGACAATCTTCAAAAATTCAATATGTGGGTGAGATACAGTAGCATGCCTGAAATTAACTTTAAATTCCTAAGCACTTTTCATATAATAAAAACGGTAACTCAATAACTTTTTATGGACAGCCCACTCTTATGATGGCCATTTGCTGTGATTGGTTCTCTATCTGCGAGCGAATATTGGCTTTCTCAAGGCCGAGCCTGGTGAGTTAATCGCATCAGCTCTGTGTTACAGACTAATGTACAGAGAGCGCCAGGAGGATGGCTCTCATGAGCTCAGGGCTAAGGGGTCAGTATTGATGAGTTGCTGCACATCACTTGGGAGGAGTGAGAGGAAGCATGGAGGGATGAAAAGTAGAGACAAGGTGAGCGTGATAATGGGTTACTTAAAGTGGAAAGATGCTAGAGGCTAAAGGAGCAATCATGTATTGTCAAACAAAAGAAAAAACATCTGTTATTTTTTTAGTTCCGTCAGTCCTGATGGGTATACATGTAGATGTTTTCCCACACTAGAAATGGAAATATAACATGAGCTCCCTGGGGCTTCCAGATTTAGCAAAGATCTGTTTACACAGGGTGACGTCATAAACATTACCAACCTTCTGGAGGATCCATCCTCTTGTGGCAAATACTATATATCGCTAGGTGAAGTGCAATGTTAAATATCTAGCTAGCCTACAAGTCATTTCGACTTCTTTTTCATGTTTTTGATTTAGTAGATCGCAAGACTTTAACAGATACTTATTTTCATTATTGATTAATCTGCGGATTATTTTCTTGATTAATCGATGAATATTTTGGGTCTAAAAAAAAAAAAGTCCAGAAATAGTGAAAATCACAATATCTCCAAAACCCAAGGTGACATCTTCATGCTGCTAGTTCATTTTGACAAACAATCCAAAACACCACAGTTTCTGCCCATCAACTAATTGTTTCAGCTCTAGTACAAAGCCATTATTACAACAAATCTGTGTTTTCAAAAGACAACAAATAAGTGAATTAGCTTGTAACAAGGCTGTACATTTTCTGCCAGAAAAAGGCTAGGATTAACTTATCCTTGGATATCCAAGGTTGAGTTGTTATCATCCAGATCAGCTATCTGTCTACAGGACCACAGGAACAAGGTTAGGTGATTCAATTGGCAAGAGATACATCTGCAGCTATGTATTACTCCAGCCTTCAAGAGAAGGTTATACGGACTTGTATCCACACAATAGCAACATTGGACTTAAAATAAGATAAAATAATTACAGGACTTCAAGGACAAGACCTACAGGAGAAAATATATAGAATAAGGTTTCAAATACATAATCCGACATTACAAATCGCATCATTGATTGCAAAATAACTAAAGGGAAAGTCTAAGGTTTGCTGGGCTCAGAATTCACTAGTGCAATAGGAGAAGACAGCTTGGTACACAGACTTATAACGAGGCCAAAGAATTACAACGGCTACCATTATCCTCGCTTGTGATGCAGCCATGACAGTACAGGAACTGACTGGCATTAGGTGCATCTTGGGCAGCCGAGCCAGAGTCACTGGTGTGAATTCAAAAATACCACTGGATATGTGAGTAAACTGAGCTTACTCAATTGGCAGTGACAGCCAAGCTAAAAACAGAATAAGGAGAGTTAATGTGATTTGTAGGAGGGGAAAAAAAAAAATAAAAAAAAATAAAAAAAATCAGTGGGCAACAGGTAGTCCTGGAAAAAGAGTTATGGGGAAGGCCAAAGGGCTGTTTAAGTCCATGGATACCCTTAGCTGAGGGCTTGTGAGGATCTACTCTCCCAGGAGTGACTGAATGCACAGTGGGAAACAAAACCCTGCTTACTTTGGGACTATTCCCAGGACAAGGCTCTTTGTGAGTGTGCCGATATCGCTAGCACAGCGAGAGGAAAAAAAATAACCTCAAAGCAAAGAACCCCCCCCCCCCCCCCCCCCCCTTCACAAAACAAAAAGAAGCAAGAGACAGCATTAAAAAAGAAAAACAGAGTAAGAAACTGAGAGAAAAGGTCCTCCTCAATTGCAGAAAGCACTTTAACTGACAAGTACTTGTCAACACTGGGCTCCCAGGACTCAGTAACAATTGTTACTATGCTGCTGTATGTGCTGTGTTTAGTTACGGAATGTAGTGTACTGTGTCCAATATCCATTAATGACAGCAGCCTTTACTTCCCTGGGGCCTGTATTTACCAGAACATAACTCCCCCTCTTTTACTTGAGCTAAGTAATCAATGGAGGTACACCATTATTCTTTTGGTACATTAACATTATACAGAATACCTTGAAGTGAAAAGTTGCAGCTGGTCACATTTAAGCAATTTTATATTATAAAATATTGCTATTGGTGTAGTTGTGACACACACACACACACACACACTTGGGTATTTAGGAGGTAACAAACTCTGTGGTTTACAGTAGAAATCTGAAAAATGTACAGTACATGTAGTCAAAAGGTTTTAACTCTACTCTAGGCATCCAATCAGAATAAAATTGTGTCTCAACAGGAATATACATTTTTCTATTTTGTTACAGCAAAAATAAAAATAAAAAAATGTTGTCCACTTACCTGAACAACTTCTATTCCTCTTTTCCTGAAAAATAAGACAAACATAATGGTCATTCATTTTACCAAAAGTAAACTTAAAGTTCATAAATAGACACTGTCATGCATTGAAAGTACCAATAACATGCAAGACGTTAGGTAAATGTGTGTCAGGCACTATAAGTGAGGATGTCTGTGTTCTCTTTTCAGTGCCCAAAACTCAAAAGGAAGAAAAGACTTGAATGAACCAACAGACTATAAAGGAAGAAATCCAACACAAAGCTAAGTGATGAAACAAATTTTACTTGCAAAGTGAAAGTGATGACAAAGCACATTCCTATTTATTACCGTCATGTTATGAAATATAAGCTGTCTTTTTATAATTTGAAGGTTCCTTTTACTCTTAATTTAAATATATGACAAAAAACAGTTCCTCTCCGTAAGAGGGAGAAAACAGAAACTCACTGGAGGTCTTAAACAATTTGACCCTATGGACAGTTACAGACATGAGCTACTGACACATGAGCCTAGCTGTGCCTAGAATAGGTGTCAAACTACAGTAAATTAACCTGAATTATTCAATACATTTGTCTGAGAGCAAGACAGCAAAGTAGGGCAACTGTGACTACAAATACAAAAATCCCATCCCAGAGCTGGAGAATATTCTCCTTTTTAAAAAAGGGCACAAAAATACTAGTCTTTGGATGTAATCTGTTGCTTGGCAACCAGCAGACCACTACACGAGTGGAATTGTTGGCAGAGGTATCTATGGCTATCATAACATAATGTAGTGCAGGACTATGCTGTACATATGAGGAACCTGGACTCTTCTCCTTATCTATGGTAGTACACTGCAGTATAAGCAACTGTTTAACCACAACCTTGTGTGCATTAATGTGAACGTGCGATGTCTTCTTCTCTTTTTAAAAGAGTTTCTCTATAAATCTGTCAAAAGGCACAGACCTATTTAAACCTGTTGGACTTATATTAGTCCTTACCCCACCACTGAGAGACAAACTGCCCAAACGTAGAAGAAAGTAGAAGGAAGGAGAAGGAGGCACTGTCATATTGTTGATGGAACTGGCTTGTCAAGTGCCCCGTCCAGCTCAAGACAAAGGGATTCAGCAAAATATAACAAGTAGCTTGAATGGCCAAAACAACACATCTCCCACTTGGTGGGGAGCGGAAGTACAAAACCAGTCCAGCACCAAAACCAACCCGGCCTGTCCAGCCCAGTTGTTTTTGAGGTAACAGCCTCATGATAACAGCAGTGCAGCCATTCACCGCTTCACAACAATGTGGATATTTAATACTGCAGCTGGCGGGTTTCATGGGTGTGAATGGGGTCTTTAGTTTCATCCCCATCTCAGATAAGGAGAGTGTCTGCTCTCCTATATTGTTACACAGACAGCAGAATAAAAAGGGATGAAGGAGAAGGCCCAGCAGAGAATCAGGCCATGGTCAGAACTTTTTGAATAGGCTCGACACGCAAGAAAATATTACACCATTTCTTACTAACACGCAGTATCATATATCCATAAACTCTAACCCTAAAGTTTGGTATTTATAGTACACCATAGACATGACTACTGCACTGCACGACAGTATGTGAATTCAAAGTTTACACGTGGGTGTGTTTGGAGATGTGTTGCTGTGATTGAGCAAACACTGGGCCCAGACAGATAAAAGTAGGCCAACCAGGTGAAGCAGTATTACCTGTTTGGACCGATGAAACTCTTGATCTGGCTGTTCCTTGAAATCAACGCAATCAGTCCTTTATATATGTTAATAGATTCATTTAAAGTGATACTCGCAATCACAGTCTTCTAATCACTGCAGTAAAGTGTATTATTTGGGTGAAAGACTACATATATACAGTGGGTGTAGCTCAATGTAATCTAGTCGGACTTGTTGTCCTAGAGCGGCCTTGCCTTGATAGGAGGAAGTGCGAATATTTTTCACATTATCCAAAGATGCTGAGGATGGCTGTTCTCGAGGGCATTGCATTTTTTTCAAATCAGGTATATGCGAGTCAGTAGGACCCCTTTAAATTACTGTGCAAGTCCATGGGACACAAGCATAAACCCAAGTGGCTCTGACCACCAGGAATCCTGTAGGTCCAGCTGCACGAGACAGGCCAGACTCCACACTGAAGCATTCACAATGTCAGCTGCATGCCACATGCTGAGAGGGAGAAAACCTACTCAGTCACTATTAAGAGTATGTTATTGGCACTTTCTGTTCTGTTCAGGTGAAACATTTGGTTTATTTTCTTCACTTCAGAAACATGTATGTAAAAATACTGACACACACATCTCTGCCTTCAGTAGAGGAATGTGAAAAAACCTCTCCAGACAAACAAGTTACTGATACAAGTCAGTATAGTCAAGGTCTGACATTTTAGGGGACATAAACATTGGACACATTTTTGAGTGGAGGAGGGACTTTAATAACACAAGTCAAAAACCTGCACACATTTATCTGGTATGTAAAATCAAGGTGCATGAAATGAAGTTGAAAGAGAGTGATATTGCCAAGGAAACGATTCCTTGATAAAAAAAAAATAAAAAAACAAAAAAGACTGACACCCTTGGAGAGTTGTGCCTTCTAGAAAGACAAAATGCCTTAAAAAAAAAACAGTTGTGGTCTATAGGAGCCACACATAGGAAGGTTATCTTGGTTCCATCTTTTCCTTCCTCTTGAAGATGACTTATGCTTTCTAACATGGTATATGATAAGGGAAATATGTTAGGGAAAGGAGAACTAGAAGACAAGTTTCATTGGCTGACTGGGAAAAAGCAGTCATGCGGTGATCATATTTAAATGTGCTGGTATTTGTTGTTGTTCCTGTATAGAGGCCTTTTCATTTGACTTGATCTTCTTGATCTTTTGTCACAAACACTGCTTCTTAACACCTCATATTAAACAGACCTCAGTCCAGCTCTGAGGGAATAGGCAGGATGAGGAGGGTAGTTACTTAGAGGTTTATGAAGAGATTAAAAATGTTTTGTGGATTACAGTGTGGTAATCTGTGCTGGTTTAACCAGGTTGCTTTGTGAGAAAACAACCCTCTTAAAAAAAAAAAAAAAAAGGTAGGAAGCATATTGCCTGCTCCAATGCACACTGACAACCTACCTGACCTACCAGGGCACATTCCTGCTAAAGCAAATAACTGAAAATGCAAAATTATTCGTCATTTTTTAGCCTTTTAGCCGCTGTTATTGTTTGTGTTTTCAGGATAACTACGGCCCTCATAAATCACAGGCAGCTAGGCAATGTTGCAATGAGAGATAAGTCTGCTGCCATACCTGGGAGCCACTCCCCAGTATAGCAGCTATTGTAAATTAGTGAGAGTTAACTTCTCCTGAAGTCACATCTGCTAAAAATGCACTAATTCATAAGAACTTATAACATTTTACTTAGCTGGAGAAGGATAAGCTACAACAACATAACATACATACAACACTCATATAGCTGCCCCTCTTAAGACTGGAATACAAACCCTTGCTACAGTCGAAATACACCCTTGAACAAATTTATATTATGACTATGCATTTGGACAGATAAGTCTCAAATAAAACATTTCACAAAGCCACAACTGGTCTATGTGATATCACACTGTTCCAATTATAATCTATATAAGATACTGTAATGGTCAAAGGTTAACTTTGTGGAATAAGAGCATATATTCTGGTTTAGATATGTAATCAATGCGGAAGAGATATATTTTATAAAACAGCAGAGAGAAAAGAAGCATAGACGACATATCAACTGTGTGTTTTAGTAAAACATGAAATGCTTAAAAAGGTGCAATATGTAATATATTTACTGTATTCAATCCAAAAATGACACAATGTGTCATCAGATATTAAGAAAACATGCTAAGTTGTAATAATATATTTTCAATGTAGAAGCCAGTATTTCTGGCTAGTCCACAGAGCAGAGCATTCTGGTTTATTGGCATTTCTTTAAAAACAGATCACAATCGTCTGGGTGGTGCTAAGCTGCAAAATAGCCTCTGGAAGGAACTTGTTTTGATGGAACATGTGTACGTTCAAAAGTTGTTTTAGTTGTGTAACAGAAAACTCAAATTGGACAGATAGTCTAGCTAGCTGTCTGGATTTACCCTGCAGAGATCTGAGGAGCAGTTAACCACAGTCCTCATAAATCCTCTTAAAATCTCAAGTTATTGAGTTATTAAGAGGAAGAGCAATGTCTTTTGGCACACCTCTTAACCCTTGTGTGGTGTTCATATTTTTGTTACACAGCCAATGTTCCTGGGTCTGGTGGACCCACCATATTATCAGGCTTTTAAATCAATACAGCCATAACAATTTATGTAAATACTTAATAGATGTTTACTTTAGCTCAATTACCAATGATGTATACATCATTTATGGTTCATATTTGCCATTTACCCCTGTGAGATCACATTTATGATCATTTTTGTTTTTTGTGAGATAAGGCAATTCAATAATAAAAATTGTAAAACAAAATAGACACAAGAGTTTTGATCATTATTGGTGCTTATTTCTTAGAACTTAATCAGAACAGGTGAAAGTGCTTGAAATGTAACAATTTTGTAACTTTGAGTGGGAATAGCTGGTGCAGAAAGACAACATAGTTTCATAGCACCTACAATTAAATACACTTGGGTCCAGTAGACCCAACACCTCATATGAAATAGTTATGTGTAGGTTTCACAGAAAATGAGCCAAGGCCAATGAGTTTGAGTTAGAAGAAATAAATAGCATAATTTTTCTTTTAGCAAACATTGAAAATGGGTCCCACAGACCCAAACACCACACAAGGGTTAATTCACTTACATACATTGTTCGTGATGTAAGCCTACTGTATGTAAAACTGCTTCTGTTAGTTGCTCTACAATCACTTGAGCTGGACGCATGTAATTGGTATTATATCCACATACCTGCACAAATCAGCAAAGGCCTGAAAATTCAGCTTCTTCATCTTCTTCTCGCTGAGCCAGTAGCCGACTCTTCGGCCTTTCAGGAAGGTCTGCATCTTCACTGTGCTCCTGTTCCTTCTCTGGAGGTGAAGTGTGTGACTGAAGGCTCAACCTGGACAGGTGAAAATAGGAAACCCCACTGTGACGTTTATCTCACAACAGCCAATGATTAGCAATGAAGGGAATAACGTTAGTTCGCGACTCGGTTTGCGATACGTTACTCAAACACAGCCAGAAGTGACGCTTTCTAACTTAACGTTACTAGTCTGCCTCGTTGAGCTTAGCGCCTTCATTGGTTACACTAACGTTACATAGTTTCCGAACGTAGCTAGCTAGTATTACAGTGAATGTGGTTCAGCATCAGTGAGCGACATTCCCTTACCCCATTCTGCTAACCTCAACTGCTAACGTTAGCTAGCAAGTTGGGCAGTGACAATCTGCATAGCTAACCGATGGTGTGCAATTAGGAAATATACGCTAGCTTGCTAACAGGGCTGACCAACGTTAAATGGCAGAACAGATTCATACCAAGTAACTAACGGTGGCTAGTTTGCTAAACGATGAAGCAACTGACTTAACGGTAACGTTAACTACGTCAAAGAGAGGCTGTGGTGAGCTAGCATAAACTAACCTGGCAATTTTAGCACAGCTCCCCCCTGAATTTGTGTCCTCTTCAGAAACTAGCTCGGGTAGTTTCCCATTCTCTGTCCGTCCAGCGGAGAAGGAGTAGAAGTTTTCAAACAGGTGACAGATGACAGGCTCAGCTGGACTCACGTTGAGATGTTCCTGGTGCTTTCTCCCTCAGTCTCTAGATTGAACTGCATGCACACACCCAGGATCCAGGAGACTGATGCTAACTTCACGAACCCCTCGGAAAATACCACTCCTGACTGTATCGAATCACAGTCTGTCCTGTTTACTAATTGATTAATTGACTAACAGTTTATATTCTACATAAGTCAACAAAAACATGATATGTCCTGTTGAACAGGGCATGAAGAGTGTCATTTATGTTTATATACTTTTTTAAATGGGGTGTTGTTTAAGCAGTTGTTCATTGATAATCTTGACTTTAACAGCAATATTTATTTCCATCATCAAGGTGAAAGATGCCGACCTCTCGGGACCCACATTTCTTAACTCTGTCCCTGCACATTAACCATAGATATATACAATAAAACAGTGTATATATCTATGCACATTAACCACCCATTTGTGCTGTCTTTGGGTCGACAATATTTCTGACAGCCTTTAAATGCAACCGGGATGCGGTCAGAGAAGTTCAGTGTGTTCCCAGTGAGCTATCAGTCTAGTATATTTTATTTTCGGCGGGCGCCCTAACACAGAAAACATGTCACAGTGGCGCCATCCATAGGTAAACCCGCAACATACAGCAGTTTAACTTTTTCCATTTGCAGCCAAACAATAACGAAAAATAAAATAAATAAAGCTGTATACATATACATATATATATATATATATATATATATATATATATATATATATATATATATATATATATATATATATATATATATATATATATATATATATATATATATAGTGGATAATATCCAATGTGTGAACATTGGCTGAACATAAATATTATCCAAGTATTATATTATTTTTTATATATTATTTAGCATTATTCAAATGTTTACGACAACCCCTATTTGTCCTGATTTTATGAATGGGGGAAGTCTTTGTAACGTTACAATCAGATGACTTGCGGAGGTCTCATGGTCAAAATGAATGACGAAATGAAGAAATAAACAGGATTCAAGAGATTTCGAAGATACCGAACGAAGTTACCATGACATATTTAAAACAAAATAAAACGAATAATATTTCAATACACAACAGCAGAAAAGCTGGTGGCTGGAGGGAAGACAGGACACCACCGATTTTCAGACTTCTATCTACCACCAGGACAGGTATGTAACATCCCAAAACTTTAGACCTTTTTTAATGTCTGTTTTTTGGGGAGAAAATCCAACTGAAGTACATTCTTTTCAGTGATGTTTGTAGTGTATGCGTGCGTGTGTGTGTGCGTGCGTGCGTGTGTGTGTGTGTGTGTGTGTGTGTCTTGTTATTGCATACAATTATATAATGGATTTTCCTTTTTTGGTAAATATTTACTGTAATTCACCCACAAATATTGATATTTTTTAAATGTCTTTAGAACTTGTTTATATTGTGAGAATATGCCAACAGTTTACTGTCACCATGGAACAATTACAGTCTACCTTTTTAATTTAATTTAATTTAAACTAAAACCACTGCTGGAAAAACATTGTAGCGTCACTTCCTCCACGTGGTCTCGGCCCAAACTCCCGCCCGGAACAGTCATTTGTCAACACTGTTGTGCACATAAGACAGTTAAAGAGAGGTTGTGCAGCCCAGACCTTAAGACTGTATAATAAGCTCAGACCGGTGTCTTGTGTTCTCTCCACTCTCTTTTACCAGAATGGCAACAAATAAAGAAGACTCTGACATTGACGATATTCTTGCCAACGAGGAGGAGCTCGAGAAGGCTTTGTGTGTGCTGGCTGGAAGCGACCCAGAAAACTGCTCTTATTCTCGGGTAAGAAAGGCTTCCTGCACCGCATCCCTGCAGCCATCGCCATCGCCTGCTTACTATCGCTTTTTTTCCCATATACAAGTACTGCAGTTTTAGATGCAGTGTTGTGTGTTCATTGTGACTGTGTGTCACAAGTAGTGTCTATTATTTATATCTTATTGTAATTTCTCGTAAGATATTTGTAGTTTCTAAGGGCCACTTATATTTCTGCAGGGTATCACTGCAGTGTTTCTAATCAGAGATTGTAAAAGAACCACTTCAGTGCTTTATTACAAGGGACAAGTAATCAATAATTTGTACACTGCTGTATATTTATACCTCCTGTGATATTCTTACAGGGCTATGTGAAGAGGCAGGCGGTGTTTGCCTGCAACACCTGCACTCCCAGTGCAGCAGAGCCTGCTGGGGTTTGTCTGGCCTGTGCCAATAAATGCCACGATGGACATGATATCTTTGAACTGTACACCAAAAGGTATTTTGTTAGTTTCTTTGTGTGTTGTACTGATAGTAAACTAACCATACAAATTCAATCCCACAGTTTGCTTTATCCATTTCATGAATTTCACATTTTCCTAATGTAGACATTTTCGCTGTGACTGTGGAAATAGCAAGTTTGGGGAATTCAAGTGCCAGCTAATTCCTGTGAGTCCTCTTGTTTTAATAGGATTTCTAACTGAATCATCTGACATTTATTTTCCGATTGTTGAAGTTATTCCGTCTCTTGTATTCACAGGCCAAAGATGAGGAAAACGTTAGAAATCACTACAATCACAACTTCAATGGCTGCTACTGCACGTGTGATCGGCCGTATCCAGATACAGACGATCAGGTATTCCTTTAATTTATTTCTCATGCAATTCTGATTATGATATGAAATCTTCTGTTTATGTTTGGCTGTCATCTGTCACTACACAAAACACCTTTTTTTTTTTTTTTAATTACCCAATAGTCCAACGATGAGATGATTCAGTGTGTCATCTGTGAGGATTGGCTTCATAGCACGGTAAGCATAAGTCATCTTTCATTCAGTTTACATTTCATCACCACTTATAGTCTTCTTCTCATGATGTAGTCATTTTTTTGTCTTTGACAGCATCTGGGCTGCACTACAGTAGAACCTGAGGAGCTGCAAGAGATGACATGTGAGGCCTGCATGAACAAGGTTCCTGTCTTGTGGACATATGCTGCTCACTTTGCAGGTAACTCATTACCCTGAGCTGCTTGTCACAGGCAGCAATTACAAACCCACGTCTAACTTTGCAAACATTAAACATTTCATTTGTCTTTCCCCTTTAGTACCACCTGTGATCAGCATCGGTGATCCTGAGGAAGAGGTAGAAGTCGAGGAAGGAGCAGAAATGGAAGAAGCCCCTGAGTCCAGTAAAAGTAGCGATGAGGAACCATCCACCAGTGTTGAGCACACAAAGCAGGAGGTGAGAAAGCGTGCTCATGAGACGTACCTGTGTTTCTATGTGTGCCATATTAAGAGTGAAAACAGATAGAAAGGAGTTAAAGTGAACAAGGAAACCTACTAACACTAAAGCTGTGCTGGGGCCGACCTTGCTATGAAACCAATCCATATGGCATGACTGGTAGAGATAGGAAATATTCCCATGTTAATCACATGTCATCGGACAATTTTAAGACCGTTGTGTGATCAGAGATTTGGTTGTGTCAGAGTTAAAATTACTGTGCATTGACAATATAACGCTATATCCATAAAATTGGGTGTATTTCCATGTAACTGGCTGATGTGAGGCGTCCATGTTTGTTTGGCTTTGCTGGCACTTTTCATATTATAAAGTGCCAAGTCAAAATATTCAGCCCAGTCGCAGTTACAACTTGGATGTTGAACGCTGTTTACAAGTGGAAAACTTGTAATAACGATACCTTATATATGACATCAACGCAGCATTATTATACTGCACTAGCCCTACACAAAAAGCGGGAAAATGGAGGAAACATAAATTTAGGTCTCTTCTTGTTACTTTTCCATTAATGGTTTTGGTTGTATTTTCCTTTATCATGGTAGATTCTGAAAAAAAGTGGTTAGAATTGTGGCAATCCTTAAGCCCAGCTCAGACCAAAAATTTATTACGAGTTAAAACTTGCAACTATTTGCAACGCGGCGGTCTGCAATGTTCTGACACCTGCCAGTTTAAACCAATGCGAGGAGATGAGATGGTGTATCATCTCCATAGCAACGACTCTTTGTACTTCCGTTCTAACTTCCGACTTTTTGGCTTTTTTTGTAGCCTGTATATATAATTTGTTGCGTGTAATGCACGTAATAACATGGATAACGTTAGTGATAGTGAGATGCTTGCTGCAGTTGCATTTTAAGTGATTAAGATTTCATTCCTGGTTTATTTTTGAATTTCCATTAGAGTGAAAACAATGGAATTGTACTGAGAGTTCAGCAGTCTGGAGCATAAAAAATGGAAGGAATCTCATTCTATTTCTATGGTGTGGAGTCTTGTTGTTGATATATGAACTTTCTGAAGTTTTCAGATTGAACTGTTCCATTTGTGTATGTGTATACATGGAGAAAAACTCTAATACAGCATTTTTTCCGGGACATGTCATGCCAGACACCCAGTTTGTAATACTGCAAATATATAAATATTGCAATACTTTCATCAGTGGATCATATGCTCAATCACCATTGTGTTAGCTCCTTCTGTGATGCATGGTGACTTAACAGTGACAGTTATTCAAAAGACAGTCTTCGTGATTACAGTTTTAAGAAAACATCCCTTGTACCCATACTGTATATAAATGCACAAATCAATTAAAAAAGTAGTACATATTGTTTTGCATTTATAGGTAAAAAGCACACAATATAATGTGTGTGTGTGTGTGTGTGTGTGTGTGTGTGTGTGTGTGTGTGTGTGTGTGTGTGTGTGTGTGTGTGTGTGTGTGTTCCCTCCGTGGCAGCTGGTGTTCTTTGTTTCCACAAGATGGGGCTGGAGGGTAATGAGCAGATTATAGAGCAGGCCCCAGCTCCTGTTATCTTGCTTTCCTCTCCTCTGGGTAATTAGGGGAGAAATGACCCATGAGGCACTGCTTCGCCTGCTCTGTAGAAGACTTTGGCCAGGCTTCACAGGACAGCTTACTGTAAACTGGTGATTTTCATCTTCCAATCATCTCATTGTGTCAGTCGCCTTGAGACTTCCCCGGATGAGTCTGCAGTGCTGTGTTTTACAAAGCCCAGGTGTTATCATCCGCTCCTCCTGCCAGATTAACACAGTAACTCACCCCGTCCTCTGTCATTATTTCTATTTTAGAAAGTGGCAAGCAGGAGTTCCCCTTGCAAACGGACCCACGAGGATATGACAGGCAGCCCTGCAAAGGCCACGACCAAAACTGTTGTGTGCAGGCTGAAGGAGCTGCAGGCCAAGGGGCTGGAGAGGCTAAGACAGGGAGCAGTGTTCTGGCCTTACAGTTGGCGCTCCAAGCTCTGCACCTGCATGAGCTGCAAGGTAAATCACAAATACTAGCTCTCTTATGTGGGCTTTAATAAAGGGCACAAGCAAGCCACTTTGCAGGTGTTGGCTCTATATGTGATCCTGATTCATGTTACAGTGTCTATGAAGTACTTTATATTAGGCTTCTTTTATTAAAGAATGTTTCTGAACTGCGTGTATTGCATTGTTGCACAGAGGATCTATGTGGCTGCCGAAGTGCAGTTTCTTATGGATCAGTCCGACACCATTCTGGCCTACGAGAACAAAGGCTTGGATGAGCCATTTGGGCAGCACCCGCTGATGGCACTGACAAGTTCAATGGACCGTATACAGCAGCTGGAGGTCATTTACGGTGAGTGCGGGGAGGGCAGTAAGGAGGATGTAGGGTCAGTTTTCCATCCAAGGATGTAATCATGCAAAGTGAAATTTTTGGGAAAGGCGATTGATCGAGGCTAATTAATCATGTTTTCCTCCCTCAGGTTTCAACGAGCTGTCAACTTCGATGACTGCATTTTTAGACCAGTGTGTTGCTGAAGGAAAGGTGAGAAATGGATGTCTAAGTGCAAAATAGTCTGGAGCGTTAGAATTAAACATAGCCAAAAATGTGCAATTTTACAGTCAAGAATCACGTATGGTTGACACTAGATCTTGTGTGTGCCTTCTTTTTCTTCTTCCTCCAAATCTCAAACCTGAACCATTCCCTACCTATCTATCAGACGGTCACAGTCGAAGCTGTACATCAGTTCTTTGAGGAGCTGCGGGCTAGAAAAAGACGAAGGACCAATGCAGGATACCAGTAACAAGAAAGCCATGCTGCTATCATACACCTGGTTCATCTGGTGCTTTAAATAAATGTGAAACTGGGAAGACTCTTTTTTTTTTTCTCTGATGGATAAAAGAGGCTTCTTGCTGCATCCAATGTGATCATAAAGCTTGAACAATTAGTGCAAAGAGTGCTGACTTGCTGTTTTTGTGAAGCGTTACTTCCAGGGTGAAGAAGTGAGTTTTTGGTGTTAACGTTTCGTTTCCAATTGTTTTTATTGATTTATAATGCCTTAATTCTGAAGCTCATGATGAATGCTACTTGAAACATTTATGAACGTTTAGTTTGAGCCCGGTATGCTTTAAAGATTAAATTGCTATAATGTTATGAGAGTACATCACGTGAACATGATAATGTCCAGTTTGTCATTTTGACAGTTAAATACCAGTGTGTTTAAATTGTTAGAGGTTTTCCGGTGGCAACCAGTTAAGACAAACTTGTTTGTGAAAGTGATGTGAACAAATATCACTGTTTTATGTGGATTAATGTTCTAAATAAAGTTATCACACATTTCTAGTGCACAAAACGACCCAACTGAGAACAAATTAATTCCATATTATCAAACCAATTTATTTTGAGGATGCCCAAGTTGACCACTGTTATGCACCTTTCGAGGTGACAATAGAAAAATAGATTCAGTGAAACTAAATGTAACTTAATATCAATCTACAAACATGTTTTCTATGATGCCATACAAGTACAAAGTACCTGTTATAACTCAACACAAGCAATCACACATTTCAGATGGTTCAATTTCAAAAAGGTGCTAAATAACACTATGTACACAAAATGAGCTACATGTGATTTCAAAGGACTATTTGATGCAGGCTGGTAAGCTGGTAGAAAACAGCTTGCATAGACATCAAAGTCACTTCTCCAATAAAAGCCCAGCCACAGGCGGGGGAAGGCACTGACTTCTCTACAGCAAAAAGCAAAACAAGGACTTTTATTCAATGGAACATTGTCGTGGAAAATAAAACAACTATCCAACATGAACATGGGGAGGAATCTGGAGTTTTGCATTTTTTCCTCATGAAGCAACCTAAATGGAAAAATGATTTTTCTGCTTGGCAACTTCATCACTGCTAAGCAGAGAGCTAATATCTTCAGATCCTCTACATATTCCTGTTACTTTAAAAGTAAAGGAACATGGGGAAGGAAAAAAAAGAAAAACATCTCTACAAACATGGTAATCCACACCACCTACAACACGGAACAGACTGTCCTAATGCATAACATTTAAGAAGAAAATAGATTCTGACACAATCTTTGTTTTATACCACACATTCTTAGTGAGATTTCATGACAAAGACAAGTACACAGTGTTGTCCACTACAGTAAAAACTCAAACCTTCAACAACCACTAAAATGTGATAGAAACCATTAAGAAATTTGTGTGTGTGTGGCGCTCAACTCATTATATACAATTTCCATTGGAGATATGAGCCAGCAATCGCCAACTTTTCTTCAATACAAGATTCCTTTTGTTTGAAATTCATTTGTTTGTTTTCCCTTCAGCTAATAGAAGAGACAGGTCAGCTAACAGGTGGCTCCTACAGTGCAAAGATACTCTCATGTGAGGTTGTATGCCAGCTGTTGGCTGTAACAGGCTTTTATGTGTGTACTTGCATGGTGCTGGAGCTACAGCTGCTGTGGCTCTTAAACAGTATATTTAACAGTATCAACACTAACTATGCAGGTCCACAATTTCCCATGAGGTGGCATGATGGAGGCCTGATGTATAAACATGGTTTTAACATTTGTGTAAAGGGGTATTTAATGTGTCTAGTGAACAGTCAAATAAGCAATTAACAGGGGTTGCGATATAATGACATCATACTTAACTGAATAAAGGTAGCTAAAACTGAATATTCCAAGCACTGATTAAGGCTTTAGATTTGATTACTTGATGCTATTGGATTAAACAGAACAAGCGGCTCTAGCACACTGACCACAGCACTCTGTGCCAAAGACTGGTTAAATCATCTGACTCTCTGAAATGTACAAACAGACCTGCCTAAAGATGGGAGTATACAGTACTGAGATTGTCTAAACACCTGCGTGTATCAAAGTTATCCTCGCACACAGACACACGCGCACACACACACATACCTGTTTCTGCTGAAAAACCAACAAACCCCCAGTACTCCATTTCATCACTGTATGTCAGTTGCCATGGCACCCCTATATTATCCACTGTATCTCAGTAATGCCTGCTTGCGATCCTCCTGCCCCCCTCCACCCTCTCTGAAAACACCAGACTCCTGCCTCCAAGCTAGACACTGGCTGTGAAGCCTGACATAATTATCAGACTGGGTTACAGGACAATGACGAGCTCTGATGACCTACTTCCTGTCGGATCCAATTCCTGCATTGTGTGACCAAGCCTTAGCCCATTACTCATCAGCACTGCAGAGCCAGGAGGGGACAACTAGTCAAGTGGGTTGCTATAGGCATGCTACAGGAGGAAATGGAAATACAAGTAATGAGAGGAAAAGAATACAGCCAGATGCATTTACATATGATTTTATCACAATACTCTGCCCCAGACTGTGTACCATTGCTGGCTTGTGTAAACTGAGATTCCGATCGTGCCATCTACCCCATTCTATGCTGAAAATAATCAAGACAAGGCCTTTGAAAATAATCTTTGTTAAACCATCGATTTATAACTGAGCTACATCTAGTGTTGTGGCCTCCTCGTGCAGGACTCACACAGCATAGAGCTAACCTCTTTCTTTACAATCAAACTCGAGACAAATCCATTCTAGTAAAGCCTGAGTCAACCTCTAAACCAGCAGGACTAGGCAGGCTTGCAGAGATCGATTACAAGCATTGACAATTAACCTACAGCTCTTACTCATTCCATACTCTGACTGTGTGATGGATAGCACAGTGTGATAGAGGTAGGACAAAAGGACAGATCCTATAAATAGCAACCATTGACCACCCTTTCCCCTGCTCCTCTCAGACACACACACACACACACACACACACACACACACACACACACACACACACACACACACACACACACACACACACACACACACACACACACACACACACACACACACACACACACACACACACACACACATTTAGTGCTTTGCCATCCATTGTGATGGATAGCCACTTATAATTTCCCTTTTCTTAACTCAACCCCTGGTCCTCAAGTGGGGTTAAAGTGCAGATTTCTTATAAGGGTAGTCAGGCTTGCTGGGTGACCTGCGGTCTCTGGCGATCTCCTCGCTGACACTGTTCCTGTGAGGCTGCTGGAGGGAGCCCGGGCCCAATGATTCTCCGGCTAGAACCATCTCCTCTGGGGCATCTCTAGGTCCTGTGTGCCTCTCCTCATAGCTGTCCATGTTCCCACTGGGAGACCGTAAATGGCCTAAGCCATGAGTCAGGTCTGTCTCATTTGATCGCCCCCTTGGGATGTGTCCCATCCTAGGCTGCGCCCCAGAGGGGCTGGCAAGGACTCCATCATGCCTCTGAGAGGTCATACTGAGGACATCCAGGCGTAGCGGGTCTGGGGCAGTCCGTCCCTGTGGGCGGCCCTGGGACTGAGAGTCAGAAATGTAGGGGGGAGGATAAGAGCTGGAGGGGGTACAGCTGTGACTGTAGAGGTCTGGTCCTGCAAAGGAGGGCAGAGGGTGAGTGGAGGTCGGGGTTGCAGGTCGGCAGGAGAAGTCATACAGATCAGGGAACTCGGCTTGAGCCTCCAGTTTGGGCTCAGGAGCATGTCTCTTGCAGGAGTGGCCATGTCCAGGACCATGACTGTGGCTGTGGCGGGCAGAAGGGCAGGGTCCATGGGGCAGATGGTGGCCCGAGGGGCCCATTGGGCTGTGAGGGCCTTCCCTGTCCATCTCTGCCATGTGCTGCTCCCTCAGGGACATGACCGAGACTCCCAGTGCAATGTCAGGCATGAACTCCCTCATAACAGGCTCCATGCTCATCTGCATCGGAAAACAGATACAAATGTGTGATGTTACCTCACAATTGAGCAACTCATGATCCCAAGGACAAATCATTAAGCTGCTTTTTGAATAAACAAAATAGTAGCACAAGGACTCCAGGAGATGACACACACACACTCACCGCTTGCTGGTCTGAAAGAAAAGCTCGGCCCATAGCCTGCGGGTTGGTGCAGTCTGGGGGCTGAGGCCTGGGCACAGAGGAGTAGTCTGAGCTGCCATGCTTAGCGGCTGCATGGCGCTGGATCAGGGTGCGGTTGCAGGGATAGGAGAAGGAACGGGTAGGGGTTGGCATGGGCACACGAGGACGCCAGGCACCCTTGAGCTGAGCATGGCTGGGTGTGGCAGGGGGGTGGTATGGGGGAGGTGGAGGAGGTAGGGGAGGGTGGAAGCCCACTACCCCTTCCAGCTCTGTGAACATGCTATCCATGGCTGGGCTGCTGTTTACCCGACACCGACCCACCTGGCGCAGAGCCAGAATTGGACTCTCATCTCCAAACCGTTCATCAGGGAAGAACTTGTACGGATTCTGAAAATACAAAAAACAACAAAATAGGAGCTATAGAAATCGATATCCATTGTGGTGCTGACAAAGCAAAACCTACTTTAAGATTTTCCTTACGATTTATCTGCCTGGTGTTGTTTAAGGTCTGTGTCTGCTGCATTACTGAGTGTCCTCAGCCTTAGCATCACCGTTAGTATCCCAGCCTTAGCCATCTCATCCCACTCTAACCCCTGGGGACAAACTCTGCTTTCTACTAACCTGCAGTAGCTCAGTGGCTCCGTCTGCCAGACCAAACTCCCTCAGCACCCGGAGCTGCAGCTCATAACTGACGGTGGCACCTTCACCACAGTTGAGGGCATAAGCTCTCTGGACCTGCTCTGTGTGTCTCAGTTCCTGCAGCCGCCGGATCATCTCCTTTACCACAGACAGCTGAGGCACTGAAAGATGCACACAATACAAACACATACATTGATGGATGTTTCACTTTTTGATACTAGCTTCATGCTAGCATCACGTTCAAGGGTACTTGAGGAGTTTGGTGACATGAGCGCCAGTTTCTGTTATCATCTGGTCACTACTGAACAATTTTCTTACCTGGAATTTCATTAGCCACAACCGATGGAGCTGTGGTTGCGTTGCTTGCCATTTGCTGGTGGTTGATCATGTGACAGCACTGAGGCACAGCGTTGTTGACCATGTAGAGTGTGTCTGGGACGTTAGACATGCGCACTAATCGCAAACGCACCAGGTCTGTCTGCTCCACCATCATTTCATCAAGCACAGACTACGCCGCAGGTAGATGAAAGAGGGCAAGTTAGACCAGGAAGTCACAGAAAGGACACAGAGGTTATGCAAATTAGTTCTACTTGATTGACACTTCCTTGAAAAATGACTCTCTCTGGTTCATAAATATTCATGGCCCTGGGAAGCCCTATAAGTTATGAGGAAAAGTGTGCAAATGGACATAAATGAATTTCAGTCAAGATGATGGAGGCAGCTATTAAATATGGTGAGTATGCATCGCAACAACTGGGCATGGATGACTTTAGCGCATCTGAGCTATGAACAGGTCCACAAATTTTCCCAAGGCACTTAATGGTTAGACTGTCCTCTTCACAGAACCTCTACCCTCTTTGATGACTCTTATAGGGGACACAAATAATCCACTGCTTTCTGCGTTGTCTGGAGGCCCCATTATCAGAAGTGAATGAGCCTTACCTTAGCCTCCTCCACATAAGGAGAGAAGAGGCGGGGACGCACATAGATTCCAGCGCTCTTCTGCCGTAACCAGGCATTGGCTTTTCCCCCCTCAGCTGTGGGCAGCATGTCTGAAGGAGGGGTACTTATCAAACCCCGTTTAAGCTGTGTACAGGGGTGAAGAATGTGGATCAATGCTCAGTTTATGAAAGTCACAATGACTAAGTTGTAGGGATGGACGATTAATCGAAAAGTAATCAAAACTGACGTAATTTGTGTTTTAAATCCTGTTAATACTTTCCCCACTGTGCATTTCATGTAAAAACATACTACCACGTGTGTAGTCACATGACTCCACCCTGTCTAGTCTGCAGCATGGAAGCAAGATGGAGAACTCAAACACAGAGTCTACTGAGCAACACGAGAAGCTTGAACAAAAGAAAAACGCAGTGTCCGTCATTTGGACACATTTTGGCTTCATTAAAAGACAACTCTAAAGTAGTAAGTTAAGCCGACATAGAGGTGACGTTAGGCAGTTACCGATCACTGTGAGGTCCCGGTCGTTTCAACGGCTGTACAGTTAAGTTTAGCCGACAAAAAGGAGATTGTGATGCGGTGACGACAGTTACGTTTAGACACCAAAATGACGAGGAAGATTACGCCTGTTTCCTGGGTAAAAGTCTTGGTAACTTTTTCTGGACATTCTGCTCCCCCGCTTGATAGCCCTGTGTTTTACTTTTTATATGGCAATATTTCAAATTTGTTTTGTTTGCAATAGATGCTGGTTATTTTCTACTTTTGACATGACATTATTTAAAATAATGTATTTTATTTGCAGAAAATGCAAATTATTTTCTAACTTGCATTTTAAAAACTAATATGTAACTTTATTTGCAATATGTTTTTATTTTAAGCAGTGTGCTTTGATTTCAATTGTTAGAAATATTCAATAAATAACCATAAATAGTTAACCTGTTTCCTTCAATTACTTTAAAATCACAAATATATGCACTCTTTAATTAGAAAAAAATATCCTTCCTTTAACAGTTGAGCATATACAGTACAAACCTTGTTAGTGAACCAAAAAAAAATCATTAATTTAAGTTCATTAATCATAATGGGGCAAAATGTTAAATCTATCGTGATATTGATTTTCGGTCATATCGTCCAGCCCCACTCAGGTACAAAGCCATAAACACACAGCAGCTGAGAAAAGGCAGACAAGGAGTAGGCCTACTGACCGCGTCAGCGAGGACATCACTGTTGGGAGGTAAGATGTGCTCAGTTCGGATGAAGGGCAGGAGGGGAGACAGGATCTCTTTTAGCTCCTCCACATCCAGGTCTCTCCTTTTTACTCCCCTCTTGTTTACACTGTGTGCTGTGCCGCTCAACAGGTTGGGCTCTGGGTAAATGAGGACAGGAACAGCCATTAGCAGCTTTTAATATAATGCATATAACCGTGACTATTTATGCAACTATGATTAGGCTTTTACTGCTTTTTTACTGCTGGCTATTTTTCACATTGTTCAGGCAAGTTCATGTGCCAAATTATGAATAAATATTGCACTGCCTGCTGTGTGGTTCAGATTCCTAAAGCAGTTGCTAGCCCATACAATATGATCACTAATAACCCTGAACATAAATCCTAAATAAGACAATTGCTTACTAAATCAGAGCACAAAATGACATGACCAATCACTATAAGGCCATTTCCTTTTTTTTTAGGGTAAAGTTTGGTTCCTTTTTGCAATGCTTTTAAGTGTATTTTGGAGGCTCTGTAAGTGGGTAATTTCCTCAGAGCCATTAGGGGGCTGCTCAGGGTAATTATAGAGTGTATTATCTTACCCCTGTCTGCCATCCTCTTAATAAGCTGCTGCTCGCCCCACTTCACAACATACTTGAGAATGTCCTGTTCACTCGCCTGTAAACGAGACCAAGGTACAGAGAAATAGAGACACACAGAGATATAGGGCAGGGAGAAATAAAGACACAAAAGTATTATTAGGACAAGGTTAGATATTTTTGAGAACAAAACTGGGAAGCTGTTAAATGAGAATAAGTTCAAAATGCAATATGTTCAGGCAGTGTCCCAGCAAAGCACATGCCTCGCTTGTTTGTGTAGTTGGATTTCAACACTTCACCTCAACCATCTGGTCTAATGCCCGTGTAGCTTGGCAGTGCAGATGACAGCCCAGCTTTGATTAGGTTCTTGGTTTTAAGGCATTTCCCTCAAGGGAACGGTGTTACTAAAGTCGTCACGGTGTCGTCAGTGTGTGTGTGTGTGTGTGTGTGTGTGTGTGTGTGTGTGTGTGTGTGTGTCAGAGATTGTGTTAATGCATCTCTGTGTATGCGTTTACTGTATTTTCACCAAGCAGTCATTGTGAACACCCATTACTGAAACCTCACGCTAGAAAATGCATCTTCCAAACTGTGAGATGTCATAGAGGGTGACAACTATGGAATCAAATAACAACAGATTGATAGGTTATGTTCTGTTTCCTTACCTGTAAGTAGCCAGACTGAATTGCGCAGAGAAGGTGCTCCTTGCTAAGCTCGTAGAGAACATCTGAGGTGACAACTTGACTGAATTCCTCGCAGAGGAAGTGCATGGCTTGTCTATGGACCCACTTGGAGCCATATGGCTGGGAGCTCCACTTCAGGATGGGGACGAGTGAGTCCAGAGACAGGCTTTCCACAACAATGTCCTCACAGCCTGGGAGAGCCAACGAGATAGATAAGCAATTTACACTTTGATATTCAATCCATCTTTGTGGGCACAAATGTATCATATTCCAAGGAAAGTAATAGATTCAGTATAGATATTTAAACCAGCAAAACCAGGGCTGTCCCGAATACCATTTTTTGTGCTTCTAAGGTTCGGTACTAATCAACAGCAAATATTCAACTTCGGTGGTGGCGGCCATGGGGGGAGGGAGGGGGTGCACGACTCTGGAGCAGGAGTGCCACTTAAATGACTCATTTGTGACGTCCTGTTGTTATATTGAACCCCCCAATGTAGCACAAGTAGAATTTATATTTCACAATTACTGTTTTCCGTCAGATTGTTTATAAAGCGTTTATAAATCTCAACATTTCCGACTGCACTTGAAGACAGCTTCATTTCACGGAGAAAGAAAAGAGACAGAGCGACTGTGCTTTGTTGTTGCTTTCAGCTGTTACACAAACCCCTGGGCAGTTCAGTGCTTGAGTTTCGTTTTTTACCCTCATATAGTGTTTAAACCCTTCCTTGTGGCAGCAATAGAGTGGATGTTTCCTGTTTACTGTACGGAATTCTCACACCACCTCAAAAAAGGACTGACAAGTCTATTGCCGGTTACATGACTAGCCACCGCAGTGTGACGTCGGGTTGCGTTTCTCAAAAAGTTGAATCTGTATCAACTTTATTACAGTATTAAAAAGGAAAAACAAAGCAAAAAAATCTTGAAAAAAAAATTTGAATCCAGTCCTAAGCAATATAATACTTAACAAAAGCTAAAGAAAAAGAAATACAATAGAGAATGATTTAACTAAAAGATTATTAGAATATTTTTCTGCAGTCACTGCCAGACCAACAGTAGTTTTGACTCGTATTCAGTGACCCAGGGAGTCTCCCTCTACTAGCCCCCACATCCTCCTTGCTGCGTTTCCTAAATCAGAGCACATACCAGAACAGCAGGCAGTGGTTTAACTCTGTAATACACCAACCCACATAAATGCCTTTGATACCTTAATGTGTTTCAGTCTCAAGCTGCCTTCTCTTAGCCGTGATAAGTAAACACAGCGACCTGAGGAAATGTGCTGCCGGTGCACAGGCGCGCACACACACACACACACACACACACACTTACACTTTGCAATTGTGTATACACTTGTGTGCGTAAATCAAAAAATGCATTTAAAAGCCACAGAAGGCTTAGGGAATAATATAACTGATGTTCTAGCTATTAAAAAAAAAAAAAAAAAAAAGAGCTAAGTTTTGAAAATTCTGCCTACACTGGCACTTAAGCTCACACATATTCTAAGAGGGATCCATTTAGGCAGAATGAAACCCCCTAAAATCCACTCAGATGAACATATGATTGGCTAGGTCAAGTTATTTATGCCAAACCCAACAAGCCAAAACTTCAGTGGCTCTTATGCTCAGCCTTTCTCTGATCAATAATGTTTAATACGAAACGGACATCCATGGAGATAAAGCCAGACTGACTGACGTCCAGTTAGAGCTGCTCTGAACTGAAACACAAGCTTGCCAGGCCATCCTGTCTATCAGCTCATAGTTGGGCCAGTAGCAAGCTATGCTCCTCTGGGAAACGCTTATCTTAAAGTAGAAGATCTAAGCTGCCTTTCCGCCCCCAAACCATCACTTTGAACATACACTCTGGGAAACTAGACCAGCGATGCTTTTGCTTTTGAATCTGAGGCTTCATATCTGTCCAAGCACAACTCACACATTTTTAAGATGAACACATACATACATGTAAGCAATAATGTACATGCACAGACACACAAACTTATGATGCACTTCACCTTTTGGGCGTCTTTAGTTGTAATTGCAAGTTAGCTAAATGCAAAGCAGACACCCACATTGTTTCAAAACAAAGGGTGAAAATCCTGGATCGTTGAGAAGACAGGTGAAGTTGAAATGTGAACCCAGGCACTTTGGCTTCTTTTATCTACTATCAACAGACTGGAAGAGGGAATGGATCCACAACATCTGTGCCTCCATCTCTACCACTCGTCCCTGTGCTGCTGTCTGTCTTCTAGAAAGTGCTTTTGCTCACGTCAGTCTTTCACCTTTGCATCTTTGCCCTCTCCAAAATGCAGACAAACGCACGCACACAGGCAGACAATTCCCCACTTGGGACCAGTGGCCCAGGAAAGCAAATAGCACTGCTCTGTGTTAGCCCATTAGAATTCACAGCGACAGCCAGTCTTTTAAAAACCCAGCACTTTTATTATGAGCTGGAGATTAGAATCAGCATTATATCTAATACTTACCCGCCTCCCCTTCTCTCCACGGGTGGTACACCACATTCACTGGAGCTTAGCCGACTGACAAGAATATCAACACAACAGCAGGAGCACCAACAGCCAGCTCTACACTACACAAGCTTGGAGGACGTATGCATTTTGTCTTGCTGTTATTATTTGGAGCTCCTTGTTTACGGAGCGCATGGTCTCCAAAGCCACTTAAATCATCAACAGCACTCAATGGCCTGTAAACAAGCCTGCGGATGTAAATCATGTCTGATAATCACTCAAGGACTGGGACTTCAGTCAACACACTCCAAACACAAGATAGTGCACTAAAAGCACTGGTCAGTCAGTGAGCGAAGAAGTACCACAGTGCACAAGCTGAAACCACACCAACTGGCTATCATCTCTGTGGTGCACTTGAAAAATTAATAAGGCTTTTAATATTGGTTTCTATTTGAGTGAGATGGAGTCATAAAGGGATACACATCTTGAGAATTAATAAGGAAGAATGACAGAGCTCAACTGCTCCACAAAAACCTCCATGGGCCTAAACTTCACACAGCCAGAGGGTAGCAGTCGAGGAGCACACGAGGGGGAAGACTGTGTGACAGATGAGAGAGCTCGCTCCATATGAAATGCCTGACATAAGCCTCTCTGCTGCCTCATGAAGAGACATGGCAGCTACTCAAGTCTCAAGCGGTGGGATGGACACAGACAAATTTCTCATTTCATAATCAACTCACGGATGCCAGGAGGATTTGACACCTGGAGTTTATATGATCTTTGTTTTTATTAAATGTTAGAGGCATGAAATAGTGATCTCCACAAGGGTAATAACAGAAAGTTGCGAAATAGATAGAGAAGGAACTTGAATAAAATAACACCAGGTCAACCTCAACCATCTCACCACATTCATGGGAACTGATTAGAGCGGTGCAGCACTGTGGGAGAGGGAGGAAAGGGGATAAAAATACCCCTGAGTAGGGGTTTGGTGAGAGGGGGGATGGTAATGGAAGAGGAGGTGATGGTGTGAGGGGATGACACCATTTGGCTGCTCACCGGCTTAAGCTGCCAGAGTGACCCTGAGAGCGACACTAAGGCCCTATCCACACGGAAACGTATTTCGATGCAAACGCACATCTTTTGCATCGTTTGGGCCGACTGTCCACACGAATCCTGTAAACGCACTGCCCGTAAACGCACTTTTTTGAAACCTGGTCACAGGGTGAATAAAAAAAAAAGCCGGCTCACGTTTGGCTTTGTGTGTACGGCGAAACCGCATACGTGCGTATCGATGATGTCATCCCCACACACCTCGGCCTCACAGCTCCGCCTTCAACCCAGCTGACTGCTCTAACAGGGACGCAATGCTGTTTATAAAGTGGAAGTAGAGAACTTATCAACTAGCTAGCTAATCTGTATGCTCATCAACTCCTTGAACGGATTATAGTAACTTTTAGCACAGCTTATTGTAGAAAGAAAAATGTGTAGCTAGATTATCAAAAAGACATCAGATCATTGATGTTTGTTTGACTGCCGATGTTAGCTAGCAGAGCTAGCGCTAGCTAACGCTAGCTCTGCTAGCTGCAATCATGTCTGATAGAGTAAACAAAGTTTACATTCTTTTTCTAGGTGGCCTTTATATAACGAGTAGTGGTGTAAGTTATTAAAGTCTAGTCCATGGATGTGTTAAGCTAAGAGAACTAGCTAACAGTCATGTTATGAAAGGAAGTCACTGAAGGCTGCTCTTCTTCTTTGTTCCGTTAATTTCTGTAGCAGTAACAGCGCCGCCTACAGGCCTGGCATATGAAGTAGCGTGTTGAGTCATTTACAGATGGATTCATGTGGACGTGAATTTTCTTGAACCGAATCCAAGGAAGACGGATGCGTTTTCATCCTAACGTCTTTGTCTGAATGGGGCCTAAAGCTCGAGGGTGGGAGGTGGTGTCTAACCAGCTGTGTGTATGGTGTTAGTGTACAGTGCTATTGAGATCACAGCACATGTCTTAAAAGGTGATTGCTGAATTGACTGTGTTGACTGAGGGGCTAAGAATCAGCTGCCCACAACTAATCCTGTGCTTTTGAAAGGTTTTATACAAGCATCTTGTAGAGTGCACTGTGTCCCAGACATAGCTTATGTTGTTCATATAGTTTCCTCTTGGGACAGGATGCATTTTGTTGTCGTTTTCAAGCTTAAATAGTCACACATCCAAACTTATTAGGATTACGTGATGTATCAAATTTGTATCAATATTGCAGTGTGAATTTGCACAAAGCAATGCAGTATCTGCTTACTGATGAACCTATACTTTTGTAGTGGATTCAAATAAATCCATGTGTTAGCATAGCATACACAGAGGCGGTGCATGTTGTGTGTCTGCAGCTACTTCACAGTAAAACACAGGCTTTTACTGTAAAGCAGAATCACTAAAGTGTTTGAGTCACAACAAAGTATATAGAGTGCATTTTGAATATTACTGTTAACTTGGCATTTAATGCATTTCATAACACCATTTCAATATTTGACTAACTATTTCCCATCATCGTGCCTCTATGAAAGATAAGATGGTTATACGATATGATAACAGTGTTGAGTCATACAACCTCTCTGGATCCACACAGTCTTGACAGGCAGGCCAAATGCAGTATATTTTCAAGTCAAGTCAAGTCTTTATTTTTGCCAAAATGACGCAAATCGCCTGGAATTCATTTTGGTGAATTGGCTCACACAAAACAATACAAGACAATACAAGACAATGTCAGACATGGACAGGACAGACAGGACAAGACATCATCATACAAGACATATAGAATAAAAACAGAAAAGCTAAAAAATAAGAAAACAAATACTTGGGTTGCTACCAATGAGTCAATATAATAAATAATCAAATAGATCAGACAAAGTGCCAGTGCATTTAGTGACCCTGAGGACATTTAAAAATGTTTTGTGTGCATTTGAAATAGACTGCTACAAGTATTGCATATTGCATACTGCAAAGGCTATTCCAATTAGAGAGGAGCTTTGATAGGTGTGTTAGAAACCAGACAGTGCTCAGACCTCCACTCTGGAGGAAGTGAGAGTGACAAAGAGACTTGCTCATGTCAAACCATGGCTTTAACCTTTGGCATGTTACTGGGGTCACTCTGAGACAGTGGCAGGAGTAAAAAAGACAGTGTCATTCGAGTAAAGATAGACCAGTGACAAAGTAGACGACCAGTGACAAAGTGGTGATAGAGGCTCAGATGCGCTGCATGTATCAGACAGTAAGCGGTCTGCCCCTGGAGACACAGACAAGCCCTTCAGACTATATCAATCTGTTACTGGCAGCCGCAGCTCTAACACCCATCACAGTCAGCCAAGCTGTTTAACACTAGCCTGGTCTGCACAGCCATATTGCACATATTGCCAACATATGCATAATGTAGTTTTAAGGGTAGAAAATGATTACAATCAGTGTGAGACACATTATATGAATGCATGGAGGGAGATATTAAAGTGGACCTGAGTCTTGCGACACATTAATTCACAAAGAAGATTCCAACTCCTATTATTTAATCCACAGAGACTGACACTATAAATATGACAGTCCAGACTGACAAATTAACTTGACGGGTTAAGGCTATTCAACTACATTATCACAGTTTAAAACAATTTGTTCAAGCTGAGACCTCAGCAATACTGAAACTCGTTTAGTCAGTGGACACATTATTGTTAAGAAATTAAATCAAACTAAATTGTGTGGAGCAAGTAGAGTTGGAGAATTATGACTGAATTATTTTCCTAAATTTACTCATATTACAATAATAAAAACATGTCTCTAAATGACAAGCACAAGCTACAAGCACTGAAACAAAAGTGCAACCAAAAGTCCAGTAGGCCTATATTTAAGTTGTCCTTAATTGTAATATAACAGGACAAACATATCACAAGTGAGCCAACATGAGAGAAGAACTACATGCACTGATGCATCAAATATATAATCACATTTATGATCAAAGGTCAATCTGGTAATATGTCTTTATAAAGATTTAAGGTAATATTGCCCATACTCACAAGCACCACTAACCCTGTGTATGTGCATTGTAAATGTTTGTGATTATGACTTACCTTGAGCCAGCATACTGAACTCCAAGAACAGAGCGATGTGGTACAGCTCCATGGCCTCCTCTGTGCGTGTGCTGGCTCCACGGCCCCCAGACACCAGTGCTTGCACCTCGCCGAGGCTGCCCGCTGAGGGACTGCCCCGCAGCACCAGCCCAAGCTCCACCGCATCTGTGTACATGCAGTGGAGAATAACTTGCACATATTTCCGTGGAATGATAGACTCATCCAGCACTATGCGGGTGGGTGTCTGTAATGTGCGCTCTGTCATTTCCTCTCCTGTGCGGATGCGCCTTTGCAAAAGGTTCCTAAAGAAAGGAGAACGTGCCGAGAGGATAGCTTTATGAGCCCTAAGGTCCTCATCTGGGGTCCCAGGGCCCCCGGAGCCCACTGTTGGTGCTGCAGCCCCAGCACCTCGCTCATTACAGCTCTCTATCATCTCAGAGTCCGAGGAGAAGCTGAGCAGAGCGTCATAGTAACACATGTAATCAAACAGGCCCTTCATATCAGCCTCCAGGGAGTTGGGTGTACCAAACTCCTCACTGAGTTGCACCAGTACATCCACGTTCTGCAGCCTGGTATCCTCCGCCCCACCCACCCCAAACTCCCCAGTGTACAAGTAGTGAAGCAGGGCAGAGAACATGGGCACATCAATGCCAGCTGTCTCAATGTCCATGAGAACCTCTGCTCCATAGCCAGGGGATGACGACAGCAGAGTCTTGAAAAAGGGGCAGCGGGCAGCCAGGATGGCCCGGTGAGCTGGGAAGCAAGTACCTTGGAAGATGAGGTCCACATCAGTGCAGTACTTATGCTGGTAGAGGGCAGCCAGATCCCGCTGCAAGCTGGGTGCCTCAGCACGTGCTAGGCTGGCCTGAAAGCTTAGCTCCTTGAGTGCTGCTGTGCCCTCATATTCCTCCACCAGAGCATTTGTGTCACGGACGTCCCAACCTGACAAAAGCTCCCGCATCTGCCGCGCATGATCTGCTGAGCGGCTGGACTTCCTCCTTTTGATGAACCTCCGTTTGAGGGTCGCCAGACCAAGGCTCTTCTTCTTCCTGTCTGTGGGCCGCTCATGGCCGTGCTCCAGGCTGTATAGCTTAGACTCCCAGCCATATCCCTGCTGAGAGTAGGATGAGGTCCCTGAAATGAGCACATAATGCAGGTTAGCTTCATAAGAATTGTAGTTTGTGTTTAAACAAACTAAAATCATATACTGGATATAAAGTAAGAAACATATTCTCCTATATTAAAAATCTATGACAGTTTTTCCTAGATATTTCCTCAAAAATATTGTTCTGGTGAGAAATTGATTTCATAACCCCAACACCAGTTTACTCTAGGCCAGACTGCTAGAAACACAATCTGTCTCAAGCACCCCTGTGGTGAGGCCAGCTCCATCAGGCCAAACACACATTACCCTGACCCAGCTACCAAAGCATTTGGCTCCAGTTCAACAGCAGAAAAAAACAGACAGAATCCCTTTATTTTGTTTTGTTTCAGACTAAACTATGGTTCATCACAGACTAAGAACCAATTAACTCATAGAAGACTTTGTCCTGCTTTGTACTTCTCAATGAACCCAATCAATTACACTAAATCGCATTCATCTTTGGCTTGAGAGACAGGACTCGTACATCAGAGGAAGCTCTGCCAAGGAGATCCTCTCTTGCTGCCCTTCTCTAACCATCCATCAGTGTGACCCAAATAGTAATCATTCTAACACTGTGAATCATCTGTGGCCCAGGCCAGCTCAACCAAGCAACTACAGAGCTCAGAGTGAACCCCATAGGTCTCAGGGGCTACAGAGATAATTTGTCTCCTTAAACAATACTTTCACTTTTAAGAAGAATTCTACAAAAAACCTCAGAGCCAACGACATTTAGAAAGTGAAATAAATTATGTTTTTGAGGACAGATTTATTTAAATTATATTTATTTAAATTAGTTCTCCCAACCCTCTGGCACTAAAGGCTGCAGGGAAAGATTTAAGAACCATCAACCAGAAAGACTCCAATGGTTGATCATTTGGGAGTATAAGTTAGGCCTAGGCGATAAGGAGAAAATCGGATATCACGATATTCTTGACTAAATACCTCAATGTCGATATTGCGACGATATTGTAGGGTTGACAATTGGTGCTTTCCCAAACATTTTACAATTAGATTTTAGATAAATAATGATCAATAATGTGGATACAATGACTAAGTGGTTAAGGGCAAATCATAGAACAGCTAGAACAGTCTGGTAAGTTCAGAAAATGACATCACTTGACTGTAATGCAGACTTTAAAACCAGGAAAAGACAACACTTATGCCACATTACGATATTACGATATCCAAAATCTAAAACGATGTCTAGTCTCATATCACAATATCAATATAATACCTAGTACAAGTGATGTCTTACAACCAATCACAAATGCTACTTATTAGAAGTAATACAGAGTGACCTCATACACCTGTGTGCATACAAGTAACACACACACACAAAGCTACTATACAACCTATATGTCAGACTCTTTTTTAGTGCATGCATGCAAGCAGACAGAAATAAGCTAGCTGTAGTGCAGCAATGTTCTCTGACAATGTCATCAACACTGCTGAAATTGGAACATAAGCAAAGGTCTCAGACTGTAGCTGCCATGTCATTCAGTAGAAAAATGGAACAGTGTAACAAGCAGCCTATAGCTGGCCACAGGGCCAAAAACCATGACACCTAGCTCCTATCCGGTCTGATAGCCAGCAGCCTTATCATAATCACATCACACCACAAGCACATAGTAACAACAAAGCTAAAAAGAGCAAGACCTTTTTTTTTTTGACAGCAGAATACTCATGTGATTTTGGTTAACCACCCACGTTTGACACAAGTGTCTTTGTATATCTGCCTCTTATAATACATCATAAAACCCTTATGGCAGGGTTAAGTAGATACATTGCTTGTTAATGCATTTGTGTCTGTTGTATGAATCAATAGCCCAGTATAAGAGCTCTCACGCACAAATATATTCACCTCTTGCACCATTAGTTGTAATGGAAGCAGGTTAATGTAATTTAAAGTGCGAGCTTGGCCATGCTAGACCCCCCCCATTGTGTGTTTGTAACATGGGTGCACAGTGCCAAAGTGGGTTCAGGACTATAGTTTTAACACTTCAGAAGAGAGTGGCCAATCATGTTTTCCACTAACAGTTCATCTCTAACAGATATTTTATCATTTGCTGACTGAAAATACAGAATCATCTATCAGAGCGGACTTCGTGTTAACTGTGCAACCGATCACAACACTCTAAATTAACCACAGATAAAATACCTACCTATAAAAGTCTGCTGTGCCTGTGCATTTCCCCCTATGCGTGGGGAGCATGAGTGCGGATAGCTGGATCCATTGGCACCCATCCTCACTTGTCTTCACTTGCTGTTTGGGGGTCCCCCCTCTTGCTGAGTCATTCTGCTCAGACAATGTATTCCTCTCAATCCTTAGTTGTGGGTCAGGCACGGATCCTCTGAAGCATCCTCAGAGCCCCGGGCCGAGCCTGCCATACCTGGAGGGAGGAAGATTATGGAGCACAGGAAGAACAGTAAGAGAGAGGTTTAAGTCAAATGGTAATTGCTTTAAAAATGTTGTGGACTAACATCTCACAAGAATTGCAACGTGATGAGTTTGGAATGTTTGGACGTTGTCAAAGAGATAATGAATGGCAAGGGGGGTGAATGTTAAGGAAGCTGAACAGAGGGATATCTACTACTATCTATCACACTGCTTCAGCCACATTGATTTCAGTGCAATCATGAATCATAACTGCTTTGGCAATTTTACAGGCTGAAACGCTAAAAATTGTGATGAGAAGGCTTTTTTAGAGTGACAGTCTTCATCTGACGACGTGTGTTCAGGCTTCTACCTATAATCTTAAATGAGGTCAACAGAGACTTCCTCTGCTTCCTCTGACTGGCAGTCAACAACAAATCTAATGCAGATGTATGTGATTTTCAGAGGAAGGTACAACCCACCAACCCACTTTGCCCATCTTGTCCATTTCAGTAGCTTAAACATTTGTAGTCGAATGAATAATTTTGATGTGTTTTCCAGTACAGTACAGATATACAATCTACGCGGAGTATACAGCAATTTTAGTGACAATTCATTGACCAAGGTCATATCAATTCGAGAAGAAGAAGCTTAGTATTACATTCTTATTTCATTACTATTGAACTATCTCCATCTCTATCTCTGGGGGTGGCAGTAGCTCAGTCTGTAGGGAGTTGGGTTGGAAACCGGAGGGCCGCTGGTTCAAGTCCCTATACAGACCACAGTATGGTGGTGCACTGGTAACTGGAGAGGTGCAAGTTCATGTGTGTGTAATTCAGGCGTGTAATAACAACAGAGTGAAAACATTGGAATTTCCCCTTTGGATCTCTATTCAGTTCATGTCAGTACAGTCAGACTGAGCACTGCATCATCATAGCTGTAATGACTTAAGGTTGTTCAGTCAAACTTCAGTGCTTCACAGCAGTGTTGACGGGAGACTTCATGAGTGAATGCAATCTAAGTGCATTATGTGACATAAGGGAAGTCAATATGACAGATATAGTACAACCCCAAAATCAGAAAAAGTTGGGACAGTATGGAAAACACAAATAAAAAAAGAAAGTAGTGATTTCTAAGTGTACTTTGACTTGTATTTCATTGCAGACAATACAACAGCACATAATTTAATGTGTTCCTCATGATTTTTATTGTTTGTTTTTTTTCTTCAAAAAAACAAAATTTCTATTTTGGTTCTTGCAACACATTTAAAAAAAAGTTGGAACGGTAAAGCATTTACCACTTTGTAATGTTGCCATTCCTTTTCACAACACTTAAAAGACATTTAGGGACTGAAGACACCAAGTGATGAAGTGTTTCAGGTGTAATTTTGTCCCATTCTTGCTGCAAACAAGTCTTAAGGTGGGCAACAGTACGGGGTCTTCGTTGTTGCATTTTGCGCTTCAAAATGCGCCACACATTCTCTATTGGAGACAGGTCGGGACTGCAGGCATGTCAGTCAAGTAGCCGTATCCTCTTCCTCCGCAGCCAGGACTTTGTAATGTGTGCAGAATGTGGTTTTGCATTATCTTGTTGAAATATGCATGGACGTCCCTGGAAAAGATGTCTTCTTGAAGGCAGCATATTGTGCTCCAAAATCTCTATGTACTTTTCAGCATTAATGGTGCCATCACAGAAGTGCAAGTTACCTTTGCCAAGGGCACTGACACAACCCCATACCACGACAGACCCTGGCTTTTGGACTTGTTGCTGGTAACAGTCTGGATGATCCTTTTCTTCTTTGGTCCGGAGCACACGGCGTCCATTTCTCCCAAAAAATACCTGAAATACTGATTCATCTGACCACAGTACACGTTTCCACTGTGTGATAGTCCATCCCAGATGCCTCCGAGCCCAGAGAAGTCGACGACGCTTCTGGACACTGTTAACATAGGGCTTCCTTTTGGCACAGTACAGTTTTAACTGGCATTTATGGCTGTAACTACGTATTGTGGTACTTGACAAAGGTTTGCCAAAGTAGTCCTGAGCCCATGTGGTGATATCGCTTATAGATGAATGATGATTCTTGATGCAGTGCCTGAGGGATCGGAGATCACCTTGTTCAGCTTAGGCTTGCGCCCTTGTCCTTTACGCACTGAAATTCCTCCACATTCCTTGAATCTTTTAACTATGTTATGCACTGTTGAAGGTGAAATAAGCAAATGTCTTCCTATCTTTCTTTGAGGAACATTGTTTTTAAACATTTCAATAATTTTCTCACGTATTTGTTGGCAAACTGGCGATCCTCGGCCCATCTTTGCTCCTAAAGGACTAGACCTTTCTTGGATGCTGCTTTTGTACCAAATCACATCATTATTTAACCAATTTACCTGATTACTAGCCCTAAATTGCTCCTGTCCCAACCTTTTTTGGAATGTGTTGCAGGTCTGAATGACAGGAAAGGATGTATATTTACAAATGAAATTTGTTGACCAGACAAAACATGAAATATTGTGTGTTCACATTGTCTGCAATGAAATACAAGTCAAAGTACATTTAGAAATCACTACTTTCTTTTTTTATTTGTGTTTTTCATACTGTCCCAACTTTTTTCTGATTTGGGGTTGTACAAGACGATACAGATGTGTCTACAGTCAGAGATTTTGCCATGCCATTTATACAGTGGTAGCTTTCTCAATACTTCTGGTAGTATTGAGCCATTGTGTGTAATGTTGCATATTGGCTTTTTATATGATTTTTGCATCAATGGGAAAAAATACTTTGATTCGTTAGGTATTCAATTAATTGGATAACATTGCTGTCTGGTTAATTTGTCTATTAACAATTTTTAAACACGCCTTTTTCCATGTTAACATTTTGACAGTTTACAGTAGGAAAAGCACAGGAGTAAATCATTAAAAATAAAAGATGACTGAATTCCATTTAGCTGCTTCAGTTTCAGGGTTCTGGTATATAGCATGATGGCTCAGAATTGTCACCCGTCATGGCTTACTGGGACACTTGAATACAACAGAGCCATCGTTAATGTTAGTAGTAACACTTGCACTTTTCCTGCCATGACAAGTCAAAACATCTTCTTTGAAAAATGCCTTTTGAAACCCTAATATGATGCTAATTCTACAGGGCAAAATATTTGATTATTTAGGTGGTTCATTTATATGGTTTGGTAGAGACAGACAGATAATGCTGTGCGACAGAAGCGAGTTACTAAATAGCTCCATACAGCCATTTAACCTCTGCCTATTCTGGCCAGCCATGGCACCAGTGAAGGCGCTCTCAGTAACGTTTCTGCTCTCTCCTTTGTACTGTCACTGGCTACGATCTAACAGAAAACAGGGCACCTCATTAATTAAGCACACCCTTAACGTTGTCAAAGTTTCTTTATCGGAAATATGTGATGCCATTCAAAATAATAAAGTGGTTTCAAAACAGTATCCTGACTACAACATTGACATATACCACTCAGTGATAATCCATAAACATAATTCATAATTTCTGCTTACTTTACTCCAAAATTAGGTATAATTTCATGTACAGTAATGAGGTTTATTGACCATAAATTCCAGAAATAGTTGTAAAACAACTGGTAATGAGTTGGAATGAAGTTGGCTAGAAGGTGCAAAATAGAACTGGGTAATAATTTATACAGGCAAAACAGACCAGGTCAATTTTGATGGAGGACAACAAGTGCATGGTTGACAGAAAGACAACACAGAGATCAAAAAGTATTTCGATTATTTCCAAAACCATAGTAACAACTTCTCAATTTTCCATGGCACTTACATCTTGGGTAACTTTGCATAAATATACCCAAATGTGCCCTTTTATAAACATTTTAAGAGACTTGGAAATGTAATTCTCATTGCTCTTGACCTTTAAATAACTCAATATGAAAACGTATGTATGCATTTCATCTTGTTGTGTCCCGTTTTATGTGAGACTAGATGGAGGACTGGAGTGTGATGGGAGATCTGTTTTATCTCAGCTTGCTAGTTTTTCCTGCCTACCATACCAATAAATCATTGTGTCTGTCCCTGTAGAGCAGCACTCCACAGCCTCCCAAGGGTTCAATGGAAAACCAAAGCCTCTTACTCCACACAAATAGTCACCAAGCAGTCACACTGCAGCAGTCCAATAAAAATGTTGGTTGATCTTTATTTCATTAGACTGCTTTAAATAAGCTCCATCTTCACAGGGAATTCATTTGGACAAAATTAGAAACTGAATTTGAATATGTAGGAGAGAGGAGGAAGCCCTTGAGATATATACCGTCTTGTTTACAAGGGGGGGGGGGGGGGGGGGGGCAGAAGCACAGCAGAAGCAGAATAAAACAAAGCATCCAACACATCAATTTAACAATACACTCACTCCCAGCTAGGCAGACTCACAGCTTTAACTCATTCAAATGAGTGAACCAAATTTAACTTCAGCTGCAGTGCAGAATTCTAAAAGCATTATTTAGGACAGCTATTTCCTTGAGACCTGAGTCACACTGTTCAATAAGACGCATATCTGCCATAATCTCTCTGATGTCGAACATTAAGACACTTTCCTACAGTTTAGACTGGAACAGTGTGCTGCTCTGTTGTGCTCAGGCTGGGAGCAGAGGAGGGCAGTGCCACAGACGGGGGGGGGGGGGGGAGGCAGACGCCAGCTGAGCTGGACTATATGTCCCTAATAAGAGATGACAGGAGACACTCCCTGCCCCCACCTATCTCTCTACATACACACTCAGCCATACATACACACCCTTTCAAACTGCTCACCTTGCTACACTCACTTGGATCATTTTATTTTATTCAAATCAGCCACTTGCAATGGTTTAAAAGACAGAACCCCAGCCTCCCACAGAACATTACCATACAAAACTGCTTGGCACGAGAACAGGACCGATGTATTATTTAAATGACAGTCAAGGCACTTTATTAATAATTTATGTGGATTTTCTCATCATGGCTAGAGAAAAAGGAAGTGGTACGTATCTGGATCTCCTTTCCTGTCCGCAACCCCAAATTTCAGGAGCTCGTTCTTATTATTTCAAAGCCGGTTTTTACAGGTCATCCCTTTATTTAAAGCTCTGCTAATGAAACACACACAGCCAACAAT
Organism: Gymnocephalus cernua; assembly: GCA_023631565.1. Classification (NCBI taxonomy): domain Eukaryota; kingdom Metazoa; phylum Chordata; class Actinopteri; order Perciformes; family Percidae; genus Gymnocephalus; species Gymnocephalus cernua. Next base: position 10,764,947 of record CM042444.1, on the reverse strand, counting down.
TAGAATCAAAGTGACAGCTATAATGAAGCTAGGAGGGCACGACAAGACTTCATCAATCAAAAGTGATGTGAAGAATTACTTAGGCAGTGTAGCAGATGATCGAGAAATTTATATTTCTTGCCTTTTAGGTAATTGTATAATTGTGTATGTATAACAGTTTATGAACCTAAAGACTCACATTGCTTTGCTCAAATGGCACAAAAATACCTAGGTGCTGTGTTCTCAATTGGTCCCACTGTGAATCGTATGAATTAAATGATAAAATCACCACCTTTTGAAATTAATCTTTGTTAGGCTCAATGACACAGGCCCTAATCTTCTGAAGAGGAACAATCCCTGTGCCAGTGTCACAGTCGGGCCCAAATGAAAGGGCAGCAACTGAAATACATCCCACAGGAACACTTTCCTGTCTAAAATTTCACGGTAGCTGCAAAGTGCTCTAAATGTGTCAAAGTTCTCAAATACACAGCTCATCATATAATTTCTTCAACAGGGATTTTTGTATTAGTCCATTGCTGGCATGTTATTATCTCATGAAGCCCTGTCACACTGATCCCAGAAGAAGGGTAGATACATTATCCTTGACTCGCATATCACGAAAAAAGAAAGATGCAGGCTTTGTCCAATTAAATATAAAAAATACAATCCAATTATGCAAACTAATCACTTGTTATAATTTCAGTTCATAATGAATTTATATATAACTAAACGCATTTTACTGTCAAACTAAAAAAGAAAAAGCTGTTAAATGACCTGTGTGGAGAGTTGGACATTATGTGCTTTGCTACACAAGCTGGACAAAAATATTGCTTCAACTGTGCAACTCTTTGGAATTTGATACAATCAGAGGTGCTCTAAAAAATACATAATAAGCAATGCAGCGGTGACAAGAAACCAGACTTTTGAGATAATAGGCAATGCAGCGGTGAGAAGAAACCAGACTTTTGACAGAGTGACCTCCATTGAACTGATGTGTTTGCAAACATCTCACAGCAAGATGTACAAGTGGAATATGGACCGCAGGTCAGAAAACAGAATAAATTACACCCTCTAAAATAATAATGATGTCATATTTTGTCTGAAATAATGGCTGGAGAGACAAAAATCAGTGGCTGAGCAGGCTGCTTACCTCTGCAATGTTTTTACCAATCAGGTCAATCAGTATAACAGTTAATCAGGCCATTCGACTGATTACACACTCTGCCAGGAGAGCTCCAGGAAACTACAGGAATCAGAACAGGCTAGAAACAACCGGACAGACAGAAATGACAGACTCAGATAGAGGAAACAAAAGTCTCCACAATGATGACTCATGGTGGGCAGCCTCTGGATTAGCCTATCAACCAACAATATGAACCATAGTGCTGCCTGCATATTTAGCATTTCATGGACTATGTTGCCAGCTGATCATAATTTTTTTGCTCTGGATGCCACCATACACAAACAAAAACGTGATGTTTCAGCATCAACAAGTTACTTTCTTTTAGACCTCTTTTCAATAAAGAAATGTTAAGTGTGCAAACACTAATGACTATACAAACACAGCCTGGCAGTCAACCTCCAGAGAATGAATGGCAGTCCAGGAAACAATAAGTGGTAATTTTAAGTGAGTTGTCAATGCTCCTTGTTGAGCTCTCCATCCAACAGGCCAGAGTAAACAGCATCCAGGCCAAAATCTGACTCATTCAGTGACTCTGTGGCAAATACTTGGAAGCTCACAGCCTTTCATGCAAGTCGTCTAAGCATGTAACTTCTGAGCATGTAACTCCAATAATTCCATGTCATTATACTGCCCTGGAGCACTGACACAAATACTTCACCTGGTGAAATGACAAACCTAAATGCTGAAGAGCGCAGTCAGTGAATACACCTTTTCCAAATGAAAAGACAGATACACACAGGTTGTATTTCAGAGGAAGGCAGGGTGTACAGAATGCTAAGTCTAACCAGAATTTCAGTGAGATTACCACATGATTATCACAGTGTGCAAAGCATATGGCTCCTCACCACAAAAAAACGGTGGTGCCAACAAATACCATATACACTGTTAGAGAAACCATTTAGGAGAGCAATACAAAAACTATTATTTTGGGTGGGTTAGGCAAATAATAAACTGTGAACAAAGGGGACACACATTGCTGATCACTAAATTTATAACGTCACTGGATATGATTTGACTACTGAAAAAAAGTATTGTATGAATTGGATATACCAATAAACCGTTATACACAAGTAACATTAGGCTATAGATTGAAATATATGACAGGCCATATTGTTGCCATAGCACAACCTATCAACAACTATCTGACACAGGGGCAATAAACAGAAACATAACGTTAGGTTGATCAGCAAAGTTAAAATGCACATTCATCCCGAACTTTTCTATCGATTTAGCCTCGCAAAAACGGAAGAAGTGTTCCCCTCTGTAACCAGTGTATAAATAAATCAATCATTTGCAATGGCTTTGTTAGCCTTACGTTTACGCGGAGCTATTGTTGCTCTTTGGGCTATTGGTGGGCTATCGCTGCTCAGCGGAAGCCTTGATTAAAAGTGCTTGTAAGAGCAAAAACCAAGTGAGTTGTTTGTCTCAGCTGATTAAAATGAGAAGTAATGTCCACATATTTCGCGACAGTCTAGCGAGGGGAGGCATATCCATCACAGCCCTGTAATTAGTAGCATTTCCTATGAGGCTAGGGTAAGCTATCTCTGCTGTGTCGCTTTGACTTTACGGTACCCCTCGGAAACAGCAATCTACTTCAAGCAAGATGCAATGCAACTGTTGAAAGGCGAGCGTTAAAAATATTTACCAGAAAGTGGAGAGCTTTGGGGGCATTATTTTTCTTCGTATCACCTTGTAGTTTAGACAGTACCCCGACCCAAGTTGTCCCTGGCAGAGAGAGAGAAAAAATGCAGCTCAACACCTTCTTTTTCCAACTCTGCTCATTACGCACGGCTCGACGTCAACGTCCACATTTGATCTCTAATATGCGATAATTTCCACTTGCATCGACTTTCCAGGTGAAGTTCTAGCATTTACCTCGACCAAAACTACACCAAAACCGTTTTTATTGTCGGTTCGGTTCGGTATTTTCCCATAGTAGCACAACGCCTTGCTGGGTGGTTGTTATGGCCTATCCCAACGCTAACCAGTTAAAGATAGCCAGATTAAGAAACCGCGCTTCCGGTTATGATTTTCAAAATAAATAAACTGAAGATTAAGATTTTTGCATTTGTACAAATAAAGTTTCTATAAACGCCGTTTCAATCACATGTTCGGTATTATACCTTGACAAGTAATTTCAACAAAGAGCTGTTGAAATTCATGAACATATCCGTCATAAGGTAAGTATGCCCAGTGCCTATGTCACGCTTTTAATTTAGAGGCGAATTCATCTTTTTTCCTGTGTTTTGCTTAGCTTGACAGATACGCCGACTGGTCAAGAGGCCCGTTGGTACTACGAGCAGCTTGTGCAATAACATATTTGCGAGTGCCCTCTGGTGGTTTGTTTTTGGCAGTGGACCCTAATAACTAATCGGAGTAGTGAGTAGTACAGAAGTGAATCGTTATGGTCGAAATTAAGGGTAGTTGAATGAAAACATAATTCCCCAACATATATATATTGTAGCGACCGGCTGCCAATCACCTACGTATGACCCCCTGCAAGCTGAGGTTGGCAGCCTGGTGAGAGGGGGGCGGTTCCCGGGGGCAAAATTACGAATCCCACTATGGCAACGCCAAGACCCGCCCTTCAATCACTACTATTGGCCAGGCGTCCAAGGTAACGTGACCCCATTTGTTCATGTCCTATCCCCTGACCAATCCGCTATCCTAACCTTAACCACTCGAGGTGAAATGCCTAACCCCAACCAATCAAGCTGCTTCGGAGGGCGGGTCTTGGCGTTGCCATAGTGGGATTCGTAATTTTGCTTCCCGGGGGGTATATAGCCAACGGAGAGAGGAAGTTCGGCCTCTTGGGAGTTCCGGCCAAGCTCGGCCCTCTCTGTGTGTTCTAATACCTGTAGCTTTTGTTGGTAGCTAATAAAGGAGTTAACTAGACTCTGACCCGTGTATGATTCATTACAATATTTTTTATTTTTATTTATTAACTTGTATCTCTTTTATAGAGGTTTGTCTACGTGGGATTACTATGATGTAAACTATAACACGAAACTACGCCATAGAAATTTAAATCAAAGTTTAAACCATCTAATCTACGTAGGCTACCATATGCAGCTGTTCAAATTGGTTTATTGTAATGCCCTTTGATTGAAGTTCTTTTGGCCTCCTGTTGAGGGCGACACAATACAAGTAATGTAGGTTAAACGTCTTTGGCACATATACTGTATAGTATGGCCTTTCTTTTTTAATCATCATTTATGGACTCCGAGGTCATTTTTTGCAGTTTTGCTATAAACAGGATCCCCAATTTGTATACATTCAAAAGCCCCGTAAGACGTCATAATAACACAGAGTAGAATGACATTGAATAGGTAATAGGGAAAGACAACTGAATGGGACTCCTGTAAAATCAAGCACTCAAATTTAGGTTTATTCTAATATAGCAATATGGGTCATCAATTCAGATAATCTGACCCAAGGCCTATATGTTCATGTTGTGGTGAGTTTTTGTAGAGGATGATGAAGGACTTTTTAAGCTTTATTGTTGTTGATGTTTTTCCAATAGGGATTGGATTTGGTGCTATCCAACTATAAAACACTTTTTAATCAAGGATGCATGGCAAAATTGAATTACCCCCCCCAGAACAATTCATTTGTTTTTCTACTTAATTATTTCCCTCTGCAACCATGTCTAGAAAATCTGTTTCAACCCTGCATGTTACAGTTTTTGGCATTTTTATTTTATTTATTCTTCATGTGCAAGAGTTTATGCTAAAACCTGATCTTTCAAAATAAAAAAATATGAAAGATACTGATAATAACTCAAAAACTTGGCAGATTTTGCCCACTTGTTTCTTCTTGATTCATTGTAAATATCCCCATATTTTAATTAATTGTCAAAAAATGCCTGACTATCTATTGGAAGCCCATGTTAAAATTGGTCCACATTAGTTGTACATTTAAGTTTAAGTTTTACATTTAAGAGAAATGTTGGATCAGTTGATTACTGTTAACTTAAGCAAAACTCCATATTTAAATACAATTGCTGTCAAGAGTTCATTACAATGTACAATCCCTATTATACAGAGTTTTTTGTACAGTTAATTTGATGGTCTCACAGACAAGGCCATAATTCTTATCCTGATGAGAAGTTGGTCAGTATATTTACATGAGTGTCTTTGGTCCATGGAAGTAACTCCTCCCAGGAACAGTGGTGGGAATTACATGAAAGTAGTGACTATCTGTTAGTATCTCACAGGATATGAGGAGAAATTTCCACAGGAACATTAACATTTTCCAGTAGATGCGAGTGACTTTGTGAGCAGAACGATGTTCTCCCTTCTTAGGAGACCCACACTGACCTGGTCCACGTTGATGAAAGCCATTCAGCAAAATCACAGGTCAACCATCTACAGCAAGCCGCCTAAAGAAAAGATCGGGCCAGCGGTAGGACTGAATATCTTAGTAGTTGTTTGGTAGAAGTTGAATAGACAGACATCCCATGTTGTTTGTATCATAATGTACTGCGACATCAGGGAATCTATGGTTTTATGTGTGCTAACTTGGTGCTAAATTACAATTAATCAAATGATAAGGACCCTGTTGCCACACAAACAGTGCAACAGTCGTGAGAAGTCAGTATCTGTGATACTTCACTGTATTTCCCCTAATGCGAGGAATTCAAGCGAACTGTGTTCCCCAGTCTGTAAAGTGGAAGAGATGTTTTATTCATTTGTTATCCCTAAGTCAGTGTGAAGCTCTGGCCTCTGTAAAGGAATCCTATGATGGAACTGCAACATAGCGGCCGGTGTTTATGCCACTATAAATCTGTTGATCTGTCCTCAGGGACATACACAGGGGCTTTTACAAAGCCTGGCTCAGGTTAGGAATACCAGAGTGCAGAGGGACAAAGGGAATAGCATGGTAGGACGATATAAATGGGGGCTGCTGTTATATGTCCCGGTGAGTCACAGAGATCAAGTCCTTCTGTTGTGGACACAGGTGTTCTCTCCCTTTATTCAACCTCTAGCTGATGACAGGAGAGGTTTAGGAGCTATAAGACGGTGCATTGAAATGTGTCATAAATAATCTTTCCTCATGCAATTATGTTTATGTTCTCTCTTTCTTGCAGCAATCTGTCTTTGCCATATGTGTGTTTGCTGTGGCTCTCTTGGGCCCGGCTGGATGGATCATGCATCACATCCCAGAGTACCGACAGAGATCACCTCCACAAACCTGACTTCTGCATAAACTCTGCAATCATGAAGGCACCCATGCACACATGTTATTGTGTGTGGATTTTTTCCAATGTGTATGTCATGAAGGGAAGTAAAACTTGATCATGAAACTTACCCTCTATAAAGACTTTGATATACTATCTGCTGTGGTATGTTTTCTTTCTAAGACATAGGATGTATAAAAAAATAGGCCAATTTGTTGACTGGTCTGATTACTGTAATGTTTGGAAAATGTTTAATATTTGCTCCATAGCATAAACAGTAGTAAGCGAATGACAGCAGTGACAGGATGTTGCTCCCAATCAGCTGGAGATGAGATGGAAATACTCCAACAGTTCAAACTATAATGGGAATTGTCTGTCAGTCTGTCAGTGGTTCAGACCCTGGAGTCTGTTTATCTTTCAGTTGCATTTTGCTCCTACAAAATGATGCAGAACTTCATTTAAAAAAAAAAAATGCTGCATGTATCACAGGCTTGAAGAATGGTATATAAGTAGGCCTATATTTGTAAATGAATCACTCTTACTCAAGGCCTTCATGTGTTACTGGGGATTAATATTAGCCTAATTATAATATACAGACCAGTATTCACTGCCTGTTATCAAAATTAGGAAATACAATCAAAAACAAAAGGAAAATCTGAATATCCTAAAACACACAAAAACACAAAATATGTTAAAATATAATGTTGCTCCATGCAGGACACGTCATGCTTATGATAATGACAATGTAACAACCATCTGTTGCATGTTTTGCTTTTATATGCAGCTCAGATACGCAAATGCGGAGGAATATCTCGGCAAACACCAATTTCCTTGGTATTTCCCTCCTATAATGTTCAAAGAGGACTAATGGGGTTGTTGGAAATCTTGAATGACAATTTGTCAAAGGTGGATCAGTCCATCTCGAAAGGTATGCTGTGGCAGATGAATATCAACGGTCCTCTCTGCCCCGAAAGAATACAATTCTCAAAATTAAAATCAAACTCACAAAATTGGATTTTCGTTTTAATTCCGCTGAAAGCGACCGCACCACCGCTAAAAAGCCACAGTGTACAAATCCATCGCGCAGAGTGGTACAATCAAGCCGAGCCTGGGCTGCAAGGAGGGTATATTCACTTTTTCACGACAGAAGGAAACAACGCCGGGGAGGAAAAAAAACACCAAAACAATTGACATTCTGGGTTTAACGGTTCCCAAAGTGTCTGCGAAATGTCTACGAAGGCAGAGCAGTGTAAGTACGGCCGAGTGTCTGTTTTTCCTGTCTTGTCATGGAGGTTTGGAAACTGGAAATGTGATTTTTGTTTTAATCAAGAAAGCGAATGAGGGGAGCTGTCCTTGGTGATAAAACCGCGGTTGCCATGGCAGGTTGCAACACGTCCTCTCACTGCAGAGGATGGCTGGAGGGCTCAGCGCACGCAGGAAGCCACTGTGTATAATGTGTATTTCTCGGCAAGGGAAAACAATGTAATGGCTACATCGTCATGTTATCTTTTTGTGATTGTTTGATTGACTTGGCTGGATGAGGCGCGTGCAGAAAGCGAGGTGTGCTGCTGGTCTCAAGGTCGACCTGACAGATTCTTTACTGAACAATATGGTGGCATTAGAATGATCAATAACGTGGTTTGATCACACCGTCCTGAAGGCTCTTGTTCATTTTCCTCCTAAATCCTCCGATTGCTTTTGAACAGGTGGAAAGCAAACCCCCTATCTTCAGAATTTCTTCAATTTTGGTACTGAATGATATCTGCAGACTTTTAATCACATATTGCTCCATAACGTATGGGGTCAAACTTGATGTTTGGGGGCTTCCATTTCAATTGGCAGTGTTGCTGATTGTTTAGTGGTCAATATAGCTGGTCAGCTGTTATCTCCATCATTTTTCTATTTATTGCTGTGTTTAGGCATCACAATGTGATGAGAAGCATGTTTGTTTTGCAGCACATAGGCTACATGCTTAAAGCCTGCAGCTGTTATTTTTATTTTTGGGGTTTGTCATTTACAGGTCAGGGAGGAAGCTAAACACCACTGCCCAAAGTCACAGAAAATGGGTCAGTGATCACCCGCTCCAACTTAATTTAACTCTTAATTTAAACCGACAAAAATAACATGTTTATACCTAAAACCCTGACCTGAGGGAGAAGTTCAACATAGAAGGGGGGGGGGGGTGGTCAATGCTGCTCTCAGTATCATCTGCAAAGGGATGAGTAAACCCTCTCTCATGTCTCATGCTGGCTGCATTTTCCCAGCTTGTCTTGGGACTTGAACTGGCAACCTTTTGTACATGAGCTTGTTTCTGTAAGCAATAGGTTACTGCTTCCTCTAGGGGTTCCTGTGACCTCGCTGCTGCAAAAAAAGGTCCCCTGGTGAAGGCCAGACAGCCATGGGAACAGAGACTCTTTGTTTGACTTGATAATTGGAGCATCCACGTTTCATGCCGTCTTACATGAACCAAGAAATACAGCTCCATGCATGTTCTACCATTTGCCTTATCTGTGCACTCAGATTCATATGATAGTCTCACTAGTGTTGATTTGCTTGTTACTCTGCTCTTTATTTTGTCTAGTTGCCTCTAAGATACGATACTTGCAAGAGTATCACAACCGTGTGCAACACAATATTTACCCTGTGCCCTCCGGAACAGACATTGCAAACACACTGAAATACTTTTCCCAAACCCTGCTCAGGTAAGTACCCTGCTTTGGAGCTAACAGGTGAAGTAACAGACTGTAGAATGTAAATGATATTTAGCTTCCTCACATCAGATGAGATAACTTACAGCAGGTTGTTCTGACACACTTCTTGAAAGAGTTGACAGTGACACCATTAATATGAATTTAGTATGTCAAGAGGAAGTTATGGAAGTGGCCAACTGTGTCTACTGCTTGCCCTGCTTTGAAAGATAGAAGAAGATGGAGCAGATTTCCTACAGAGTTATGGTGTTGTTTTAAAGCAGCAACAGAGATAGATGGCTCAGTTATGTTTATTGATTCAGTGGTTGCCTGTTAAATGAACGCTTCCCTGGGGCGGCCTGTTGTGTCCTTCCCAGAGGGGCCTGGTGCAGGGCAGCTCCTTCGGCTCTGCAGTTGCAGGGTCAGCCTGCTCCCCTGGGTGCTGTGAAAGCCTGAGGAAGGAACAGCATGTTATTTCCTCCTCCTCCAACACAGGTCAAGTAGGCAGCCATTTTGGACACATCAGATTTCACGATGTGTCATGTCCCTGTTTTTCCAGCCGGAACTTCTTCCATATCAGAGTAGGCTGCAGTGATAGGATCATTTGATATGTCATATGGTTGGTTTAGTCTTCCTGCCTCCTGGCTTCACAGGAAATATTAGTGCTGTCCAAACTTATTAGCTAATTTACAAAAAGGATGGGATTACTGGAGGCTGAACTTGTATGCCCCACTTTTATTATTATTATCAGCTTAGGGTGCAATCTATTTGAGATTGGCAGCCAGCCTCAATTCTACACTTTATGCCTCAGCCCCATAAGGATTATTCCTCTGCTGAGTGATGCTCACAAAGTATCCTGGTTACTTTGTGCTTTGCTGAGGGGCTGTCCAGCACCAGCAGCCACTGTGCTTTTTTAAACATGGCCTATCTTATGTCTTTGGCACAGATGGAGCATGACAGGGGCTGCAACTGTGGGAATCTGTGTAAATCAAGTGATGATTTGGTCTCTGAGGGGCATTTGAGTGCGAAAGGAACGATGCCACTGTTAACAGCTTCTTATTATTTTCCCTGAAGCAGAGCTTCTTAGCCTCAGACATGCATAACAAATAATTCTCCCCACCATTAGAGGGGTCTAGTTTCCTCAGCAGGGACTCCAGGATTATCCATATACCTGTGCCTTCTGAAGCCCGGGGTGAAGAAAGAAAGAAGGGAAATGAAAAAGAACGACAGTGAGAAAGTAAGAGTAGTGAGCCTTAAAAAGTGGAGCAGGTGTGTGTCATGTTCCTGGAAAGAAAAACTGGAATGGCCAAAGGAGGTGTTTGCTGATTCACACACCAATTTTAGTTTTAGCACAGGTCAGATGCAGAACAGAAAATAAAGAAAGGTTAAAATTTAATGACAATTACTTTATATATGCTTCCTTAAAGAAGAGGCAAAGCTGTGTCATATTTCTCAAAGGTCAGATTGAGCTCCTTGCATCAGTGAGCCATGCTGACTTCATGCCAAACTCTATCACTCTGAGAATATATAGTATTGTTTAGACATAGTTCTCTGTAATATTGTAACTTTAGGAAGTCTGATTGTGCTTTAAATTCCTGCTACACACACGCAGTCAATGATTTTGTATTGCCAGTGCAGGGTTTGACAGTCTATGTATGTCATGTGTCTGTATCAGTGCATTTCTACATGTGTTTTATGTGTCGTACATGTTTGTAATTCTTTGTCGTTTGTATGTATGTGTGTGTGTATGCACATATGTGTGGGTCTTTGTGTGTTCAGTGTATGCGTGTGAGCGTGTCTGATCTCTATGTTCATTGTTCAAAATAATGATGTGTTCTATGTGAGAAATGGGCAGTGAAAAAGTCATACTCTGAGATACAGTCTGTTGTTGTGAATTAGTCCTGTTTGAGTTTACGCTGTATATAATAACGCAGCTTTATGAATTAATCTACACTGATTAAAATCTTACAGAGTATAACTTTGAGGGGATAAGTCAGAAATTGTTACATTCTGCTGTTGACAGTATAAACTGTTAAGCTCAACATTATGCATCTAATGTTATGTTAAAAACTCTTGAAATCCCCTTTCTCACTTGCCAAGAATGCTGTAACTCTACTTTTTGAGTGACCTTTCAAAATAAAAACAATAATAAAAAAAACAATACATCAGCATTTATAATCTGGGCTCTCTTGATAAATCCCAATCATTTGCCTGATAGAACAGCTTAGCTCTTTAATAATGTGCAGTAAAAAGAGCAATGCTCTCTGGCCCCCCCTTCCCCCTCCTCCACCCTAGATGCTCCACACTCAACCCAACTAGTTTTTTCCCTTTTTGTTTTTCCTCTTTTAAAATTGAATATAACCACCACCTTCCCCAGGGGACAACAAACACAATTGTCCATCCTACATTAGCTCACGAACATAATGCTACCAGTCATCTTCCCCTGATACAACCTATTCCTTTGTCATTATAGTTTCTCCTTTACCGTAGATTAGTTACATTTATTTTAGAAACCTGAATCCATATGCCTGTTGGATCTCATTATTTCTCCTGATGATACTGGTACAGTATCATAACGTATGCATACGGACATTATTTCTCTGGCGCAATAAACATGTGCTGTGACCTAGGAGCACTTGATCTAACCTCACACACATGTTTATTACTGGCTGAAGCATGTTTCAAAAGTGTCACCTCTGTATTTTCCCGAACCAATTTGGTGTCACTCCCATCCTTGACAGCCCCACTAAAGACAAGGAAATTTCTTTTTTTTTTCTTTTTTTATTCCACGGCTCATTGGCCTTTTTGCATGGTAGCCTCTGACCTTGCTGATTGGAAGATGGCAGCCATCGAGGGACAGTCATTGCACTGTACCTTTTTTGAGAAGTATGGGGTTGCCACTGAAAACATGCCATTTTTTATATTTTTGCTCCTTGTCACCAGATACGCATGAGATGCAGTGATCATTGCAGTTTGTGCTCATGTTTTTTTTGTTTTCCAAGTGCAAAGATAGACAAAACGAAATAAATTGAATTAAAGTCACTCTGAACAGACAAAGCAGGGAAAAATTGCCCATGCCTTCAGTGATACAGTCAAATAGTGAGACACTGCATCCTATGTGGGGTTTATCTGGGTTTGTTTTTTTCTATTTACGCTGTCTCTGTAGTGCCATTTCAATGTAATGTGCTGTTTTTTTGTGTCTTTGTTGTCTCTTTTTTTCCCTTGTTCCCCTCCCCTACCCTCCCCTCCCCTCCCGCCCCGGAGCAGCATTCTGTCCCGCACAGGCAGGAAGGAGAACCAGGAAGCTTCCAATTTGGCCGTGCCCATGACCATGTGTCTTTTTCCTGTGCCATTCCCACTCACCCCATCTCTAAGACCACAAGTCAGTTCCATCAACCCTACAGTTACTCGCTCCCTCCTTTACAGCGTTCTGCGCGATGCCCCGTCAGACCGCGGGGGGCAGGGGCAGCAGAGTCGGGACGCTCAGCTCTCAGAGTACCCCTCTCTGGACTATCAGGGCCTCTATGTGACCCTCGTGACCCTGCTTGACCTGGTGCCCCTGCTGCAGCACGGTCAGCATGGTGAGTCAAGGCCCAGTGCACCACTGTTTGTCATCATCATCCCGAGCCTGGCCTGCATGAAGCCACTGCTGCTTTTTTGGCCTCTTTTGTAACTGGAGGAGAGAAGTCCTGCTGAGGATCTTGAGGGATGCATGGGGTGATTGGGAGCACGCTGGATCCTGTCAACTTAATCGCTCATAAGCCATTGGATACACCAGACATAGGCCTTCTCTTCTGTGTATCATACTTGACTGCATGTTTGTTATGTAAAGTGGGAGAAATGTTTTACTTATGTTGTCATGTGCACATATATAAGTTAAATGGAAAACACACATAGGCATATATAATGTTTTCTTTTTTTCAATACATTCAGAATATATCTGAGAATTATTTATTTCCACACTGTTTTTCACGGGCCCAAGGCTGCATCACAGTCAGTGCTCTTGTTTTTCATGAATATTTTACCACTGTTCAAAAAAAAGCTCAAAAGCATGAAAACCCTTCTCCTTGACTAGAATGCGCTACTTTTCCTGAGGGCAAATTGTACTTAAGTGGCTTTAAAAAAAAAAGCTCACTGCCCTCAGCTAAAGTTCATATTCCAAATGTTTTCCTTTATTTCACTGTTGTTATAATATATAAAAAATATTTAATGACTGAAATTCCATGTAACTTTGACATCTGTGGCTGCATACAGTATGTGAATACTGTATGTACCGTTAATTGAATGAGTGTCTGTGTATCTCTCTTTGTCTTTTTTTGCCCTTTTCCCTTTCTCATCAGATCTGGGACAATCCATATTTTACACAACAACTTGCCTCCTGCCCTTTCTCAGTGATGATATTCTCAGCACTTTGCCCTATACTATGATCTCCACTTTAGCCACATTTCCCCCTTTTCTCCACAAAGACATCATTGAGTACCTGAGCACCTCTTTCCTCCCCATGGCTATATGTGAGTATGACCTATCATAAGATCATTTAGACAACTAATTCACTTCCTGTCATAATGAAACTGTACCTATATGGTGGGATAGTTGGTGACTGATGAGTTGTAGTCATGTTATTTTCATCAAAAGATATACTACTATCTTAAACACAACGGGGAAGTGAAGTTCATTCTTTCTCTTCCTTGCTCGTCTGTAGTGGGCTCCACTCGGAGGGAGGGGGGAGTCCCGGCCTATGTCAATCTGTCTGCCTCCTCCATGCTCATGATTGCAATGCAGTACACCACAAATCCAGGTAACCCAGCATATTGGCTGCTTTTGAAGCTTGCACGCAAAAATTACCTAGACTGTAATGTTACGCAGTAGTGGTGCTCTACTTAAACTGGTCTCTTCTTCTTTCTAGTGTATCACTGTCAATTGTTGGAGTGTCTAATGAAGCACAAACAGGAAGTGTGGAAGGTACATCCCTTCTTAACACATAATGCAGATATATGGCCATGTGTATTGTAAAGCACAATGGAAGGTTTGCCTCTGTTCCACTGACTTCAATGCACACTCTCATTTAACATTTCTTTAATCTGTCTATCTCAAAAAAGAAAAGCCTATTCCTGGGGTTTACTTTCCATATAAGACAAATCAGCATCCACTACAGCAGTTGCTATTAGAAATTGAAACCTTTGTTAAGTTTAGTTCGGTTAATTTGAGAAGGGACATTGCAAATTAATAAACACGCATGGTAGAGCAACATTTAGTCTTTAAAATGGATATAAAGCATGTTGGTATGAAAACCTTCAACTAGTTGCTTTCTGTTTATTAGTATGCAAATATATATCTTCGAATATCATGCACTTTGTAATTACTGTTGATGTTTGTACTGTGTGCAGGACCTTCTTTATGTCATATCCTATGGCCCATCCCAAGTAAAGCCTCCAGCTGTGCAGATGCTGTTTCATTACTGGCCCAACCTGAAGCCACCAGGAGCCATCAGTGAATACAGGGGGCTTCAGTACACAGGTCAGATTCTATTAATGTCACATCTGCTGCTTGATCTGCCCTTGAACTAACTAAAGGTCTAACATATCCCCCATTTTTCTTCTTTACTCCTCCCCCACTGCCAATCTTCTGTCTCTCTTCCATTTCCTGGATCAGCCTGGAACCCCATCCACTGTCAACATATCGAGTGCCACAATGCTATCAATAAACCTGCTGTCAAGGTGACTTCAGTCTTAAAAACACATGTTAAATAAGCCTTAGATATCAATTCTTACATCACAGGTACACTTGGTTGTTGGATCCCACATCCCTTTACGTCTACCATGCCTTATTACTGTAAGAGGATAGATTAGCACTTAGCAGCACACTCTATATTCAAAAGCTGCTTCCCTTGAGAACAACTTCGGGATTGCATGGGGCATGTGCCAAATTGCCTCGCCGAGTTCCACTGTGTGTGTCGGCGTGTTTGTTTTTGTGAGCCCCTCGGTAAATAAATCAGTGAGAGTGGGGTAATGATATCAGCTTCTATGCTAATTTACACCAGTCTCTGCTTTTGCTGTTCTGCTTTATCAGCTTCACATGCAATTACTCAACTGTGCTCAAAACTGACAAATAGAGTAGGAACGGGGCATGGACAGGGGCGGATTTCAATTACCAGGAGCAGGGAGGGGGTACTGGGGGAGGGGGGCTTAATTGGAAGCGGTGACCCTGTGCAGCCCTTGAGGATGGGTGGTATCAAGTGAGCACACTAAATTACAGTGCACCATCTGAACATTGAGGCCACGAGCATTGAGGTTTAGCACAGGGCCAGGCAAAGGTTACAAGGGAACAGAGTGCAGCATATGCACGCAGCCATCCACGCAAAGGCGTGGGGAGACAGGTGTAGGTGCCAAATGATTTCTTGGGCTAGATAATGTTATACTACCCTTGGAGAGTACTATGTAAGAGAGACAAATGGAAAATGTTAGCTGTAGTAAATGTAGTGTATGATAGTCTATTCCAAGGGACTGTACGAAAAACATTTGGGGGGAGGATTCAGAAAAAGGGAGGGTTGTTTTTTTCTTTTTGCTGAAAGGAAGGTAGTCAAAATATTTTTTTCCAAGAATGCCTTTAATGATTGAACCTTTCAGAAAGTCACTTTTTTTATATTTGTCACTATTGTTATATTTGTCACTATTCTAGAGCAACTTTCACCTTGACTGCAGTGTACACAGTGACATAAAATAAAAAATGGCTAAGTATTTGCTAAACAAGATGTATCATTTTGTTATGTTTAATTATATTCCATTGGTGGTTATGTAAAAATGATAATTTCATTAACAAGGTTTAAATTGAAATACACTTTAAAGTTTAAACACTTTATCCACTTTTGGTTATTAATACCAAAAATGATTTGTATGATTCCATAGTGTTATATTACTTTTTGAAAATTGAAGCATAATGTTCAGTCCCCCTCCACACCAGATCATTTTTGTACAGTCCCTAAATTAGCGGAAATGGTTTATTTCTCTCTTGTTTGTATGAAAATTAAACCTCAAAGTATCCGTATGTTCACATTTAAATACCCCATCCATATTCTAACTCTACCTTTCTTACTTTGCAGATGTGTATAGATCCTACTCTTTCAGTTGCCCTGGGAGACAAGCCCCCTCCTCTTTATATATGCGAGGAGTGCAGCCAGAGGATAGCGGGGTATGCGTCTGTTTTGCCTCTTTTCCCCATTCCCCAGATTCTCCCCCTCCTTCAATGAGCTGCCATTCAAAACATACATCACCTACTACTTACCTCATTATTCCTCACTTTAACCCAGGGAAAATACATCACCATGGTTACTTAATTCCCTCACGCTGATAATGAGATCGTCATCACAAAGCCACGCAACCACTTGTTTCTCTTTTCTCCAGTGTATAGCGTACTATAATTGCATGGCTCTGCAGTTTGTATTTTCTTTGATATTGAGGGAAGATATTTTGTTTGCCAGCTCTGTTAGTAAGTTGAGACTGCTGTGTATACACTATGTTGAGCAGTTTGCCTATAAATCACGCATTGTTTTTTAATTTCTTTGACCTTTTCAGAGACCATGCTGAATGGCTTGTTGATGTACTCCTTCCCCAAGGTGAGCGTTCACAAACAAAAAGGTGTTTGAGTGTCTCTCAGTCTGTCTTGCTCCCCACAGACAAATAGACATATATAATGTAAATAGACATACATAGAATATATACAGAAAGATTTTTAGCATTTTAATATGACAAAGGTTATTATATGTGCACGTGTTCCTTTACTTTGTTTATGTTTAAAGCCATAGTTAAATCTGATACTTAAAGTTTAGTCATCAGAAGATATACTTAAAGGGATATGCCACCGTTTGTTGAAATATGGCTTATCACAGTCTCCCCTAGCTGTAGATAGGTGGGCCAACGCATTTTTTGTCTCAGTGCCTGAAATTAGGTAGTTTTTTTTGTCTTTTACTCACAACATGCTAACCAGCAACATAGGATTCCATTCACTACGCTAAGCTAACTAGCGGCGGTGCTGCCGGTGTTGCACCGGACTAAAACAATGCATGCACAAAAAATGCGTTAGCCCACCTGTCTACAGCTAGGGGAGACCGTGATAAGCCCTATTTCAGCAAACGGTGGCGTATCCCTTTAAACAGAGGTGTTTATAATAATATAACCTTTTCTAGTACTTTTTAAAAATGTTATTCATTTGTGCTTTACAGTGAAAAAAAGCTACTTTTGTTGTTTGCAAATTGAACATTTTTGTTAATTTGTCTTTGCAGCAGAAATATCTGCCATTTGTCAAAAGAAGGTAAGATTTGTATTTGTACTGCAACTGCCTACTCTCTCAATGTCTCTCCATGTTAAGGACAAATTAACCTTTGCAGTGATTTGTTGTTACTGATTAACCTCTCTATATCTTCAGAATAATGCAGTATTGCCTAAACTGCACATACAGAACACAAATGTGTACAAACAGTACACATGATTTAAGTGGTTTTAACACAGAAAACAAACACATTGAACCTTGTGGCGGAAGACGTTTCATGAAATCCATTGTTACCTATTATATGTAGCAAGGTCATTTATTTATAAACTGGAAATGTTTTCTTCATTGAGAAGTACATTCTCTGGAACAGCTCAGTAAAGGCCACATCATTTCAAATGAAGCTGCTGGGGGGTGATGTTTGTTTGCTGTTGCTGAACGCACTGCTGAGGGTGCTCCCTGCTGGTTTCCAGGGAGACACTGGGATAACTGAGTGTGAGATGATCTCAGGTATTCCCGTCAGGCCGAGCAGCCGTCCGATGTCAGGGGAAACAGCTGGCCTCCACCCTGGTTTGTCGAGCAGTTTATAATCCACAGCCTCCCTTTCTGATCAGGCTTTGTCACACTCATTTCAGAAAGCCCTTTAAACTCCCACCTGGATTTACACCAGCTCGTTCATCTTCATCTGAAAATAGCTTCTTATAAATATACCATGATATGCAAGATAGAAGATACTGTAAACAACAACAACATCAGTAACATTAGGGTAGTGTTTTTGGTTGTTGAAACCGGATGGGTGAATGAGAGAACTCACCATCAGAGGACAGATATGTTAATTTGATAGGGAGCACTGCATCCCTCTAATGGCACAAGATTAGAGGCTGATCAGATTAGGATGGTTCTCTAGTGCCATGCCTTTTATTTTTAGAAACCTGAGACACCGTAGGGACACATAAAGAGTTTTTCTATCATTGCAGATGCGGACAGATCAACATCTCTAAACAAATGCGTATTGGAGAGGACCATATTCATATTCAGAGCAGTTAGTTGCTTTTGAGGCCTGTAAATATGTTTATTTTTAGAGGCTTGTCATAATACATTATTGGCTGATTTGCTGTGATTGTGGGGTATTTTTATTTTGTTGCCTACCGCCCAGAATAAAAAAATCGATTGATCTCCTCCTCCTTTCCCGTTTCTTTGCTTTGTAGAATTGTAGCTCTCATGTTAGGAGGGCTGTGGTCACCTGCTTCTCGGCTGGCTGCTGTGGGCGCCATGGAAACCGGCCTGTCCGCTACTGCAAGCGTTGCCATGTCAACCACCACAGTAGTGAGGTGGGGGCTGCGGCGGAGACCCATCTTTACCAGACCTCGCCCCCTCCCATCAACACCAGGGAGTGCGGAGCGGAGGAACTAGTGTGCACTGTGGAAGCTGTTATTAGGTACATTCACAGTGTTTACACTGACATATCACAGCCACAGTTACAGGGCATATGCCTCTAATGCTGTTTTTACATGAATATACGTATGTTTAACAATACTGCATGAAATTAGATGATTAATGTATATGTATATATTGATGTATCTATACGACTCTCTCTAATGCCTTCTCTACTCCTCTCTGAATCCTCTGTAATCCTCTCCATATCCATCCAGCCTTCTCAAGGAGGCAGAAATTCATGCAGAACAGCGTGAGTTTGAGATGAACAGGCGTCGTCAGATGGGCCTGTCTGCCTCCCACCACTCTCTGGACAACATTGAATTTGACAACAAGGAGGACGACCAGCACGACCAGCGGCTCCTCAGTCAGTTTGGCATCTGGTTCCTGGTGTGTAATCACAGTGTCTGTCAATAACAGGGAGTTGGGAGATAAGGATGTGTACAGTGCATGGCCTCTTATCGCTACCCTGCTAAATACTTGGTTACCTGACTGATTAGTTTGCTTCTCTGACCTTCGCTCACATCTGCAGGTGAGCCTGTGCACACCCAATGAGAACACGCCAACAGAGAGTCTGGCTCGGCTGGTCAGCATGGTCTTCCAGTGGTTTCACTCCACCGCCTACATGATGGACGATGAGGTTGGAAGCCTGGTGGAGAAGCTAAAGCCGCAGTTTGTTACTAAGTGGCTAAAGACAGTGTGTGAAGTGCGATTTGACGTCATGGTCATGTGTCTGCTGCCCAAGCCTGTTGAGTTTGCCAGGGTAAGGCCAAGATCCAGGTCAACTAAACACACAGTATATGGTTAAGGAATTATAGCCGATGTAGGTGCTGATACTGGATGTGGATGTGGGTGGGAAAAGGTTATATTCAGAAAAAAACAACCAACAGGAACATTATTGCAAATATCCATATTTGAACATGTTGCACTGTGCAGCAGCTATATATATCATTAAATCAGCATGTCACTGAGGGCCGGGGTTTATTAAAATATGGAGGGCAGGTCACCATCTGAACTCTCTTGGCTGTGTTTGATCTAAGTCAGTACATGCACACTTTTCCCCAGGTGGGAGGATATTGGGACAAGTCATGTAGCACAGTGACCCAGCTGAAGGAGGGCCTGAACCGGATCCTGTGTCTGATACCTTACAATGTCATCAGTCAGCCACTGTGGGAGTGCTTTATGCCTGAGTGGCTGGAGTCCATTCGCACCGAGGTGCCCGACCACCAGCTCAAAGAGTTCCGGGAAGTGCTCAGGTAATCCACCACCTCCAAGTGTTTGCATATTGTAGTTGCTATTCCTGTAATAAAGACATTTCTTTTTGCATATAAGCAGATTTGAAAGTTCTTATAAGTTACTTGTGGCTGTGCTTATTCTGATATACCTTACATACAGAATTAACAGACAAATCTGTGCCTTGGTTTCAGATGTTTCATTTGCAGGTGTATTTTTCTTATTCCTTACTTCATGACATGACATCAAGCTATTTCCAGTGCAGCTACAATACAGTCTGATAACAGATATGTATTTTTAGTAGTCCAAACATTAAAGATAAATGATTGGTGTGAATTCCACAGAATCGTCCAAGAAGGCTCTTTTCCAAAAATACTCTTGTCAGTCTCAATGGTCTATAATGCATGACGCTAGCTTTTGCAGCACGGAAAAATCTCAGACTAAAGAGGAGGATGCATTTTGGACTAAGGGGCTTATCAATAGTAGGTGTACCATCAGTGAAAAGCTAAGCAAATGGAGAAGTTTGATATTTTGGAAAATTTTCCTGCAGAAAGTTGATTGATACCACTGGTTAAACTCTGTATAAACTGAATGTAAAAACAAGAGGAAGGGGAAATTAAACAGAGGCAGTGTGAGGACAACGAAATTGTAACATGGAAGAACATTAAAAAAAACAGGAGTGAACTGAATATCACTGTGATTGTGTAACTATCCGAGGAACGTAATATTGTGTTTGCCTTTTGCTTACAGTAAAATGTTTGATATTGAGCTGTGCCCCCTGCCCTTCTCTATGGAAGAAATGTTTGGCTTCATCAGCTGCAGATTCTCTGGCTACCCAGCGTCTGTGCAAGAGCAGGCTCTGCTGTGGCTGCATGTAAGCACGCACACACACACACACACACACACACATTATTATATTACATTACATTATATGTCATTTAGCTGACGCTTTTATCCAAAGCGACTTTCAGTTGCTATAGATCAGAGGTCACACATCTCTGGAGCAACTAGGGAGTTAAGTGTCTTGCCATTGGTTGATGTATCGCAGCAGGAATCGACCCCAGATCTACCACACCAAAGGCATGCGTCATATCCACTGCGCCATCACCACACACACACACACACACACACACACACACACACACACACACACACACACACACACACACACACACACACACACACACACACACACACACACACACACACACACACACACACACACACACACACACACACACACACACACACACACACACACACACACACGCACGCATGCACACAAACACACGCTGTATCATGTTGACATCCTGCGGTTCTGTCCACAGTGCGTGTGAATTGAACAGGTTGTCATAGAGTGTGAGAGTCTGGGCAGGGGCCCTGCTGAATATGGATCTGGGTCACTGAATGAGACTGAGAGAGATAGGAGGGATTTTGTCTTTCATCCCATATGCACTCACAGCTTGCTGCCCTGTATACATGGATCAATTTCAAGTTTTCTGTCACAACTATGATCAAAAGATTGCATTCATTTACCCTCATTTATTAGGTCACATTCAAATCAAACAGTGAAGTGGTGCCCAATTTGACTCTGTACATCTTTCTCTGCATGGTATACATCTGTGGTATGTTCGTGGTGTGATATAGGTATTTATATTGGCATTAGTGTCAGTTTACCTCTCTTACTCTACATGTATTCAGCCATGCATGTAGTGTTTAGCATAGAAAAAAATACATTTAAAAAAAGCTCAACAACTGCAGTTTTCACTACTTTTTCCTCAGAAGAAAATGGTTCTTGATGAAAACACAATGAGGTCTGTGCATCATGCTGAGAATTTGTTTCTGGAATATCAGAGTTTATCTGATGTTATTGTTCAATGCTTGAGCAGCATGAACACATTTCCATTCATCTCTATTGTATTGGAAAGGTGGCAGATGTTTTAGCATTGGAAATACAATAATATTAAACTATCTGCATAGTAAGGAGAAAAATATGTTTAGGATTAGTGTGAATGGACCCTTCAAACATTTCTGTGTCTTGTTTGGACCCAGGTGTTGTCAGAGCTGGACATTGTGGTGCCTCTTCAGCTGCTGATCGGGATGTTCTCTGATGGAGTGAACTCTTTGAAGGAGCTGGCCAATCAGAGGAAGGCACGCGCCTCAGATCTAACTGGCAACACTGGGGCTCGCAGGGTAAGGGAGACAGCAATGCCAAAACTACTCCCCCAAAAGAAAGATATGAGTGTTCAAAGCTTGTTTTGATTTATTTTATCCCAGTAACAAGCCAGGACTTATAGTATATTCCAAAAAAAAACACCTCACTCTACTTAAAACATCACCTGACTTGATGTTATTACATCTTTGGGAGGTTTTTGGGTTATTTTGTATTCTGTCAAATGCCTGCTTAGGATTATGACACATTTCTACTCCATCCTTGCTTCTATTTTATACCATTCATTGAGATGTACTGTATGTTGCCATGGTAACCTCCAATGTCTAAATATAGCTCTTTTAAAGGGCTTATTTGAACTTGACTGTGATGTAGATTTATCATTGAACAGCAACTCTGCATTCATTTGTCATTATATCTGACAGTAACGGGAACGTTGGAGATTAAAGGACTATCAGAGGCATAAATGCTTTCAATATGAAGTGAAACATATATTTTACTTCATATAGTGATGTTCTCTTTGCTCGTAGGTGAGCGTGGTGTCAGATCCAGGACGCCATGGGCAGCACAACACCCTCAGTCCGTTCCCCAGCCCCTTCAGGAGCCCATTCCGCAGCCCCCTGCGCTGCAGCCCCTTTAAAAACCTGGGTCACGCCACCGGCCACTGCGCTCTGGATTTGGACTGTGACGATGATGACATGAACCTTGGCTGCTTCATCCTCATGTTTGACCTCATCTTAAAGCAGGTGGCCACATCTTCCCGATGAAAAATTGCTAAAAGGATAATAATCATATTTCTAAAGGGACTACGGGTCTATTTACGATGCTCAATGGTGATATTTCTACCATACTCCTAAAGGGACTTGGTATTTGTATGGGAGTAACAAAACGTCTTATAATGCAAACACTATCATATTGTATTACTAAACATATGCCAAGGATGTCTACTGAAGTCTATTTGTACACATTTCTTCTTATTGTTCATTCATATAAAGGATAATGACAACAATGCCCACAGGTGGGATCTTGATATGTGTGTGTCGTGCTCCACTTTTTGTTCCCCTTTTTTTTACGGACCTATCCCCTGCTGTCCCAGATGGAGCTCCAGGATGACGGTGTGATGCTGGGTCTAGACAGCAGCCTGGGGAAGGATATCGTGGGCATCATCAACAATGTCTTCCAGGCCCCTTGGGGGGGCTCACACACCTGCCAGAAGGATGAGAAGGCCCTGGAGTGTAGCCTGTGCCAGTCCAGTATCCTGTGCTACCAGCTGGGATGTGAGCTCCTGGAGAGGCTGACCCCCCGAGAAGAGATTTGCCTTGTGGTGAGACACAGCATAATTTTGCATATGTATAATATAAATAAACCATGTGCATTAAGCAGGTAAGGCTTTAAAACGAATGCCACGTAGCCTCCATGTCCCCCACCACAATACAACCAAAAACACCACTGTGCCTGGCTGAGCCAATGTTGTCATAGATGACATAAAACACAAATGTCTAAATCATTTTAATCTCTGTCTCTCTTTGTTTTTGTCAATTTACAAATAGGTAGTTATTACTTGTGAATGACTATGTCATGCTCAGCTGAATTACTGATGAGATTTTGAAAGTGTTTGATTTCCTCTACAGGAACCTACGGATAGTTTGGAGGAAACCTTGCTGTTGTCTCAGCCAGAATTCTGCCTCGGTGCAGAGCATGCAAGTGAGGAAGGAGACAACCCAAGTGGCGCGCACACTGACAACCCCAGTAACCATTCTCCTGATAACCCATGTGTGTATCAGTTCTGTACACAATGTTAAAAATCATTAAGTGTCATAACAAAATATGATTTCATGAACTGTTATCTGCCAGAGGAATACCAATAATCCTTAATAAGGAATACTTCACCATTTTGGGATATATGCTTGTTTGTTTTAGCTAAGCTAACCCATAGTATCTATGAAGCTAACCTATTAGCTTCAGTAAATTTACCGATGGCTAGCTGTAGCTTCATATTTAAAGGAACATTTTGGGAAATATATTTATTTGTTTTTTGTGGAGAGTTAGAAAAGATTGATACCACTCTCATGTTTGTACGGTAAATATAAAGATACCACTAGTAGCTAGTCTTGGCCTAGTTCTTGGCTAGGTGGAGTGACTTCCTAGAATCTTGCAACCAACGGAAACTTACTGCTCCCGGCCAAGAAATAGCTGTTTCCCCCCGTTTCTAGTCCTAATACTAAGCTAAGCTAACTGGTTACTGGCTCCATTTCCACAATGACCTTACAGATGTGAGAGTGGTATCGATTTAGAACTCATGTTTGCATCAATATGTTTCACACTTGTCATTCAACGTCTGCTCTACAATAGTGCAGAGTAACTTGAAAGTTTAGTTGTTTCTAACACTACACTCTTCCTTCCAGCCATGAAGAATAACTCTGATAAGAAGTTCTCCTACCAGCAGCTCCCTGTGTCTTTGAAGCTCATATACACCATTCTGCAGGTACTTGTATAATAAAACCGAGGTCCGGAGGCTGACCAGATTCAAGAATGTTTTCTGTGATTTATTTCACACATCTCCTTTGTATCCAGGAAATGTCCAAGTTTGAGGAGCCTGACATCTTGTTCAACATGCTGAACTGTCTGAGGATCCTGTGTCTCCATGGAGAGTGTTTGTACCTTGCCCGCAAGGATCACCCCCAGTTCCTGGCCTACATCCAAGAAAAGATGCTCATCCCGAGGTGTGTGCTGTCGGGTCTTTTTAATCAAAATTGTTGTAAAGTTGTTGTATTTAACCAACTGCTTGAAAGCAATGTGTGTGTGTGTGTGTGTGTGTGTGTGTGTGTGTGTGTCTAACTTGGTGGTGTGTCTAACTTGGTGTTTGTGTTACAGTCTGTGGTCCATGTTGAAGTCAGAGTTTTGCCAGCTGGCCTCCCTGTCTGTGCCTCAGCTTCTCCATGCCCTGTCTCTGTCGCATGGGGCGGACATCTTTTGGAACCTCATCAACACAAACTTCAACAGCAAAGACTGGAAAATACGGTTTGAAGCAGGTGAGAGAGAGAGGCATATACATTACTTATAGTGTCTGATATCTGCATTTATTTCTCAAGATGAGACACATACAGTGTACAACCTCATATGCAACACCTCATCAAGCTCATCATGATGACGGGACTAAACCGTCCGTTTTTCTTTTTTTCTTTTATTTTAGCAAGCGAAGGGGTTGTGTATGAATGAACCGTTAGACGAAGACCCCCAATCTGCTTATATAATATGCTACCTAAACCACTGCCTGCCCACATCTCCTCCTTCAGTTGTCATGGTTACCGTGTGGCTCAAACAGGCGGCAAAGGGGAATTGTGGGATTAATAAGGTTTTTCTCGCCTTGTGATTGGCAGAGAGGAGCTGTATGACATTGAGACAGAGGACAGGTCCTCTGACTCAATGGATGAAAATAGGGGAACAGGAGAGGAACCCCAATTACAATTACAGGAAATATTTCTCAGAAGGTGTAAAGAAGGTTATTAGCCTATTGTGTACATAAATACGCTAGAAAATGATAAAATAAATTCAGTCATTCAGTCTTTCCACCTTAGTAAAATGATACACCATAATGACAGGTTCAAATGCTGCTGGTCTCTATATCATGACCACATTATACAGTATATACAGTATAATCTTAAATGTGACCAACAGGCAATGTGGTGCTACTCTGTAATGTCTCTCGACCGCCACACTGACATCTAGTGGTCAACATGTGGTGCTAGTTATCTGCCCAGAGTGGGTGAAAGTTTATGGATTTCAGAATAAAGCGTCTAGTTTTAGATTTTAATGTGAGTCATAATAAATAACGGCAAAAAAAAAAAACTTTTTTATTATAGAAACTATATTTTTACATATCAAAGATATATATTTTAACAGACTTTTTATATTATTTATATAATTTATTATATACTTTCTCAATTCTTTAACAAACATTGTTCATATGGATATACCCATGCATTATGTGAAGACTAATTTGATGACATACAACTACAGTAGTAGCTTATACATTAACTTATCTTCGTCAATGACCTCATTCCCTGTTCTGTTTATTATATCTAGGTAATTATGGCCGGACATGTGGCAGCTCAGTTGTCTCTTCTTATTGTGTAATTTGTCTGATGTTCCTGTACACTTTGTATTCTTATGAAAACTCCCAGTGGAGAAGGTAGCGGTGCTGTGTCGGTTTCTGGACATCGGCGCGGTGACGAAAAACCACTTGCTGAAGTATTCCCTAGCCCACGCTTTCTGCTGCTTCCTGGCCTCTGTGGAAGACGTCAACCCAGCTGTGGCCACCCGGGCCAGACTGCTGCTGGACACCATCAAGAGGCCGGCCCTGCAGGTGACCTTATTAGGTCCCATTTAAGTCCAATGCTTATTGGACTTAAATGTGTGTTCATGTAGCTGCATATACTCATATCCTGCTGTGTATTTACATGTGGGTGTTGTTTATTATACAGGGGTTATGCCTGTGCCTGGATTTCCAGTTTGACACTGTTGTAAGGGATCGGCCCATCATCCTAAGCAAGCTCCTGCTGCTGCACTTCCTGAAGAAAGACGTTCCTGCGCTGAGCTGGGAGTTCTTTGTCAACCGCTTTGAAACATTATCTCTGGAGGCTCAGTTACACCTGGACTGCAACAAGGAGTTCCCTTTCCCTACTAGTACGTAGCTGCTATGTCTACATTCAGAGTTTTTACAGCTACTCCACTCACTCTGCGTGTTTCTTGACAGAATATTTATTGTAACATAAACATTACAGCCTAATAACGCTCCAAATTGTAATCTTTCTTTTGACAGCCATCACAGCCGTACGAACCAACGTAGCCAACCTCAGTGATGCAGCAATGTGGAAGATACGACGGGCCCGCTTTGCCAGGAATCGGCAGAAGAGTGTGCGTTCGCTCCGTGACAGTGTAAAGGGAGGCCCAACAGAGTCTAAACGGGCATTTTCACTCCCTGAGTCACTGAGCAACCGGATTCGTGAGTAGCACCGATCAGCCCATTAATCTGGGTTATCAATTTGAATCTGAACCTAAATCACTTTCAGTCAATCTGTGATCGAGCAGTGTTTGCAAATACCTTCTGAGACCTTTAATGCCTCATAGGTGCTTTGTTCGACTTGACATTACAGATACAATCCATGACTGTATCTTTAAGTCAGTTTATTATCACTTTAT
Source organism: Gymnocephalus cernua (assembly GCA_023631565.1). Lineage (NCBI taxonomy): Eukaryota > Metazoa > Chordata > Actinopteri > Perciformes > Percidae > Gymnocephalus > Gymnocephalus cernua. The sequence continues at coordinate 10,737,618 of CM042444.1, read as the reverse complement.
ATGTAGAGAACCACCTGACACTGTCTGCATTGGTCTAAGTTGGTGATCACGCCCCATTTTCTATTCATTGTGGGTGAAACTAAATGCAATTTGCAAATACTATTTGACCAAAGTTGACCCATTTTCCTAATGTTTCTCCCCTCACTCTTCCCAACGTTCATCTCACTTGAATGTCTAAATACTACTTTGTTGAATAAAGGAGTAACTCCCAACCATGTCATTCATTTTATCTTTGGCTCTGCACAGAAGGCTGTCTGAGTGTCTGGGAGATGCTTCTTCTGTTGGCTTCAAACAGATGTGATTTGATATTTGTGATTAGCTCTAATTCTTGATAACATGTGGACGTTATACTGTCCTGAAGCCATATAGTTTTTTTGTGTGTATATGTTTGTGTGTTCACATATATTTGGTGACGATGACGCTCAGACATGTGTCCTGTACTACCTCCCCTGTACATTCTCCTAAATTGTGTTCTTCATATGTGGTTTTTAGCTCTTAGGCTTACGAGGCAAGAGCACTCTGCCCCGACACTGGGAGATTTGATAGAAAAAGTCCTGCCAGGTAAATAACAACCTAAATCTGAAACATTATTCTTCATAATCACATTGAGGAAAATGCAGTATGATTATCAATAAAGCTAACATGAAATTCTGACAGAAAATATGAAAAAGCAATGTTTGCTCTATTGTGACAGTCATTGTTTTTTCATCCTTCACTAACTCTTGCTAACAGCTAGCTGGTTATTTTTTTGTGTTTACCCCTTCTACATATTCCATGAACACTCTGCACTGACGTATGTGTATTGCATGATGATGTCACCACCTGTCTCAGAGAAGTGGACAGGATGAGTTGACTCCCCCCACCTCTATGTTGTTGCCCCCCTGGTCCTGCACCCTTCCCTCTCCCCATCTTCTCCTCTGTCTGCAGCACGTTTCCTCCCGCACTTTAACCCTGATGCTTCAGCCCCTCTTGTAGGCCAGACCCCGTCTCCCGAGGATGACACTGTCATTAGAGACCTGCTTCCTGAGGACGCCGGCGTTGATCACCAGACGGTTCACCAGCTTATCATGGTGCTCATGAAATTTATGGCCAAAGACCAGAGCAGTGCAGAGGCCGACATCGGCAGTGCCAAGGCTTTCAACACAGTGAAGCGTCACCTGTACGTGCTGCTGGGCTATGACCAACAGGAGGGATGCTTTATGATTGCTCCTCAGAAGATGCGCACCTCTACCTGCTTCAACGCTTTCATCGCCGGCATTGCACAAGTGACTGACATATAATTTATCATCACCTTTCTTGGTATTCTGTGACTGTGTGTGTGTGTGTGTGTGTGTGTGTGTGTGTGTGTGTGTGTGTGTGTGTGTGTGCAGCTAAAGATTCACTGATATTTTTAGTAAGACAATAAATGACAATAACACAAATGCTGAAGAATTGAAATGTTGTTTCTTCCAGGTGATGGACTACAATATTTGTTTGGGGAAGCAGCTGCTCCCCCTGGTGGTCCAGGTGTTGAAGTACTGCACGTGTCCCCAGCTGAGGCACTATTTCCAGCAGCCGCCTCGATGCTCTCTCTGGGCCTTGAGACCACACATCAGACAGATGTGGCTCAAAGCTCTGCTAGTTATCCTATACAAGGTACTCTTTGTGTTTTCAGTGCATGGATTATTCATTCAGTCTCCTAGATAATATATGTTTTCACCTGTAAGTGATTGCTGAATCTTACATATTTTCTTTCTTTATATACAGTATAAATTACAATATATTTTTCTATGCACCACAGTACCCTTACAGAGACATGGACGGGAGTAAAGTGGTCCTCCATCTGATCCACATCACCATCAACACACTGAATGCCCAGTATCACAGCTGTCGTCCCCACGCTACAGCAGGACCCCTCTACAGTGACAACTCTAACATGAGCCGTTACAGCGAGAAAGAAAAAGGTGATTCAAAATAAAGGATGTTGTTAATCTCAACACCAGACTTCTAAAATGCCTAGTTTGCTGAACAATATCGTGTAGATTATAATGGCATGGTGGCATAAAAATTACTGTCTCTTCCTACGGGGATTTGTTTGTCTCTTAAATGCAGTACTGATGTTAAGTTTTTCTTCATGATAGAAGAAGACAGTGTCTTTGATGAGTCAGACGTCCACGACACACCGACTGGTGCTGCTAACAAGGAGTCACAGACCTTCTTTGCCCGCCTGAAGAGGATTGGTGGCAGCAAGTCTGTGAAGTACCAGCCGGTAGAGCTGAATGCCAAGAAAAGTAAGAAGCAGAGGCTTACAGTCAAACATAGTATAACAGCAGAACATATTTTTTGAAATTGCAGGAGTCTCGCTTTCACTGGGATAAAGTCTAATTTTTCTTCTGTGTATCAGGTGAAATTGAGCTGTCAGAGTACCGTGAAACCAGTGCTCTTCAGGACAGCATTCTGCACTGTGTGAGGGAGGAAAGCACCAGGAAGAAGCGGCTGCAGGCCATGCACAAGCAGAAGTCTCTGGACATTTCAAACACTGACTCCATCCTCTTTAATCTGGACGAACACCGACGTAAATCCTGCATTGATCGCTGTGACATGCAGGTGCCCCCTGTGGCCCCATCCTCAGCCACGTCCCATGGCAGGCACCAGGGCAAAGGCTCATCTAATGGCTCTTCGGTTCGAGTGGAGGGCAGTGATGCTGTGGATCAGCAAGGCTCCAAGCCTGTCATCCCAGAGGTCCGCCTCAGCTGCATGGAGACCTTTGAGGACAAGTTAGACCTGGGCTCGCTAGGAGGATCAGCTCAGGGGAAGGAGGACCAAGACCTCATTGACCTCTCCTCGGACTGCACCTCCATTCCAGAAAAACACTCACTGCTCTCCATGTCCGACAGCGACTCCTTGGTGTTTGAACAGTTGCCTCCTCTGAGGATCATAGAGAGCGATGAGGAGTTTGACCTCAACACCATCGTAGCCTCCAAGTTCAACGGGAGTCCAAAGTTCTCTGCTTCTCCTGCTAGCAGCAAGACTTTGCGACTGTCTCCTGTGGTTCAGGTGAGTGTAGAGGACTGCTCCAGTGACCTGCTGGTGGGAGAGGGAGGCTCAGAGCAACCACTTGTGGCAAAGAAGCCAAACCCTGTGACTCCTAGCGTCTCCCTGGATCTTCCTGACCAACTGGAAAATGTCTGCCATGAAAGCCCAATGACACTGAAGCAGAAGAGAGACTTGCTGAAGAAGACCCCACATGTCCCCGACACCTCACTAGACGACATGTGTGACGAGGCAAAGACCGGGATGGGACTAGGGACAAGTCCCTCTGGTAGGACCATCTTCTTGGACATCCCAGAAGACAAAGCAGAGCCTCTTTTCTCACCAGAAAAAAGCAAGAGTGACAGCAACAACGAAGAAGAAGAGGATGGGGATGATGAAGAGGACGACGACATGGGTGATGAAGCGGACAGCGACCAAAAACCTGACAATGCGGATGACAATGATGAGGCAGAGTTTAAAATCCAGATTGTTCCCCGACAACGGAAGCAGAGGAAGATAGCTGTCAGTGCCATCCAGAGGGAATACCTGGACATCACGTTTAATATGTTCGACAAGCTGGGCGGTGAGCAGACCACAGAAACCGGTAAGAAGGAAGGATGGATAAAGATAATTTTGGTGGTCAGGTTCTGGTCAGGTGCTGTGTAGTTTCATGTAACATGATTTTTTAAGGTGATGATTTGAGGAGGCTTATCCAATACCTTTTAAAAAAGCACAAAAATCACCTTTTGTAACAGTGTGGTCAAAAGTGTATATTTCAGCCATTCAAACTACAATACTTTTAACTTAAACTTTCTTCAAGTTGTATCCTATTTACTACACATCATCTATACCTTAGGTCACAGTTCACAATTTTGCAAACCATGCTGATTTGTTTTGAAATTTCTTTTTCCATGGTTAGTCACCCAGCAGTTTCCATTTCCGGGCAATATAAAAATAAGCAGACTATTAAAACTTGTGTTAAATCACTTACAGATTACTTCACTTCTTTCTGCTGTTTTTTTAATGTTCCAATTTCTTGTGTGCTATAAAAATCACATTTTATTGGTTATTTTATTATTATCAAAGTAACATTAACAATGTGAGGTAATGTAGTGCAGACCTTTCTAATCAATCTGCACTTTAATTACATTACCACATGATGACAATGCAGCCTTGACTAAAATGAATACAGGCTTAATGTTCGCTGTAATGGATAGCACAATTCAAGCAGAGTCTACTGATAGATTTTCACTCCATATTCCAAATAAAATGGAAGCCAATGGCAGCCTGGCATGCTGGGAAAAATGCATTCGACAATGAAAGTGTAAAGCATACATGCTTTGTAGGCTAGAGATGAATATTGCCAACACATGGGTATGCTCCTTTAAGTTTCTAGAATATAAGTGTACTTGTGAAACATGTGTAAGCTGCCTCAACTACATATTTAACTAACCACTCCAGCTCTGTGTTGTCCTGTGGTGTGTTTCTATGTATGTGTTCACTGATCCTTTCCATTCATACTAACGCTTTAGAGGTTTTTCAGCACACATCAGAAGCTGTCAATCTATATAATTTGAGTTAACATAAAACAAATAGAAGTGCAAGACCAAAGATCAAACTGCAAACTGATTTTCTAAATCTGAAACTGGTGGTGTGGGAAACAAAACACTAAACTTCACATAAGAAACCATTAAATTAGTACTAAATAAACTAACAATCTCCTAATGGCAGCAAAAGTAGTGCTTATTACTACTGAATGTCCATATCTTAGCAGTTTTTTTTATTGGGATAAAACGGCATATATTCTGATGCCAATGCCCCGCCCATTATTTACCCATATTGCCTTGCAGATCACAAAGCTCTGTCTACATTGGAAAAGCCACGAGAATCTGCCTCAGCCCCAACGCTCGAAGCTGCTATGCCTGAAACAAGCCACCGCTCTTCAGTATCAAGTAGGATCCAAATACTTTGCTTCTCAGTCTCCTTATGAACCTCAATAAATTTCACTGCTGTGGTATCATTATGAGGGCCTTAATTGACCATTTTTAAATTGTTTGTGAGCGATCTCGTATATGACCTGGGGAAACAACATAAAATGCAGATTATCTTCACATTGGAGCTGGAAATATGCAATAAAATCACATAATATTATTTGACATCTTATCATAAAGCCATTATAATTCCTGAGAAAATACAGAAAAAATATATAACAAATATAAATATATAATTTTGTCCTTATGATATAAAATCACATTGACGTCTCTTTACACGTGTGTCTTACCTATTTCCATGTAACCACACATACACTTGTTGGTATTGCCGAAACAGTCTTAGCAGGTACTTCACCCAAGGTGTCGCTTTCTGTGTCTGACCTTTAGCTCAGTACCGCCAGGTGAAGCGAGGCTCTCTGGGAGCTCTGACCATGAGCCAGCTAATGAAGAGACAGCTGGAACACCAATCCAGTGCGCCACACAACATCAGCACCTGGGAGACGGGTCAGTCACTGTAGACCTTTCTTTATCCCATCATGACCCCTTGAGGAAATATATGGACATACAGTAGTAACACATAGAAACACACACAGAAATAAAGTAAACCATCATTGACCTAATGAGGTCAGCATCTAATAACTAAATCTTGTCAAAAGCCTTCTGTTGTTTAATTTCATTACTGATATTCTCCCTTTCTTTCCAGGTCCTACAAAGACCAGTCTGCTCTCTGCACCAAGCACTGTCAGCATGTTTGTCCCTGCGCCCGAGGAGTTCATTGATGAGCAGCCTACCACAATGTCTGACAGGTGAATGAATCAATCAGCAGCTGTACCTGTCTTGAAACTTCATCTTAATGCTTAAACTGGCCTGGTGTATTTCTATGCAATGTCCCAGGTGTCGGGACTGTGCAGCCGTGCTGGAGGAATACGACGAGGAGACTCTCGGCCTTGCAGTAGTTGTTCTTTCCATGTTCATCCACCTCAGCCCTGATTTGGCTGCACCAATGCTTCTCGACATCATGCAGTCTGTGGGCAGGTACAGCCGCTCCTGCAATCTACATCCACACAGCACTTCACCGTTAAATGAAGTTTCATAACTCGCCCTCAGAACTCATGCATAATTCATCCCAGAGTCCTAATCCGCTGCTTTCTTTCAGGTTGGCATCTAGTGCCAATTTTTCCGGACAAGCTGAGAGGTATGATACATTAAAGCTGTCACGCTCACACCAGCGTTCACTGTGCTTACGGCTGAGTTTAATAATAGATGTGAAGTGTGACTGCCTGTCCAACACAGCCTGTCTGTCTGTTTTGCAGTATGTTGATCCCAGGGAATGTAGCAGGTGTAGCCAAGCAGTTCCTCCGCTGTATGTTTCACCAGCTGGCCCCTAATGGCATCTTGCCCCAACTCTTCCAGAGTAACATCAAAGGTCTGCTCATACCGCTGACTACTAAACTGAAAAATCCTTTACATGTATATGTACTATTTCTATAAAGACGTACAGCTTGTCTTACATGCTCATTTCTGTGTGTTTTGATAATGATAATGATAATGAATAGTTTATTTTTAACAACATCGAAAAAACATAGAATACAACACACAAAAATAGTTCACCATGGAAAAAGAAAAAGCAAGAATAAGCAAAAATAAATAAATACTCTTAAATAAATACTCTTCTCTGAAAGGGAGTAGGAGGAAGAAAAATGCTTTTCGGGTCCTGCCCTTTTTGAAATCTCCATACCTTTACATATTTAATTACAAAAATAACCCTTATTTTATTAAAGTGAATACAACCCTATAACAGAAAACATCGTCACAATCCAAAAACATTTGCCGATCATTCAATCAATCAATCAATCAATAAATCAATAAATCAATAAATCAATAAATCAATAAATCAATAAATCAATAAATCAATCAATCAATCAATCAAGTTACTATTCCATAATTTCCTTAAATTAAATAATGAATTTATGTAACATATTGTGTTTTGACCTATTGCACTACGTTTTAAACACTTACATTGTAAATCCTATAGTAGACGCATATTTTACTGCACATATTTATTTGAATGTATCTATTTTTTCCATATTGATAAGACTAACTTAATAGCTTCCCACTGGACATACTGTCGCCTTCATGTCTATCTTTTTTGTTTTTTGCAGATGGAAGTTTTCTGCGAACACTTGCATCTTCCCTGATAGATTTTAATGAATTAAGTTCTGTTGCTGCCCTCAACATGCTGCTTGAGGTGGGATTTTTTTCTTCATGCAATTGAGTCATTTAACCAGCAGGAGGAGCTCTTTGTCAAAGCAAACACTTTTGTGGCTCCAGCTACATGAACAACATAAGCTCATCTAAAACAACAAACCACTGGAGCATTCAAGAAAACCTGCCTTTACTCTGCACCACTGTACCAGTTTATTGTTACTGTTGAAGCTGAATAAATGTTACAGATAAGAAACCATTGATGCATTAGCTCATCCAAGCAATCATCTGTGCTTCAGTGTCCTAAATCCCCCACTCTCATCATGAGCGTTGTGATTGATCAGGACTGAATGATCAGTTAAATGGAAATATCTTTGCTTATAGAATTTCATTATATAACACTGTTATGGTTCATGCCTCTGTGCCCTCCAGGGCTTGAACAACAAGAAGAGCCTGCCAGCAGGGGGCACAATGCTGCACTGCCTGGACAACATCGCCACCTTCATGGAGGCTCTCCCCATGGACTCACCTAGCAACCTGTGGACAACCATCTGCAACCAGTTCCAGACCTTCCTCACAAAACTGCCCTCTGTGCTTCCTCTGAAGGTAGATATCGACCTCTTCCGTTCACTTAGTCATGGTCTGATATGGTCTAATGTGATTATGGCTGGAGGAAAAAGCATCTTGCTGTGCCCTTGTCGGGTTCAATAGGACAGAGTCTTAAAATTGTAATTGATTTTTCTCCGACGCTTTTGACCTTGGAGGTCAAATTAATGTACTCTAATCAATTTATCACTGCAGACAAATGTAAAGTCCTGAAATACTGTATGGCTATGCACCATGCAACACATGTAAAATTTTGCATTTTAAAACCTACCTACATTTAAGATTGTTCAACTGTTCTTTTTGTTGCAATCTTTGTATCATTAGTGCCCTATGGATTCCAGTTTGAGGATAATCATTTGTCTACTGAAAATCCCAACTACAAATGCAACCAGAGTAAGCCCAGAGCAGAATTTTACATGCTAATATGTTAAATTCTGGCCTTTAATATCTAACTCTTTCTCCTCTCCTTCCACCCTACAGAGCCTCCTGGAGCCTTTCTCCAAGCTGCTGAGCTTTGTCATCCAGTATGGCATGTTCAGTCTTTCCTACCTTGTAGAACTGTGTGGACTGTGTTACAAAGCCTTCAACAAGGTACTCTTGAGTGTGTTTACATGTCATTTTTTTGTGTAAATAGTGTTGACATCCAGTAGTCATGCAGTCTCGAAAGAGTTAAACCTTTCAAACTAATATGCAGTGTTAAAAATGTTGAGCTCCTGTTTGCAGGCCTTTTGCTCATCACTCTTTTTGTGCTACCATCTACTTTCCTGACTCCAGTCAGCCAGAAATGTGGCCATGTGTCACAGATGATTAAGTAGGCAATCAGCTAGTATTGATTTACATGATGAGTTGGTGTGCTAGGGCCGACCGTGTGTTTCTGAGTGGCTGTCTCAGACAGAGATGGAGCCAGGGCTGTCTGCACTGTTGGGGCCAGATGGATCCACAGTCCTCCACCACTGTCAGCGCTCCATGCTTTATGTCTCCTGCAGTATTGATTTTCTTCACCCTCTTTAATTTCTCACCGTATAATATCCACTTTTCAAAACCTGGAGTCACTGTGAGCAATTGCTTTTGGAACCTGTCCTTTGCAGTCATTTTATTGAGAGGTGAGGTTTCTGGGAAGCGTGGTTACGTTATCTTTGCAGGTCAGCTTTTAACCACACAGTCAGGTTCTCCAGACCTACTAAAGTTTGTCACACCATGCACCATTTGTTACAGCCGCACTGCACTAGACGCCAAATGCGACTGGGTCCCTCTAGCTTAAGAACACCTTATGATTTGCTATTTACCAAATGGACATGCTCCATTAACTTTTAATTATGAGTGCCACATACAGGTATACACATTAACAAGCCACACAGTGAGAGTCAGAAGCAGCTCTGCTTTCTGTAAGAGCGGATGAGAGCATGTGCCTGCGCCTAACATAAGCAAACATGACTGCATAGAGAAAGAGAGAGGCAAAGTGGAAGCCAGAAGATGACAGTGTGGTTTGTAAACAGGCAGCTGGGCTTTGTGTGGAAGGGATGAACAAAGAGCAGCCTGTCCTCAGGGAGGGAGAAGGCAGCCTGACAGCCTCATCTGAGCTGCCTGGGACTCGGGGAGGAGAGATCTGGACTGGCCTAAATCTACTCTTCAGCTTCACTATTCTCTGTCTCCCTGCCTCTCCTCCCTCCCCTCTTGCTGCATGTTCTTCCCCCTCTATTCAGGCTACATAGTTTATGCTCTCCTCGCAGCATGAGTAAGGGAGAGTGATAATAGAAAAAGGCAGTCTTGCTGCATCAGTACATTTACTCACTTTCTATCTCCTCGCATCCAGGAAAGAGATAAGTTCTACATGTCCCGCATTGTGGTGTTGGAGCTTCTGCAGGCTCTCAAGTTCAAGTCTCCTCTGCCTGACACAAACTTGTTACTGCTGGTCCAGGTAAAAATGCTATCTTCTATGCACTTCAGTTTACAAGAACCAAATAAATTACAGTGTATCCTGAATACAAATCTACAACCTGCTGTGGAATTTCTCAGTTTGTTTGTGCAGATATCGGTACACGGCTAGCAGAATCCACCATCATCCAAAAGCACATGATCTTAACGCTGCCGGGGGTAAGTCTTTAGTCGATGTGTGTTTGCATCTTATTAGAATCAGCCTCATAAAACAGCAGGAAATAAAGATAGACCCCACTGTGATTCCTCCTAAAGAATAAGGTTAAGGATAAGGATTCCTTTTTGTTCTCCACAGTGCACAACAGCAGCCATGGAATGCATGAGACAATACATAAGTGAACTCCTGGACTTCATTGCAGATATGCACACGCTTACCAAACTTAAAGTAAGTCTTGTTCGTAGTGTCTTATTATATGTAGAGTTTTTTCTCTCCATATGTTGCCTATTATTCAGCCTTATTATTTCCTTACTCCAAATCTGCTACTCAGAGCCATATGAAGGCTTGCTGTCAGCCACTGCATGAGGACACTTTTGGGGGGAACCTGAAAGTAGGATTGGCACAAGTCGCCGCCATGGAGATCAGCAAAGGCAATCACCGTGATAACAAAGCTGTGGTCCGTTATCTTCCCTGGCTTTATCATCCGCCATCAACAATGCAACAAGGGTAAGAATGACAAAATTGGTTTAGAAATGTTTCAATGACTTAAAGGGTCAGTCCATCCAAATTAAAAAAAAAAAAAAATACATTTCCTCATATATCTCTAGTGATGTCTAGCTTTATTTGTCCAGGATGTGACATATCGGCTAAAATGCTGACAGCGTTTTAATGTGAGGGCAGAAATCTCAAAACCTGGAAAAAAAATCTAGATACCACCAGAGATAAGTGACAAAATATGTTTTTATGTAACTTGGGCGAACCAACACAAACGTTAGAAAGGCTAACTGATGGTGAAATATTGAGTATAATCCTGAGAAGTATGAGAAAAAAATGGTATAGAATATATTACAGGAGCATTTGTGAAACTGAATTTTTGTGTTCTTTCTCTGCAGGCCAAAAGAATTCATTGAGTGTGTGTCCCACATTCGTCAGCTGTCCTGGCTACTTTTGGGCTCCCTGACACACTGTGCCCTGCACCAGGGCTCCACCTCCTGTATGCCCATCCCTCTAGATGCTGGCTCCCACATTGCAGATCATCTTATAGTCATCCTCATTGGTTTCCCAGAACAGTCAAAGGTCTGGCAGAAACAAACCCCTTCAAAATACCCCACCCAGGTTCTGTTAATATGACATATAACCACCATTTTCTGTTTTTATCTTGATCTCTGTCCCCAGACGTCGGTGCTGCACATGTGCTCTCTGTTCCACGCCTTCATGTTTGCCCAGCTGTGGACCATCTACTGCGAGCAGGCAGCCGCTGCTCCGTCCCTGCAGAACCAGAACCAGACAGAGTTTTCCTCCAGCGCCATCCTCACTGGCCTGGAGTTCTGGAGTCGGGTAACACCCAGCATCCTGCAGCTCATGGCCCACAACAAAGTGGTGAGTGCTCTGCCTATTATTTAAGGCAGAAATTGTCAGAATAAGGTACCTCGAAATGTGGTGTGCTTGTTCATATGTGAAATATGAAGAGTGTCAAGTTTTGGATTAATTCCTGTTTCATATATGATGTGGAATCTGTAACTGTTTGAGAAAATCACAGTTTTGATTGAAATTTCTTTCTGACAGATGGTTGAGATGGTGTGTCTTCATGTCATTAGTTTGATGGAAGCCCTGCAGGAGTGCAACTCAACCATTTTTGTCAAGGTTTGCTATAACTCATATTTTTATATATTAACTCATTTTTAACATGGTTAATATATGATCACCTTAACACATGACCTAATACTTATCCATCCTCATTCTTTCCTATAGCTAATCCCAATGTGGCTACCCATGATTCAGTCAAACCTTAATGTAAGGCTTTAAAAAAAATGTTGATTATAATATGCAAGTAACTATCCACTCTTTAGATAATGTCAGGCTAAAACGTCATCTTCCCTTCCTTCCTTCATCAGCATTTGTCTGCGGGGCTGCAGTTGCGTCTCCAGGCCATCCAGAACCGTGTGAACCACCAGTGTCTGCAGGGCCAGACATCGGGAGCTCCTCCGTTTGCTCTGCGCAAATGGCTGCAGTGCACCCAGTTTAAGATGGCTCAGGTGGAGATCCAGTCGTCTGAGGCTGCCTCGCAGTTCTACCCCATGTGACCTGCTCTGTGGTCACCTCGGGTCTACTCTGGGTCCTGAGACCTGCATGCATCCTCTCTGGCCGAACCCTCTTAGCAAAAAAAGGACTCGTCTGTAAACTGATGCTGTGTGGGATTCATTTGGACTGGAACATTTTCAGCACTTTAGTATAATACCTGTATATGTACAGTAAATCTATGCTATTTTAAAGTACGATCACTGGAGCTGATAATTAAAGGTTTGGCAGACTTGTATGGGAGAATTGTTTTAGGTGCCTAACTGTTGTATTCAACAGATTTGAAGAGTCAGTAGATGACTAAGAGAATTTCTATAGACCCATGTTAGTTATAGTGAGGGTGTGGAAGCAAATGCTCGTTGAATCTTAGATACGCTCACTCTGTTACGTTCATATTCTATCACTTTTTAAGTTGCTTGGTTGCAAACTGGATAATAAAAGAGTTTTTCTAAATGTTGGGAACTATTTGTCATTTCAAATGAATTGCAGACCCCTTCAACATTCAAATGTGGCATTTACTGCCCTTTGATGTGCTGGCTGATGTGGAAAATGTCCAGTTTACCATAATGCAGATGGCAGAGCGATAAAATCAGCTCTGTTGTTTACTCTCCTGGATGAGAAACTGAATCTCAGGTGTGTCCGGGAAAAGACATGACATGCATTAGTCAGCTTCCATCTGAGATCCTTGTCAGACTGTCAGTCATGCTGCCTCTCGCCATCAGAGCTCTGATCGATCAGAAGCCAATCTGAGTTGCAGCAGTAGCTTTGTAACTCGATAAGGTGGAGCCAGACATTGAAGGTAAACAAGACTATTTCGGGTGGGGCCCCCCTCCCCACCCCAAAGTAGAAAGCCCCCCATTTCTCCATTCCCTCTTCATTGGCAGCAGCGAAACAGATTGGCCCACGCATATACCAAGCAAACACAATTACCTTTGGCCTAATGTGGTTTGTTGTGATTAAACATTGTTGTGAGGTCTAACCACATTACCACGAAGCTCCTGTCTGAGAATAACAGATGACATGACAGCAGGGCTAGAAAGCCCAACAGCACATTAATCTTTGTTTTGATCTTCACTGCTGCAAGGATTTCATTATCAAGCTTTAACATTAATTAGATCTGATGATATAAATGTATTCTGCTTGAAGAAATATAAAAATAAGTCAAATTTGATTTGCATATATTTTAAAAAAAGAGGTGCTTTTAGTCATTGCATGTGTAAGAGGACCCATGTTGAGAGGTGTATGTCAAATGAGTCACTAGTGTAATGACAGACACACACACACACACACACACACACACACACACACACACACACACACACACACACACACACACACACACACACACACACACACACACACACACACACACACACACACACACACACACACACACACTCCCCAGGGACCCCAAGCTAGCTGAATCAGGCTGCAGTGCCCCTTCTCATCAACCTCTGGTCTTGGCTCATCAAAGAGCCCCTTTCCTGCTGTGTGCCTCTGTGTATGTGTGTGTGTATTAAAGTGATGCTGGATGCAGGTGTTTATGTGCATGTGTCCCAGCATGCGCACATGTGTGTATGTGTCTGTGTACGTGTGCGTTGTGTCATCCACTGCCACCGTTGTGATCGTTTGAACTTGCAGCCCTTTTCGAAAGAACCTCTCTCATTAGCAGCGGCTTATGTTATCAGTGTCCCACAGGTATCCAGCACTTTCCCCGCCCTTGCCTGTCTGCCTGCTGCCTCCTGGAGGACCATATGGGAGCGCTGACCTGATGAGCAGGCAGCTGGAGGTAGTGAGGGTAATTAACGCTGACCAAAGGCCTCTCAGGCAGAGAGGGTGTGATTGGGTCCTCAAAGATTGTGAAGGTCAGCTTTGAAAGGACTTTACGAGCTCTCACCATGTGTGTGCATTGGTGACATGCCTTGATTAAAGAGCAGGTTGAGAGAGGTAGTCTCATGCAGGCTGCAGTCCTAGTTTTGTACAGAAACTATTTGAAAAACTCACATTTTAAAGAATCTGTGTATCGGTGCCCTTTTGCTCTAGGAAAATACCTTTGTAGAGCCTCATAAAGCTTGTTGAGACAGTGACAATCCCTGGCCCCCCCTGCCTCGTGCTGTCACATTGCTTTTATTACAGTGAAATCCACAGCGCCCTGGCTGGACAATGCATGAATGTTTAAATTGCTCAGAGTGTCCATTGGCATTACCATCAAGTGGCACATCTAAAGCAGGGCAGGCAAAGTACTATGGCCCCTCATTCACATTATAAGTCATTGACATTCCTCTTCAGTGCTTCACTGCATCAGTCAGTATAGTACAGTTTCGCCCCCCTTGTTTGTTTCACATCATTAACTAGAGTTAATGTGTAATGTGCAAATTAAAATAGAAATGGGAAAATGTCTATATACGATTTAATGTAAAAATGTAGTCTCTTACGCACAGGTGTTTTTGAATCTACCTTCTTTTAGCTTCCTTTAAAACTAATTTAATTCTTGTGTTCTTGCTTTAGCTGCAGAAATCCTTCGCACACACCCATGGTTTTTTGTCACACGATTATTTATCGAGCCCAGAGCGAGCACAATATGCAACCTATAAGTTTTCTTGTTTGCGTCATTAAGCCCAATGGAGAGCAATACACTTGATAATCGCAGTTCATTAAAGATGCACTGTGTGAAACAGACTGAGAACATGTCCTCCGCTGTGGGGGGCCAAGGAGACAAGGCCAGCACAGCTCTCTGCCCAAGACATGAACGCCAAAACATAGCACAGAGTAGGACAGGATGGGCACAGGCTAAACATAACGGTCTCCTTTTTATCACCTTTGCCACACACAGGCCAGTTTGTCTGCCACAACATGACACATTCATATCTGCACATATACCTCTTTAAGCACAATACACTATGGTGTCTGTTGTTCTGTACAGTTTTATTTACAACTGAAAAACTCAGCAATGAAATCAACTTATGCACGTCTTTCTATCTGTTTGGTATAATGCATAAATTGTATGTACTATTGATTGCCATATATACATTAATGGCTTGCTCCATCAACATGACAACATTGACATAATTTTAAATGGTAGCACATTGTTTAAGTCTTACTATGTATAAACATATGTTCTGTTACACTGTACATTAATTAACAGTCCAGAAGGCAGATATTTAAATATCAATATTTACATTCATGCATCCATCATTTCTCTCATATAGGTACATGGCGGGGTATACTGTTAGCTAATATCTGTGCATGTTTAGATGCAAGCATGTGTTTTTCCAAATGTCCACAATTTAGCCAATATCTATACTTAACTGACAGCCACAGAGTACAGCCCACTCTCACTGAGTACACTCATCTGCATGCACACTCACAGACAGGCAGACAGACAGACAGACAGACAGACGCACGCACACGCACACACACACACACACACACACACACACACACACACACACACACACACACACACACACACACACACACACACACACACACACACACACACACACACACACACACAGATTTAATGTATAAAAGCAGCGTTGAGTGATGCTCCAGTTCTGCTCAGTTGTGTTTTTCCAGTGAGGATGTGGAGGATGCCTGTGACAGCACTGAGTCACACACATCACCGCTGAGGCCTTCCTCTGTGCAACCTGATCTCTGGCTATTGGCTAAGTCTCCTGTCTCTCACCAGTCACAAGGTCAGCTCTGGGCTCATGTCCCCTGTTTCTATAGCGATGGGCTAAGCCTTTCTTGACAGATTGGGAAATGAAGATTGTCAAATCCAAAGTGAGGCTGAAGGTATCTAGCTGACCCCAAGATTTAACCAAATGAGTTATAATAGCAGGTTTAACTTTGTAAGGGGGGGGGGGCTTGCCTTGATATAATCAAATAAAAAAAATGGAGACTGGCATTTTGATGCGGCACAGAAATAATGTTTGGAAAACACACATTCACATTACACATCATAGAGACCCCTGACTCTTTTTTTAGCAGACGTCTCAGGGAAACAGAGAGAAGCATATCAAACACCCGGAGACAAAACAACCAATACCAAAACTCTTTGCAGAGCAAGCGCCTTTTCTGCATCAGTGTCTCAGCAAACTGACAGCAGGCTTAACGCATCGGAGCATCACAAATGAATTGTATGGTTTATAAATTATTCACTTAAAAAACAGTGCTATCAAGAAATCAAATGAATTCATCAAGATGTTTGAGATTTGTAAAGATGTAACATACAAGATGTTTTTCTTTTAAGTAGAAAAATAAATTCAAAGGTAGATTAGTAAATAAACTGAGCAAATAAATCGATGAATGACTGAAGTATATTACATTGAGCCTAAGTCTTCGGTGGCATTTTTGGCATGGTAAAATAACCAGAATGTCCCATGTTGATGTTGTTGCTCCTTTTTTTTATATGGATTTCTTTAAATTGCATAGTCAGATAAATCCACATCTAAGAGCCAGGACCGACAGGAACATCATGCCTCTCACAAAGCATCTGTCTCAAAAATGGAGAACAAAAGATGGACAGTGTGTTTTGGGAATGGAATGTAAAAAAATGTTGCATTCTCTGTAAAAACTGCATGCACTTTATTTATTGTGTGTGATGGGCTTGTCCTGTCTGGCTGCTCGTAGGACTGCAGGGATGCTGTTATTGTCTGTTGTTCCATTGCAGATGTCAACAGTGTGTGAGGTCTGGATCTGCAGCAGACTGGCAGACAGTCCCTCTCCAGCCAGCAGCCAACCAGCCTGTCAGCAACACTTGCTGTTACTAAGAGCATAATGTTCAGCCTGCTGTGCCACTTTCGACACCATGGGGGTTTGTGGATTTTTCTCTCCATCCTTTCTGGCTTGATTTTTTTTCCTTCCATCTTTTGCAGCTCCTCTTGAGCTGAATGGTGTCTTCAGTCTGGGCAACATGCCAAGCAAAGAGGGAAGGTTTACCTATTGGAAAACCTCGGGTAAAACCCTGTAGCATTCTGGGTGAGAAGGGATTGTTGTATTTGGAGGGGGGGATGGGGGACGGGGGGGGTAAGGTGAGAGACGGTAATGTTGATGTCACTTCCTGCGTCTACCAGGAGACAGTCTATACCACAGTGTTGTTTGTACCCATGGCCTTCTTGTTACGGATGCTCATGGCATATTCCCCGCGACTTGTCCCGTTCTCTTCTTTTCGTAGTGGTTTCCTGCAAATAAACATTTTCATAAAGTGAAGACAAATTCCTTGACAAGAGAGTTACATTTGCCTTCAGTTGAAGCTATGTCATTAAACAGAGTTTCTAGACTGTTAACCTTTCTGCTGATTTGATTTCTGATGCTACTCTGGGTGCAACACAGGGGATAAGGCAATTACCTACTCTGACTGGTAGATGCAATCTTCCCTCTAAGTAATGAGTATGTGTTTGGCTGTCAAAACAACTTGGGAAAAACATTGATACATAACCTTCTCCCAACACTGGTTGCGCTGTAGTGCTCTGTCCTTTCTATGGATACGTTCTGGTGCAAAATAAGGCTGCAACACATGATCCCCTTGCTGCTACTGGCCTTTGAAGAGCAGTATCATTCAATGCAGCCCTTTTCATGCACTCCTCGGTGCCTTTGTGGTTATTATATTTGTCCAGTGTACTATGGCTTCTGCACCGACCCCCTCAACTGCTCTCCCCTGCTCTGGCTTATGTAACTCGGAGACGGATCTGAATACAGTTAGTACAGTCATTGTCCCACTCAACACTGTACTATGCCTTCACTGCCACAGAGGACCCTTGAGCGACATCTTAGCTTTGCGTCTCCTCTCCTCTGAAAGCCCTAGCTGGCCAGTCCAACTTTGACGAACCAGTCCAGTCCAGCACAAATATTTTTCCCTTCTCGGGCATTGTGTAGGAAGGGAATCCCTACAGGGTGAATGAGCTCATCCACAACATGATGCAATCCAATACAAAAGCCCCTGTTTATTATGTTTATGCGCCAGAGACATGAGGATAAACATATACAAACTTTTTTTGAAGAGACTATGTAACTTTTGAAAAAGGAAATAACACAATCTTCCTCTCGTAAATGAAAAGTTGAATTCATACATTTCTGGTGTGTTTTGACTAGTAACTTATGGCAGCTAATGTTAGTTAACTGTGGATAAATGTTGCTGTGTAAATGAAATTCCTGAGTTAGGGACTGACTTTAGGACTCTTTTTTAATTATTATTCCATACACTACATTTTAGCTTATGCCATTATACCATGAATGCTACTTGTGGCCAAAGTTCAGCAAAAATACATAGACTTGCCTTTAAGACCACATTTTGTGCTGTTGTTGTATGGCATTGTGTTATAAACTTTCTGTTATTATGTCCATGGAGTTACATCAACACCTTTGACAAGATCTCAGTAAAGAAAAGCTCCATGCACACATTAACAATTGTAGCATTTATTATATGCTTCACACATTGGATTGTATTATAGTTCATGCCCCCATGTGTATTTACACACATCGTCTTACATTGAGACTGTAAAATAAAAATGCACAGCTGATGTAAAGTCTCTCAATTTCTGTGTTTTTGTGACATTTCTCTTGGATATAATATGATTCATAGTCTAGTAAGTGTGCAATTAGGATGTGTACTTTTCATGCACATGCCCATTTTGATGATTTTCCCCCTGCTGTCAACTCAATTTGTCTGCTGTCTTTCTTCGTTGCTCCCACACAGCCAATCTGATTTTGCCACACCTGTTAATCAACCATCTTGTTGCTGTCACATTTTAAAACTGTCCCTGTCTTGGCTGTTTTTCAGCTGTCATTTGAGTGCCGTGAGCCACCTCTGCCCCAACACCTCCTGTGTTCCAGATACTTTCATTTATCAACAAAGTCAATCTCAGAGTCTTTACCAGTCAAGAGATTCAACTAAAAAAAGAAATCACAATGGGTGTTAAATAATAAACACTCTCTCTGTCATTTTGAGCTATGCTAGCAGCATGTTTCTAGGGATGGCAATGTCAGTCTGTCAGTCCACCACATTGGTCCAGACTGAAATGAATCAACAACTGATAAATGGATTGCCATGAAACATTCATGATCCCCAGAGGATGAATCCTACTGACTTCAGTGATCCCCTGACTTTTCCTTTAGTGCCACCATTTGTGTGAAATTGGATGGATTGCCACAAAATTGGGTGCAGACATGCTCCTTCAAATGCTGTGTCTAAGTACAGCCTCACAGAGCTGCTAGCATGGCTGTAGAGTCTTGTTATAAAGTTATCAGTAAAAATAAAAGTCATATAAATAATAACTAATTCTCCTTACTTTTAACTGAAGCGCAACACTGTACATTGAGCTTTCTTTGCCATTTTAAAATCTCAGATTGATAGTGATATTTTTGTTAATATTTTGGAGTGGCATGTATGCAAGCAATTAACCTGCTAGGGACTGCAGATGAAAATTAGCCTGCATGGCACATTTACATGTTGGACTCTGTGCTCATGTTGATTAATGTGCGTTGTCCATTTTAAATAAAGAAATCTAAAAATAAATAATCTAAAGATGATTATTAATAACTTGTTGCACAAAATAAATGACAGATTGTTAACATCAAACACTGCATTTAATCTATCTATTGTTGGGGTTGTTGGAGGGGATCCGAGCTAACAGCTCATGAGCAAAGTTGTAAACAAAACACAAGGCGGTGACTAAGACTTCCGGTGGGACACTGTCAGCTGGGAGGGGTCGTATGGGCTTAGGACACGAGGGATACATGCCGGCCATGTAGGACAGATGCTGCTTGCTGCGTCCCCCTGGCACCTGGGGAAAGCCTCAGAATAGAAACTGTCCAGTCCCTGGGTGGAAACACATTGTGCCGCGGGGGAGATGATTGGCTGATGCAGCTGCAGCTAGGGGAGTTGGGATATACCAAAGTTTGGGACAGACGGCAGTGTTTACAGCCAGTCTGGGAATTCTTCTACTTGGAATAAAAGGTCATGGCGATATTCGTTACGCAAAGTCCTTGCAGCTCACTAATGATTTTAATTTAGAATATTTTTGGCAGGCCAGTATTTCATCTGCTATGTTGTAAAATGCTGTCTGGCACTGGTGATCTACAGCCTGCTGGAAGGTGCTTGGGCCCTGTTTATTTCTCCCAGGATGTAATGTTTGCTCGGACTGACCATGTCGCTTTGGGCCACCACACAGGGCAGAGCACTGGGGCCTCAAACCGACCTCTACCCAGGCCTTCAATAATAGATGCCATGCTGTTGACACATGGCAGGTGGCAACACAACACTTCACAGGTTAGATAAATATTTCATATCAAAGCTGTGCAATCACAGCGCACATTCCTGTTTGAAGTTTGGGGAATGGATCATGGCAAAATTGGGACATGTGTTGAGCTGTTTACAATTACTCCAGCCATCTGGAAATTAGAGTAACATGCTATGGTTCAAAGAAAACACATTAAAAAACAGACTGTAAAAATCTGTCAATGGCTTTGATGTTGCTGGTATTGTAATTTTGAAAATAAAACAGAGGAGATTAATAATGCATTCATAAATATTGGATTTGAAACCATTTTGTATTTCCCTTTTATTGTATCTCTGTTTGAGTAATTTGGATAATGTATTGCCCTTGGACAGGAGCAGCTGTGATGTATTATCTGTCTTTAGACAAGCCTACCAGAGCGCTAAGTGATTGGGAAAAGCATCTAGCTTCATTAGTCAGTTGGTTTGAGTTTTGTTTGTATTTGCTTCTTGGATGGCTGACAGCCTGGACTGCAGCATCATGTCTTTTGCTTTGGACGGCACAGCAACACTGAAACGCAGCATGTGTCTGAATCCTCTTCTCTATGCTTGCACACACCAGCCTCCCTGGTGCTGTGGACTCTCTGAATAGAATTGTATAGAAGTGTTTTTCCTTTCCAGCCCCTTTGCTTCTGACACATGACTGGCAGACAAAGATTATAAAAAATAACAAAAGGCCAGGAGGGCTGGGACCCGCAGAGCTAGCTCCTCTGCTGTCTGTGTTGCTCAGGCCTTGGCCCTTAGCCAGCTGACTTTCATTGGGAAAGCCCATAGCACTGAGGGACTGGAAGGGCTATATATAACTGGCTGTGTTATTCTCACTGACAAACCCTCTGTCACATTGTTATTGACTAAGACGCTCAATTACTGCCTTTGCTTGCTTTCGTAGACAACGTTTTTTCTGTCCTTTTCGCTGTGTTATTTCCTCTCCTTTCCACTCAGGAACGATGGATGATTAGAGCATCTGTGATAAATGTTAATGAAATCACATTTGTCTCTGGATTGCTCTCCTATTGGCTGGTGACTAATGAATGTCTAATGAGGCCAGTCTGGCTGGACCTGTGTATTTTTCCCTTTTCATTCAGAGTGGAGGGCAGCTTGGCGTGGCGCAAAGTCTGCAGTCTAGAGCCCACAGAGCTTCAGGACACGACCCGCTTGCATGTATAAAAGATGTGGCCTGCGACTGAATGACTGCGCAAATTAATTCATAAATAATGACTTGGATTTGGGGCTAGAGCCCGTATTGCAACACTTTCCTACCACTGCTGCATTAAAAAAGGTGCCCCTTGGCTACACAGGGGGCTGGAGAATTGCCATAATGAATTCCTGAGCCAACCACCCATTACTTCCGCTGCCTGACTTTGCCTTTTTGTTGTTTAAAGAAAGGGGAAATAGAGTTCTGCTGAGGAAAGCCATATCTGGCATGCAGGCTTAATATAATTCCATAAATATAATAAGGTAGGATACTAAATCAATTTAAATAAAACATAGTAGCTCCTTGATTTAGCGTACAGATCTGTGGCTGTTCTCACATGGGTGTGTGAGAGTCAATGTTTGTGCCATATTTCATAGTGTGTAAATATGCCAAGATGATGTATCTATGTACGTAAATATGTTGTGAGTTTATAGATGGGTGCACACAAGTCTCCTCTGCTTGCCTCGCTCTCTGGGCACGTGCAGTGCTTTGCACGATGTGTACGTGTCTGTTTGTAAAATGTCTGCGAACATTAACGTGGATGTTAGAGTGCATGATGTGTGACACTGTGCTGCCTGAATGTCACACAGAGAATTGGGTCTGGGTTGTGCTGCAGGCTAAAACCTCACGCAGCCTTTTCTCTAATAAGCCAAATGGGGGAAACAGTTCCTGCTGCAATGGTGGCGTCTTGGGATTCCTCTGCTTGCCTCTTGCTTTCACTTTCATGAATCCAGCTGCCGTTCTAGGAAGCTTGGGACACTTATGCAAATTAAAATCAACACAGTATTGTGAACGCGGGTCATCATGCACCTCAATTAATTCATTTATAGGATGTTTCTGGGTAACTCAGTGTAGTGGAGCTTTCTCAGTGAAATTTACAACCCATTCTATTACCTTACCCCTGACCTTAGTGTGACCCAGCAGGGTGATGTCAACGTAGCCTCACACTCAAAGGCAGGAGAGATAGTACACTCTCCCATGGGTCAAATGACACATGATATGTTAAGGAGCCTGCCTGCGACAGTTCCTATTTCAACATGTCATCGCTTGAAAATACTTCAGACATATGTGCAATTGAGACCTAACTGGAATAGTACAAGAACAGAACAGATAAGAGAAAAGTGACATCCAACCTCTTGATGGCCTTGTAGCAGATGATGATGGCTGAGAGGAGGAAGACAACTGAGGCACAGCCCACCGTTCCAAGCACTACAATGTCCATCTCCATCCACCAGGGCCTCAACAAGGGCACTATGGGCTCTACCACTTAGGAAAAAAAAGAGAAGAAGAGGAGAGAGATTTGGATACAGAAGATGAGTAGAATGCATTTAAGAAAATAAATCATAAAAATCTGTTTAAAATAACAAAAAAACCTTTTAATACAGTGCTCATCCCTTAGACACACACCGATTTCAGTTATTAGATACTAGACAATGATTATACAACACAATAAAAGCATGGAGGTGATTTTCCTCCCTTCCCTCTGAGTTGGGAAGTAGCTGTGTCCTCGCGTGTTCTGTAGGTCTTAGGTTCAACGTTCAAAGATATCCACCCGACCCTATGAATCATTTAAGGTCCCGTCAGTCTTCCTTACACCAGCACTCTTGTCTACACCAATTACTGTTGCAGGAACCTCCTGCTCTTTCCACATTAGATCTGTGGTGTAAGACCACTCACTAGGAATGGTGTATAGCATTATGTGCATCAGCAACTCTGTGTCTGTAATGCAGAACTTCTCTCTTCTCTTTCTGCAGCATTTGATGCTCTCCCAGCATCTATAAATCAGTTTTGTCATCTATCTATCTATCTATCTATCTATCTATCTATCTATCTATCTATCTATCTATCTATCTATCTATCTATCTATCTATCTATCTATCTATCTATCTATCTATCTATCTATCTATCTATCTATCTATCTATCTATATATCTATCTACCTATCTATCTGAATGCCGGTTTGTTCCAGTTTTGCGCTCCGGAGAAAAATACACTACGCTGTATGTAATAACAAACTCATGGCTCCTGCATTTACAGATATTGTGTTATGAATGAGAGGAAGGGTTTACACCATAGCAACAAATACTCCTTAGTAATGCAGTGGACTATTTTCCAACACAGCATATTTCTACAGAGCAAATAACAAGCCACAGCTCTCCCTGGTACAGCAAACCACGTCATAAGTCACTATGAATTTAAAAGCTCCTCTCAGCCAAACTTCCATTTTAATCCTGCGTTTTGTCAACGGCTGGAGGATTTAATTCAGTCAGTAGTAAGGATATACTTCATTGTGATAAAGCACACTCCTTTGAAGGACTTCATAAACCATTTTTAGCACACACACAGACTTACTTTACTGTGCCAATTTTTCTCACTTTTTTAGAGACTTTTAGCAGATAGATAAGGTCTCAGTCATTGTCCCAGTTTTTCACATTAGCTATGCATATTTATTGCATTTTTAAAGACTACAGTTAAAAGCTAAATTTCAGCTCTAACCATTCTGCAAATTGGGCTACTTGAGGAATATCAAGATAATGATGTGCCTGTTTTTAAATTGGGAACTGAAGAAAAAAAACTCCCTTAAAGTGAATTATTCATGCTGTCTCCACCCTCTGCAAAACATTTCTGTGTAAAGTTGAAAAGGAATAAAAATTGCCTGCTTTTCATGTTTATCGTGACACACTGCTGTTTATTGATGCAGCTTTCAGAGTTCCGCTCATGCGTTGGCCGTAATTGGGCGTTTAAACCCCCCACCTTAGCTTAGAGTCAGATGGTCCTGACAGCGTTTATGCAGTGACCAACATTTACAGAAGGGTCCATAACTCTCAATAGGTAGCTCAAATGGTGAGTCAGAGGGTAAAAGAGGTCCGTTTAAATTGATCAGATGGAAAGAAATCATTCGAAATGATTGATTTAAAGTTTACACTGCTGCCTGTTGAGAATTTGATGATTAAGTGTTCCTCCCAACTCGTAATATTAAGGGCTCAGGGTGAGTGATATTAAAGAGTCACAGTAATAGCGCAGAATGGCTGCATCATCAGCAACGCTGTCCCATATTTCAGAGCACTGTTCATTAGGGTGCTTGAGACTACGTACAAATCATACTTTCAGCGAGCAGGCTGCTGAAATATTTCCGCCCATCCATCTTTCAATGGATTTACCATCTGAGAGGGACCGTTGGAGGGAAAACTGCTGCAACAGGCAGTGGATCCACACAGATATAAACGCTTGTTGTACACAAGTAACACGCACACACATACACACACACACCCCTATTGCCGCCAGCTCAACTTCAAAACGAAGCTAAAACTACTGGGCTGGTTCATTAGCCCCTTATCTCTATCAAATTAGACCTAATTTAATTAACTCATCTGTGTTTTAATCAGGGGTCCTCCGGGGGAAACCCTACCACTGAACCACTGAGCTTGGCAGCCCAGCAGGCATGGATTTCACAGGCAGCTGGGTACTCCCCAAGGTCAGACCCGGCATAAATTAGTCCTGTGTTCAGCTGTCAACATCCTGCTGGCTCAATCACAAGCACAGACGCACAAGAGCAAAACAGTGCCCATGCAAGGGCACTCACACAGTAATCTCAGGGGGTTGATGGTGCATTTTTCTTTTGAGCATAAAAGGAAACACTTTACGTCAAAACTGTTCCTTCAGACTAGCCAGTTGCTTGACACCTGCGTTTGGCTAGGAATGAGATCCAACTGTGGGGCGAGAACAGAGTGAGACAGACAGACTTGGAGCGAGACAGGTGTGAAACCTGGGAGTGTGAGCTGGAAGTCTTACCTGTGGTGCCCAGTAGCCGTGGGGGAGGTGGTGGAGGCGGTGGAGGAGGAAGGGGAGGGTATCTCCTACAGTGGCATGCCAGCTGGCACTGTTCACTAACTTTCTCCGCCACAGTCTGTGAGCATGACCTCTGGAGTTCTCCCTTATGGTGAGGGGGGGAGAGAGAGAGAGAGAGAGAGAGAGAGAGAGAGAGAGAGAGAGAGAGAGAGAGAGAGAGAGAGAGAGAGAGAGAGAGAGAGAGAGAGAGAGAGAGACATTGAAATGACTAAGGCACTGCCTTTTAGTGCATTAGGTCTACTCATGAGTGCCATCAGCACAACACTGTGCAGCACAAATGGAGATGCTTGAACACTCAGCAGCCTCTCAGTTAGCAGCACTGTGGATGTCCTCTCAGCATTCTTTGTATTACAGCTCCAGTGTTGTTGTCACCGGGGCTGCTGTGTATAGTACATGCAGAATAGTATCACGTCTATGGCTGAAGCCCGCTCCCTGTAAGAAACCACCCACCAACAGAGTGGGCAGCAGGCTGCCCCGAGGAGTGTGCGTGGGTGGACTTGGAAACTCAAGCAGATCACATTACACATGAACCCTGGCAACACTGCGTGCGTGTGAACAACAGCTCACCACTATCTGTAGGCAGCAGCACGGGGCAGAGGTTAGAATACTCATCACTAACATATGCTTGCTGCAGGGATCCTAGTGGGATAACTAAATATTGTTATCATAAAAAAACACAGTTAGCTACTCCATGTTCCCACTACAAAAGAGCTGAGTGTGTGTGTGTGTGTGTGTGTGTGTGTGTGTGTGTGTGTGTGTGTGTTTGTACATAGCTATATTTCTTATGACAACTCTACACATGCATGTCTATTTCCTAAACACAGGTGTACCCTGAAATGGTGATCCCAACATCTGGTGTAGACACACAAACAATGCATTGCATATTAATTGCAGCATAATGAGTAGGCATACACAAGTTACTTGGTAAATATAACCAGTTCCATAGTTCACAGATCCATCAGTAAATCAAACTCAAGCTACATTAGTGTAACATCTTCTCATGCGTAAATTGAGAAGTGGCGCGCCTGAACATGATCCTTACCTGGCATGAGAGTAAAAACAGTGAGAGAAAGCAATGACCGAAGAAAAAAGGCCAAAAACTTAAAGTAAATGGCATTAGATCTTGGACCAGCATTCCTCTTGCGCTGTTCTCGAAGATAATAGGCGATTCCAATAAATGAATGCAGTATACATAGGCTTGAACTGTTTGGGAAATAACCATCCACCCTGTCCAGCTCAGCGGCGATATCTGTGACAAGCTACTCCAGAAATAGTTTATGCCACAATCATTTTCCTCTTGAAATCCCGTTGTCGATAGCATAGGACAGGCGAGCCGGTGGAATGAGTAGCAAATCTCGATAATTCACATCTCGAAAGTAGTTTTTTTCTTATTAGCACTCAGATAGCGACCTGAATCACGCCGCTACTCCGTGCAATGTGAGGGCGGTAGATGGCCCGTACCTTACATCCCTCCTCGGCTGCAAGCATGGGTGCAAATGGGCCACTCAAGCCATCGAAGTTGAAGAAAAACAGAGAGAGATCCTCAGGAATATCGTGCGGCAGGATTCTTCACAAAAGGATCACACATCCCCTCAACTTATCTAGGCTGAACACTGTATGGGCGAGTCCGGAGGGTTAAAGTGATGCATCCCCCTCTGTGCCAAAATACAGCGGGCTGTTTAATACGGGAGCATCACCACCGCGCACTTGATGCAGCGCTCACATCAGCTCATCCCGACAGCGTGTGCTCAAACAAATTCACCCTCCGCTTCTCAAAAAGTCCCCCCCCCACCCCCACCCCCAAACACACACACACACACACACACACACACACACACACACACACACACACACACACACACACACACACACACACACACACACACACACACACACACACACACACACACACAGGAACGTGGTTTTGTAGGCGTCGGTTATATTCTACTGTGCTTTGTTTGTTTTTGTTTTCTTGTTTATGTTTGATTACTATTATGGTATTATTAGATATAGTGGTCCAGGAATAAAGTAGCCCACAATGCGTGGAGACGAGTCCGTAAGGATGACACGTACTAGACCGAATTAAAGTCAAGTGGAGAGAGAGAGAGGGAGGGAGGGAGCGAGAGAGAGAGAGAGAGAGAGCGCAAGACGCCTACCGACTGAAAACACTGCCGTACCCATGTTTGATGTGCTGTGTGTCTGCTAGAACACTCTGAGGTCCAATGTCCCAAAGTAGGCTGAGATAAACAATACTGATGTAACCTGGCATTTACTGCTAATGCTCAACTGCAAAGACATTTATAAGATATTTATTAGATTTTCATTTTTTAAACACCAGCTTCATTTAATTTATGTTTTTTGCCACCACGTTGATATAGTTTATG
This sequence comes from Gymnocephalus cernua, assembly GCA_023631565.1. NCBI lineage: Eukaryota > Metazoa > Chordata > Actinopteri > Perciformes > Percidae > Gymnocephalus > Gymnocephalus cernua. The sequence continues at coordinate 10,709,928 of CM042444.1, read as the reverse complement.
AAAGGTGATGCTTTAGGCCAGAGTGCAAAGAATCAGACTGAAATGTTTTTAAGAGCAGAGTTGCATAATGTTGTTGGTGGTCTTCACAAGGCAAAGCACAGTTATGAAATTACCCCATAGCCCACAGCCATGTACGTGGTACTAGAGAGCCAACGTGACATTCACAGTTTACTTACTAAGACAGATAACTGTCAGTGGGAATAAAACCTTGGTGCTCATCTTAGCAAGGGAGACAATATAAAAGAATCATGTTTGGATCTGTGTGAAATAATTCTTTGACACCACCACATTATTTGACATCACATTTATAAAATAATAATAATTTGACTAACTACTCCTAGTATTGATACAATTGGACACTTATTGGTCACACTTCTAGAGCAAATTGTTGATTAGGTTTTAATTACAGAAAATGAATCAGCATTGTTTTATAATTGTTGATTGTCATTCTACAAGAAAAAGCTGCAAACTATACCAAGTTCCAGCTTTGTTTTGTCTTATGTAATTGCAAATGGACTATCTTTGGGGTTTAGACTGTTGATTGGACAAACCAAGACATTTGGAGACATTACATTGAGATTGAGGAAATGGTGATGGGCATTTTGACTATTTTCTGACATTGTATAGACTTTTGTCAATTCTGAAAAGAATCGTTAGTTGCAGCCCTGCACAGTTTAAATACTTTCTCCTTTTGTATCCTCCACAGGGATCTTAGTTGTGGTGCTTAAAGGCACTTCAAAAGGGGTGATGCTTGAAGCTGAAATGTCTGTTTTGCAGGTCAGCTTCTCTGCTCACTACACCAACACACTGTCCAGCCGGTATGTCATTATCATTGCTTATTGATGTTTCATAAATCCACAATAATTTTTTGTGCCCAAAGGACTTCTGTTTGAAAGTATTGCTCAGCCAATTGTGTCACAGCCTGCTTATTCCAAATAACACAAACAGCATCTAAGCTGACTATTCAAACAACTTTGGATTAAGATCAATGAATTCAGGATCTAGCCCTACAGCCTTTTGGTGCGGCTGAGCATTTATCACATCTCTTGCCTATCAAAAAGCTCTTCACAGACAGTAATGGGGTGAGCTAATGCACAAGAGCTGTGGATAACTTTTAGAGTGGAAAATCCACATCTGCTGCTGAACTGCATTTGCAGATACAATGCAGAGTTTTTTGAAGTATACAACAAGCCTGGGTTTAGCGTATAGTGTGCATGGTGGTTCAGCTCGTCCGTCCTCTCCTACAGTCAGTCCCAGTATTGATTATCTGACAAGAGGAAAGCACTACATCCTGGTTCCTTCCTGCTGCCTCACCTCATTCCAACTAGCAGCAATCTGCCACAACATACATGACAGCCCTTTTAAACTCAGATAAGCAACCCTCTTAATAAAATTACTGTGGTCCTTTAGTGTTATTATTCTTGCAGAGATACTCAATCAGCAACTCTGCGGTCAAACAGAGCCCAAGAATATTACTTGCATCAAACAAAGAGAGATTTTAATGCCCTGTGTCATTTAAGGAATATTAATGTTCAGATAATTTATCTTTACTATCTGTGTATTCTCCTTTATTGTAACAGTCCAGCCTGGCTGAATCACAGTGGAGGCAGATTGCCATCTAGTGGGTAAGTCTGACAACACATGACATTAAGTTGCATAAATTATAGTGAAAAGTGCATATTTGTCTAAAGTTGGATTTTTTTGCTTTGCTGCATTTTTCTTATTTTATATTTCTTTTATTTTTCTATTTTTCTTATTCTGTTCATTTTGTATCTGCATATAGCTTTTTGTCACTTTGTCACAATTTAAATATATTTTACAAAAACAAATTGAGGGCAAACAACAAAGCAATAGAGCCAAATAGGGAATACATCAGTCTGTCTTGTTGTCTGTGTCCATATTGTCCTTAGATTTATCCAGATATGATAGCATCCTTGTTGTTTGCCATGAAAGTGATCAATTTCTCCCATTTTTTACTGTTTTTCCATCACACATAATATACCCCTATGTCCATCATGTTTAAGTCTGGGAGGACCTAATTTATAATAGTTTTTAGTTGTCCCTTTTTGCAGCTAACCAGTAGAATGTTACCCTATTTTACTCCCTTATTGTAAGGAGAAACAAAATGAAATACCTCCAACCAAAAAAATCGTTATCTTGTCTAATACTTGGGATGCTGTAACTCTTTGTTCTCCCATGGGCATCAATACATCTGTATCTTACTTTAGCTATTTTTGAGCAAAGAAGTCAAACAGGTGACAGAAAGAATTCCTTACCATAGGAAGTTGCCCAATAACGGATGTATCTTGGACAGCTTCTGCCAAGGAGCTAGTACAGACAGAGTCAGATTTTAGTCATATTAGTGCTCCTCTGGGAATCTACCACACTGTTATCCCGAATTAGTTGACTTTACTAGAAATTTGCATGGAAACCCATTGTCTTAAACCATTTGAGTTTTTACACAAGGTGAAACTTAACAGGTAAAGTTGTATTAACACAGAGTGGTAAGTTAAACAAACTTTTTTTTCTTGGAGTCATGTTGTCTAAAATAAGCATGTTAAGTTAAAGCTTTAGTGCATAACTTTTTTTATATATTAATGAATGTCCATTACATACATTCAAGCCATTGCCAAATGAGTTGATGAAAAGCTAATTAAGACTATCAGCTCCACAAAACTCTCTCTCTGTATTTCTCAGTATGGCTATGTTCAGAAAATTGTGTCGTCCAGGGACTTTGCGCGCAGAAAATCGAGTGAAGAAAATTACCTTTTCTGAAGGTTCCATCATGTTTTCTTAATCCTCCGTGTCCTCCTTGGCTACAAGCAACTGCGTCATTACTTAGATTTCCTTATGGGGGACACATAAAATACACACTATAGCTTTAAACATGCAAAGAAAAATACAAATACAAAACAGACTACTACTTATCACTATTAGAAAAATAATTTATTTATATAAATATTGTTTATCCACTTTTCCTTTTTCATGCAGTTTGCATGTGTGTAGGTTACCAGAGATATGCAAGCTGGGTGCATATGGTGCACACACGCAGCGGTTGAAGTGACACGTTAACTTGTATGTTGCTTTGTCTGTGTTTGGTGGCTTGATGGTGTGTGCAGGAAGAGTCCCATGGCCTCCTTAAAGACGGATTAAAGTGGATAGGGAAAAATAAAAATAGTGAGTTTGAATATTGATTTTCAGAAGTTCTATAAATCAGCAAGGATCTGAAATGCTCGACCAACATCCCGTCCACCTGTCTTGGCACAAGGACAGCCGTCACAACGTGTGATTTATGGATGTCACTGTGCTTCCTCATTCTCTCTCACTTCAAAAGCACAGGAGTGGGGTGACAGGCCAGGGGAGGGGAGCCCCATTGTTAATTGGCCTTTTCAGCTGAACAGAGAGGTGAAGGGAAGAAGAAGAGAGAAGGACAATGGGGTCCCATTGCCTCTCCAGAACAAGAGGGATGTACCGCCTTAAAAGATAGACCAGTCAGAGCACATATAGACCTGCAGGGCTCTCCTCAGACAACCCCAAACGGAGTGAATGAGGCAATCAATCATGCTGGCTGCAGCATACTCTGAATTAAATTGCCTGTAGCCTCAATATAGACTGCAGAATGTTTTTAAAAATGATCTGTCCTGGTGCTAGTGGTTCAGGGTAGCCTATGCTTTAAGGGTAGCACAGTGCACCAGCATGAGGTGTTACTTACCAGACAGTTTCCTCACATCTCTTTACACTGCTGCTGAGGTTCAATGGGACGATAGGTACTACTTTTCCACTTCAATAAGGGGATGAAGCTCAATTAGCATTTCACAAGTCCCCTTTTCCTCCTCCATTGCAACCTTCCCCGCGGAGCCCATGCTTTCTCTGGGGATTGTCCTGTTTTGGGCCCTTGTTGCCGTTGGCAGGGTGACAGTATTCGAGTGTGCAAACTTGTGCTATTGTCCACGGGCCAGAGGGAGCCATGGAGACCCCATAATATGACACAGGAAAATGTTTGCTGATGGCAATTCTATGGGCTTTGTCCGACTCTTTCTCCTTCATGACGACTCGATTTAAGTCTCTAAATGTTTGACTACAAATGCAGGAGTGCTATCCAGCTCCTTTCCCTTTGTCCCGCGAGGTTTGAATGAGTAATTCAGTCTTTGTGTCGCTCGATTGAAGGGGCAAACAGAAAGACAAGATTCTTGAGCGTTCAAGCCCCTTTCCATGGTTATGCACTCTTTAGATCCCCCCCCCCACACACCAAATCCTGCAGCTGACATCACTCTTGGGGAGGGTATGAGGGGTAGCCTATCTATGTTTAAGACTCAACTTTAACAGCTCCAGAATAAAGGTAGAATGCATGGATATTTCAGCAAAACTCTTTTATATGCACACTCCGAATTTTAGGAGATGTTTGGTCAACGCGCGGAAATCACAGTGTAGGAGAAATATCGCATCCCCTCAGCAGTTTTTTTTCAGGTCTCCATGACAACAATTTGCAATGGTGAAGAATTTGATACCAGGGCGCTTGGAGGCTGATTGGGGTGCATTGTGAGGGGCCTGGGGTCGCTGATTGGTTCAAGAAAAGCACCATAACTACAAGGAGTTTATATTCATTCAACTTGTTGAAGTGCTCCTACTGCAGCCTGGAGAGAAGTACGTGTGGCTTCGAGAGAGTCTGGATTCATCCAGCAGTAGTGAGTAAAGGGTTATCAGGCCTACTCTTTGGAAAAAATATCAACTGAGAGGCATCACATTCAATGTATAGGCTTGATTGCAGAATTAACAGAGAAAAATGCGCAATTACGCAATGCTTAAGTATGTTTTCTGATTTCCCTTCAGATATTGGCGGTGGACTTCAAGCACCAACATGGACTGATTATAAATGTTTTTCTGCAAGAAATGGCGAACGCAGACAGTGAGGTCAAGACGTTGCTGAATTTTGTGAATTTGGCATCCAGCGACATCAAAGCGGCCTTGGACAAGTCAGCTCCGTGCAGACGCTCCGTGGATCACAGGAAATATCTGCAGAAACAGCTTAAGCGTTTCTCTCAGAAGTACTCCAGAGTCCCAAGATGCCACACGCACAGGTCAGCGGAGTATGGGTGCGCCAAACCGGTGGGGACTGTTCACCAGAGTGTGAAGGCCACAGAGAAGGCCAGTTCGGATTCTCGGTGTGTGGAGAATGTGGGGAGCGCCGTGGAGCAGGTGCCTATGAGGAAACGCCAACTGCCAGCCTCATTTTGGGAGGAACCTAAGTTGACCCAAACTAAGAGGGATCACTCGCATTTAGGACTGAAAAAGAACCCTGCAGGCACACCTGAGGGCAGTGAAAACGAAAAGAGGAAAAGGAGTTATGACGATGATGCAAAGGCCACTCTGTCTGCCTCCGGTCGATGCAGCTCTGCGGATAAAGAGACACTGAAATTGGACCTGACCTCTCACCACTGTGTGAGCGTGTGCGGCTGCTGCCCCTTCCAGTACCACGGCCACCAGGTCCTCCACAGTCATATTGTTGTCCCCCATCCGCCCCTGGGACTGTGGAGCAAAACAGCGGAGACAGAGAGACCTGAGCATCATTATGGACAGAAAATTCACACGCACGTTGTGGTCAAACCTATACCGACCAAACCCACCGTCCAGTCACCGATCTTCAGTGTGTTTGGATTCATTTAATGATTCTACTAATGGAGTCAGTCACACACAAGATGTGTAAATAGGACTAATTGTTTTCATTTTGTGTTCTACACAGCCAACTCTTTATCTGTCAACATTTATACACGAGACACTTCCTCAAGCACTTATTTCTATTTGTAATGTTGAAATCTAAAGGACTAAGTTGCACTTGTAGAATAACTTTATCATGTTCACTTCGATGCCAGTCTGATGCCTTCCAAGTATCTGAAAACTGACAGTAAGTTCAAAAGTTTCTACTTTTAGGTTTCTGCAGAGAATCTTTTTTTTTTAGTACCAAAAGTCATGCAAATGAATGAGAACATCCGGTTTTCTCTTTCAACAATGAGAATAGAATGTGGGACATAGATTGCTGTTTCTTTGTCAAAGTAATGTTTGATAGGCACATTTGAAACAATGACTTTTATTTTTAAATAAATGATTCAACTTCCCTCAAGAACTCCTTTGGGCATTAGATCATTTTTGCTTTCATTGAGCTTTTCTGTGAAACTACAAAACACTCTTGATGGACAGATTAAAGAACCTTGTTGTCACGTTATATATGTTATAAATAGATATGTTATACATAGAGAATTGCATTTACAGATTAAAGATATTAGATGCAGCTAAAAAAAGAAACACAAAATGATAAATTTAGTCACATCTCTTGATGCCTATATTGCTTGAAGTTCACTTTAAAGTCAGTCAGCCAGGCTCAGGTATCTGATCAGTCTGTCTGGCAGAGGTAGACTTGTGAGAGATTTCAGTCTGTGTCTCCCCATTTGGGTCCGAATCGTGAATCTGCAAAGGTGCAGCAGTGGACGAGGAGACGCTGTGGACAAGACAAAGAGACAAGATAAAGAGGATTGTCGCCTGCATATTTGTAAATTATATTTGCATGTATGAGGAAGTGAAAGACAGAAAGAGACATGTTTGCATGTCAGGATGATACAATTTTGTCAGATGCTTACATGACTTCCTCTTCACAGCGAGCCATTCTTCTCGGCTGTCCAGCAGTTCAGTGAGCTTGCTGCACAGCTGAACATGACCAACGTGCTCCAGCAGCAAGTCTATGATCGGTCCTGCCCATTTACACATAACTGATGTCGAGATCCACTCACAGAACTGAAAAGGAAAATCAGAAAAAATACTCATAAATAACATACAAATGTCAGTTATTGTGAAATAAGTGACACTGTTTTTGCTTATTTTTCACACCTGTGTTGCTCTTTCTGGTGTCTCGCTGCAGTTTAAAGGAAGTATGTTGTCATTCTGCAAAACGTATCCATTGCTGCCAACAGTTCTTATGTGGGATCCTCCAGATGTTGGGTGAGGGGCACAGCCGTATGTACAGGTAAAACAGGACAGGGCATTGCAGCCGGTGTCCAAAAGGCACTTGAGTAGAGGCAGATTATTCATGCAAAGTGCAACAACAGCGGGGAACGTAGTAGCATAAGAGGGTATTCTGGCATTGAAATCAGCCCCTCTCTCCAGCAGTAAGGACACAGTGCTGACACAGCCCTGCTGTACAGCCATCAGAAGAGGACTGACTGGGTCTAGGCTTAGACTAGCGCCAGCACTCAGTAACACCTCTGCCGTCTTGGTGCTGCCGTTGGCGATTGCAAAGTAGAGGGCTGTTGCGCGTCCATCAGCATACTGGATGGAATGACTGTTGGCCAGTGTAGCGTTTACATCTGCACCTGTCTTCAGCAGCACAGCTGCCACGGTGTGTCTGTTGTGCTCTGCTGCCAGGTGGAGGGGGCTGACACAACTGTGGCGGAGCCTGGCTCGACTTGTCACTGAGACAAGCAGGGCCACAATCCTGAACACAAAGAACACAAAACCCATAAAGACAACAAAGACAAAGCAGTTTATATGACTCTTATCACAGCTCCATTCACAATAACTACTCTATTGTACACGTTGAATGTGAATACAAATGTTACATCTTCACCAATATTTTCTATTATAATAATACCTGACTAACAAGTTATAGTACTTACTCATGGTGTCCATATTGGGCAGCAATATGCAGTGGCAGCAGTCCTGAGTTGGTGGGTTTGTTGGCATCTGCGTTTTTAGTCAACAGCACTACTACGCTTTCCTTGTGGCCATTTTTACTAGCCTCATGCAGCGCTGTGACACCATCACATGTCTGCATGTTCACATCTGCACCTACAGAAAAGCATTGTCCCTTTATAACCTTTAAATGGGGATCAGAAACATGAAAAGAAGAATTATTCTGTGCAGACAAGTACCTTTCCCAATAAGGTAACACAGTGCCCTCATCTGTCCTTGCTGAGCTGCTACAATAAGTGGTGTGACGCTGTAGGTATTAGGTGGATTGATTGCGGCCCCAGCTCTTATTAGCATCTCACAGATCTCTGTGTTGTCCCTGGATACAGCCTCATGGAGGGCCGTCCAACCCTGACCACAACGCTGGTTCACAGTGGCCCCATATGACAGAATGAGGCTCACTGTGTCCACATTCTCCAACTCACATGCTACAGAAACAGACAAGACACTGAGTCATTTAGCTGTTATACAGTTATCCATACTGAGATTTTTCTGAGCTGTTGTATATAATTGATTTCACAGCTGTACCTTTGTACAAAGGGGTTTCTTTGTTCTTGCTGCTGATGTCGGGGTCGGCGCCTTTCTCCAGAAGGCACCGCACACATGACAAGTGTTTACAAGACACAGCGAGAAGCAAGGCCGTCTGCTCCTGCAAGGTACGTTTGTCTACCGAACCTGGATGGGCTGGAGCAATTTTTTTTTTTTTACATATCACACAAACCAGTTGGGGGATTCATTTAGCATTTTGAGAATGTACAGAGCACCAAAAACACCTATTTGAATTGATCTATGTTTTCTTTCCCATATTGTAACACTGAGCCCATGTGATTTAACTGAACAAATTGACTGTTTGCATTGCTTTCAATGTCATACCCCTGAGTAGGATCTTCAAACACTCTGTCTGTCCACAGAATGCCGCTTCATGCAGAGGTATCCACCCATCTTCGTTCTCCTTCAGCAGGCTGAGAGGAGCAGATGTTGCCAGATCATTAACAGCCTTCACATCCCCTCTCCTGATGGCAAAGACAACCGGCTCAACATCCCTTGAAAGGAGCAAAAAAAAAAAAAACACAACAACACTTTAACTGACTTACACTTAAATGCAATCAAGTGTAATTTTAGACAGACATCAGCACTTTGAGGGCTGTAGTTTTGATGCAACCATGGATCTTTATATTTAGGTGATTACCTTGATTTGAATTTGGCTTGATTTAACCTAAATAAGCAATTCTAACTGGTATGTTATTAAATCAACCAAGAGTAAACATGTCTTACTCATATTCTTCTATAGTTAGAGGCTACAGAAGACCTCAGTTACGCACAAGGACACACGCAGCCCCCACAACAACAAAAGACTCACTCCGGCTCTGACGTTACGTCGCTCTGACAGTCTCCTCTCCTCCTATCTCCTCGCATTCGCGACAGAACATTATTACATTTACCTCCAGCATTACGGAACTGAGATAAGTATTCAGAATAGCTGAATTTCGTCATTACTGATGATAGATTTCACGGCAGTGTTTCCTCACACAGCGCGGCGAAGCAGAGCGCGCAGCGCCGAGCGGGGCTCAGCTGTGCTGCCTCAGATTATTTTGGGACTGTATTGTCAGGCGGCAGGGTGACGGCTTTATCCATATATGTCAAGAGACTCGGACATCCACAGATAAGGCGAACAGCACTAGAGATAATGCAGCCGAAGCCGAGATGTCTTTCTTTGCATGAAGCCTTTATTTCATTGGCTGGTTTCCACATTAGACAACCAGATAATAAAAAAGCACTAATCTTAAAGCGGACTTTTGTAGGAAAGGAAAAACACAAAGCAAGGCATAACAATGAGTATTACAGAAGATTAAATATAGATCCATCACCATTTATCAGACATTACTCACTTTTAAATACCACAGACATTGCAGTCTTGTGTCCACTGGTACTGTTATTTGAATCTTACTGTTTTGAGTCCTTCATTTTTACAAAGAAAGGAGGTAACTGTGAGGTCCTAAAATCAAATGGACTAAAGTAACCAGGGCTGTAGCCATGATTTTAAAAATACTGGGGCCATGAGTCTGAATTGCCCTACTACCACAGCACCAAAAAAACAACCTTTTAATTTATTTTTGGTTTTGACATTGTCTTTAATTAAAGCTATAGTGCATAGTTTATGTCGCCCCCATGAGGAATTCTAAGTAATGACAACAAAACTGTCGGCGGTCCACATGATACACATTCTGTGTCCACTAATGCTTACCACCCCTCCTCCACACAGTTGCTAGTAGCCAAGAAGGACACGGAGGATTATAACAACATGATGGAAGAGGTAATCATCTTCACTTGAGTTTCTGCGCAGGAAAATCACCGGACGACACAATCTTCTGAACATACAGTAGCTTCACTGAGAAATACAGAGAGAGTTTTGTGGAGCTGATAGTCTTCATTAGCCTTGTAGAAAGTAATTTGGCAATGGCTTGAATGTAACGGACGTTTATTAATATCTAAAAGTTACGCACTAAAGCTTTAAACGGTAATTATATTTTCAGTAAATTCAATTTCCAAGAGTGATGGTCGAGAAGCTGTTGACGCTGACGCTGGAAAGCTCTTTCCATCCAAAATATGAGAATAATGCCTTTAAAAACCCACCATATGTAATTTTTGTGTCTTTGTAGAATGTAAACTCCTTACAAAACCCATATTCCTAGAAACAATACTGAGGATATGACCTCAGACATGGACCTCTGTTTGTGTTTATGTTTTCACACCAGAGAGAATGAAATACCTTTAAATCCCAGGTGTTTACCACAAAACGTAATTGCGAAGCACTGGCTTTATTTTAATCTTCAAGCTTTAACTTTTTTAAGAAAATGATTCCCCTCATATGCCTCTTAAAAGGGTTCATAATGAAGTCCTATTGAGGGCGCTAATGAACAAATTGTGTCCTAACTTTTTACAAATTTGGTTTGGCTGCAGTTTGTCTGGCAAAAGATTAAATATTAAAAGATTCCATTCCCTTCAAGGCAAAGCACCAGGTATTGGTTAGAGTCACATGGGTACAGTAATAAACCTGTTCATGTTTATGACCTCTGGGCAGAGCTCATGAGCTTAATGTGTCTTACGTTTCTTTTAAAATGTGAAGCACCTCATACTGGCTTGTAACTTACTCACTAATTCACTTTTAGCGGGCTGCAGTTTCTCCACAAGAGGGAGGTGTTGTCATTAAAAGACCACATATTTTTATGTTAAGTTAAATATGGCATCTACATGAAATTAGAGTAATAGCAGCAGTTTAGACATTTTGATGTCAGCTTTTAAGGTTGAAAGTAAAAGCTGCTGCACACTTACAGTCAGGCCACCTGCAGGCAATACGCATTAGAGCAGTGGTGTTTTCTTTTTGTTTGCTCTTTTCTTTGTGTGTTTTTATTTACAGTTTTAGATATAACACTTGTTCCACGTTAGCCAAAATTAAATAACTGATATTAATGGAATGTTATTTTGTCATATTTCCCCTCAGTTTGTGTTAACTAGCCTACACCAAAACTGTAGAATTACAATTCAAACTATTCAGCAACCCTTCATATTGTTTTGTTGTTGTTGTTTTATATAGAATATGAATAAGCACAAGTCTTTTTTCGCCATATAAAAGGACTAATTTTAAGATTCACTTAGGGATTGTTTTATAATAAGACATCATGGGCATGTGCATACTAAAGTGCCTTATAAAGTAATATTATATTTCCTTACCTGAGCAAGTTTACTGTTGAGTTGGCTGAATTGTGGAGACTCAGAGAGAAGACAGCCAGCCTGTCTTTGACATCATTGTTTAGTCTCTGGTAAAGAGATCTGGATCTGCTGACTGCGATCATCACAGGAGGAGATGTGTTGTCCAGTCTGAGGACCGGGACATCCAACATTATGCTGCTGTCTTCTTTATAGACCAGAGATTCAGACCAACAGATTAGAAAACCAAAGTCAGAACACTAGCAGCAATTGTGAAAACAGGATTGCAAAGTCCCTAAAACAAAATATAACATACCAACATGCATACTATAATACACACATGCTCTACAGCCATACTGTATGAATTAGAGACCAAGCTCATTTGACAGAGCTGAAATCTGCACGGGCAGACATCAGTGAGCAGCAGCTCAGGCAATAAGGATAAATGCCTTTTAAGGGCATGCTCAACTGTGTTTGATACCACTTGTTTCTGCTGCTCCAGAGGCAACGCTGAGGTGAGGTCGTGTGAAGTGTTACAGTGAGTTATGCAGCAGAAAGTTGGCTTAAGAATAACAAATAAAGCTGGAGTTACAGTTTATTTACTCAACAATGACTATGATTAATGACCTAAGAAAATACTGTATATTTTTAAACAAAGATAGTTAAACAAACACACACACACACACACACACACACACACACACACACACACACACACACACACACACACACACACACACACACACACACACACACACACACACACACACACACACACACACACACACACAGACATTGAGAAGACCAAGTGTATAAAACTTGTCTTTAAAGCTTGAACTATAATGCAAAGACTTCAACTCACCATATGACAGTTCCTTATCCCCATTCACAGAAGTTGCTTCAACATTACCTTTATAACAACCCACCTTTATAGCAAAAAGAGAGTATCCTTATGTTGTATGTATAAGCTCTTACCATCACACAATGACAGTGAGAAGTGTGAGAATGTGCACACAATGACCACAGATTTTAGTTTCACAATAACTTCTTTGGAAGGTGAAAAAGACTTCCTGCATGTAAACTGGAAGTGGCCTCTGGTAACTTGACAAAAACAAGTCTATCAGTGTATCTATTTACAGCTGCAAGAACTAGACTACATGGACTATAGCTCTGAAGCTGTTTCCAAATTTCAGAGGAGTCATTATTTGGCCAACAAAGACAAACTTGGTTATTTATATGTTGTGAAAGTTTGATCTATTCTTTGATTCCAGGTAATATTGCAACCAGTACCCATAACAAATTGCAATATAATATCTATTACTTTTATGTTCAGTTAAAATGTAACAGGAACTTGGCCAGGTTGGCTCAGTGGGTAGAGCAGGCTCACATATACTTGGAGGTTTATGCCTCGACACAGAGGTCCAGGGTTTGAGTCCGACCTGTGACGATTTCCTGCATGTCTTCCCTTTCTCAGCTAGCTGTCCTGTCAAATAAAGGCGGAAAAGCCCAAAAAATTATCTAAAAACACACTGTTATTTGTTAAAAGACATCCATAAAAACAAACCCAAGTCCAAGGTTTGTTTATGGCAGTTACATATATTTCTAATTGATCATCACAAATGTGTACAAATAAGATATGTACATTGATGCAAGTGCATTTGTTGCTTTATTTATTGCATATATCATTAATATCCAAATTGGAAGATAACTCCCTCTACCCTCATTATATAAATTGAGTGGACAGAATATGTAACCAGTACACTCACCAAAAGGACCACACAGTTGACAGAGCACTTCCCTATTTTCAACAAAAACTTAACATTATAACCATCATGAAGGTAGGATTTAGTGCAGGGCAGAAAATATAGTGGTAATACCTACAGTCTATGGGTAGCTATATATGTTCCTTTATACACTTATTGAATCTTACTCTTATTTTACCGTATTCTGATTATGATAACACTAAGAGGTGGTGTTTAATTGCAACAATTACATTTTTTTTTTTACAATATAGCAAGTTCACATGGAATTTTTCCTCTTAACATTACCAGTTTTGCTCTCTGTTTAACACAGTATTTATATACCTTTTTCACAGATTTGACTTGACAAAGCAGGTGTAACACAGGTGTAATCACCATTAACCATGTCTCTATCCCATTAAAGTTTGTCAGCAAGCCTCGTCAGCGAGCCTCGTCAGCGAGCCAGCATGCACAGCAGCAGGGTTCTGAAACTGATAGGCCTAAAGCTAAATGAAGTTCAGCCCTTATTAATATTATTAACACCTGTGGGTTGCCTGCTATCTCAAGTCAAAATATAGAACTGCTGGGAAAAACAGTCTATTGGTAAAACTAATGTGGATGCAACCATCATTAAGGTATTAGTTTAACCTGTGATTTTCCGCTATGAATTAAGGTCTATAAATCTAGAAAGTTCCCCTCCACTCAAAAATGTGTGTTTGACCCTGAGAATGACATAAATGCAGAGTTTGACACCAGATGGCTGTTTGTCATATTTATCTGCTGAAGCATACTTTTGTGATGCCACTAGTTTTGGTTCAATAAACAACTTACACAAGTGTGATGTAGAAACTTGAAACCTCTAGTGCACAAACACAGAGAACGAAACATTCAGTGAAGTAGTTTTCAATGAGGTAGAAGCAGGGGTGTTGGACTGGGGGTGGAAAGGGGACTGAGTACCCAGAGCCCTCATGTGAGGAGGGCCTAAAAAAGATGCTAGAATAAATAGCTGTGGATGTGGGGAGGGGCCCATAAGGAATGCCTTTCTACAGGGCCCAGAAGCCCATGGGTAGCATGTATATATATATATATATATATATATATATATATATATATATATATATATATATATATATATATATATATATATATATATATATATATATATATATATATGCCTGGGTAGGAGTAGAAATTATAAAGTGTAAAAAAAATGGATGTTTAATGGAAAGTTAGAAAAACAGGAGGCTTTTACAAAGTATTATTATCATTCCATATTAACGTTGGGTTAATTGTGGGACATCTGAACTGTAAAGTCTGCAGAGTAGCAGAATGTATCATGTTAGCTCTTAATGGAGTTGATACAGTAACAGTGAATCACAAACCCTTCACCTTCACCTTCACCCTTCACCACTTGGTTCACGGTTCGGACGGAGTGAGCTCTCTTAATTTTCGCCTCGTCTCGGACCTCTAATGATCTCATTTCTATGCCTCTCATTCGGTCAATAAAAACGAACCGCCTCCTTAGCAGTTGCCATGACAACGGAGAAACGATCCCGGCACATTCCCTGTTGTCTCGCCTGCGGTTCCCAGGCAACAGCTACACAAATCCAGGAAAACATACGAAAAAGACGTCCTTGGTCGTCCTTCTAGTCGCCCGAACGTGGAATAACTGCAGGACTTGTTTACTCATCGGGATTCCTCCACAATAGGCCTACGTTTAAAGAAGAAGAAAAAGAAAAAAACATGACGACTTCTTCCCTTCCTGTTTTAGATAACAGCGACCCACGTCTAAAACTGACGGTGCAAAACAGAATTAGAAACATTTTTGTAACACAATCGGAAGACTCCAGGTAGGCCTGTGTATTTAGCCTACTATACAATGGGCAGCATGTCCACTTCCCTGATCTCTTTAACAAGCCATTTATAAATATTTCAATTGAATGTTCCTGAAAATCAAATTTTCTCCTCAGACACAGGAAGGAGGACAATGTCAACCACATACCTGTTGTGACAGAGGTGAGAATAAAGCATGTGATAAAAATAAGGATACAATTATGTGCTGTCAACCTGTGCATTTAAGAAATATAATATTAAAATAATAATACAAAAAATCATATTTTGTGGCCTGTAATGGCTCACTTTTTAAGATATTTTGGTACATGGGAAGAGTTTGACTGTTTTTATATGCTTAGACTTCAAGTAGAGTCCTTGAGGCAGGAGTGAACACTTTGCAAAAGACCCTGGTTCTGAAGAAGCAGGCTGAGTTGGACGAGGTGGACCAGCAACTCACACTCAAACGGAAAGAGTTTAAGAACTGTGTGGAGGCTCTAGCTCAGAGAAGGTCTGCACTGGAAATAAAGCAACAGCAGGTAAATTGAAACACCATGGAAGTACTTGAAAGCATGAATGATTGTGGACTAGATATTCACTGTTGACATTGGCCTAATACCTGAAACCTTGGGGTTTGTATTTCCACCCAGACTAAAGAGAGGGCGGTGAAGTTTGAGAAGTTTGTGGCTGAAAACGAAGTGAAGCGACGCCGAGCGTTGAAGAAGTATGAGGCTGCACGGGAGCTGAACATTGCGAAACAGAGAGAGATAGAAGATCTGACAGAACAGTTGAAACAACTTAGAGTCAGGTATGAACTTTAAACCGAAGCCTTAATGTGAGGATCATGCCCATTAAGTCACTTTTTACCTCAGTTTTTACCATATCTCAATTAACAGACAGCAAGTTTTAAAGGAGAGAATGGCAAAATACAAAATCTATGAGGACTACTTGATTATAGATTATCTCCCCAGCAGTAAGTTAAACTGACTTGTATTGGCCTCCATAACAGAACTTTTACATGTACCTGTTTTTTTTCATCCTAATGAGTTAATTACACACCAGCTGTAAAATTTACCAAAATGCACAATCTCTTGCAGATTACCTTGATAATGGGTCTGAATCTTTGGTTATGCCCATCATTCGGCGCCACGAGACCCTGTCCATCACCCACCGGGAGCTGCTGCAGCGTTTGGGCCGTCTGGAGGAGGAAGTGGAGCAGGGGCAGCGACAACTGCAGATCATGAAGCAGGAGCACAGTATTAAAAAATTGGTCAGACAAGCACATATTCACTGCAACTTTTCTTCAATTGACAGTGCTTGAATGAACAACCTATTAGAGTTTGTATGTGTGTTGCAGATGGCCAATAAGGAACTGTCTGAACTCCAGAGTGAGTTAGAAACCCTCAAAGAGAAGAACAAGCAGGCAGAGGTTAACCTGCTGATGGAACAAGGCCTGTCCAGAGAGAAGGTGTGCTTTCAAGATTATGAGTTTAGCTAATTTGCAGACAGGAGTTTTGGATAAAAATGTTATAATGTGCCATTATCACTCAGGTTGAGGAAGTGGGTTGCTTGCTGATGGCCATCAACAACCTTGCAGAGCAGTGTTATCTAGCAGCATATGGACCTCTGGAAAACATGAACATACTGACAAGGATGGACATGGTGAAGGTAATATCTTCATATCATTATACTAGTAATTTACGTTCCTTTACGTACCTTTTAACTAACCAAGAGTATGATTTCAGGAGTACATCCAGGACAAGGCAGACACAGAGAGGAGAGCGAGACGACTGATGGAGTCGGGGTCTGCCATGACAAGTAGAACAGCTCTGACGGACAAAAGAGGGAGGGCAATGAAGAGCAGTAAAACACAAATTAAAAGTTCAAGTTAAGTCGGTAGAAAGAGTGAGACAATGTAGAACTTTACCAACATGATGTCACTGCTTACAGTAATCAAAGTTTGTTGAGCCTTAAACCTCATTTTTGACCTTGGAAGCAGTAGTTTAAAAAAAAAAAGAAAAGTAAAAAAAAAAAAAAAATGTAAAGTATGACAACTAAAAAAAACTACATCCGATGATGAAGAATTTGAGATGCATGGGAAAAAAAGCAAGTAAACAAACACAGGTGTTTAGATATTTGTCAAAATCTAAAAAGTGGTTTGACTCCTACATATTTTGAATTTGTGTAACAGTTTCAGTTTACTCTTAATGTAAAATGATATGCACCCAATTGTGCACCTACAATTTCATACAGATTTAAAAAATAGGGTGGTCAAGTGTATTCGAGCATCAGAACTTTGTAAATGTGTATCTCTGGAATGTGGAATCATTGTTGCATTTTAAAAAAATAAAATGGTTAAAATCAAATGATTCTGTCAGACAAGAAGTAATACCCATCAAAAACAGCACATGCAATGTATGCAATTTATATCAGATTTAGATTATACTAACAGCAATGAGAAAAGAGTAAGGAGTCTTTGTGATATTTTGAATGTATCTATTAAATACAGTAAATATAGTGCTGCAGAGAGAATCTGACTTTTCTGTTGTAAATCCTACATATCATGCAGGACCAAAGGCCTTTTTCTGTTCTGTATCTACCACAAAGTTTGTGTTTTTGTACAAGACACCAATCATTAGCAGCAATGCAAATGCCTGCTCCATGTTGCCAGACAGGATTTCATACAGGCAGCCTTCTCGTGCAGACAGTGATCACCAATTATGTCGCAATGCTACCCCTCTGGGCAAGTAGCAAAACATATTCACCATACTTTTTAGGGGTTTATATCAAGTAGCCTAGTAATCTGGGTTGTCAGGCTGTGAGTACATTTACTCAAGTATAGGCTCCCGAAGGACAATTTTGAAAGACTTGTACTTGGCCCATTTCACCAAGTTTTTTTAAATTCATATTTATATTCATATTGGTATTTTATAGGCTACTTCTACTTCACTATATTTGAGAGGGAAATATTAAACATGTTACTCCACTACAATAATGTGACAGCCAGTTAGCCTACTGAGATTCAAATATCAACAGATGATGAATTATTATACAGGCCTATTAAGTAGCTAATTAAAATCAGCCCCACCTCCACCAGATACACATTTTTTTTACACTGAAGAACTTCCACACTGTTGTTGACTCGTACCTGTCGACTGATGGAGAAAGGGGGAAAGGTAACCCACAATATGTTTTACGCTTACATCGGTTACACTGGTTTCCATTTTTAAGGCAATGTTTAGGCTTGGCGGTTGCCAAAAGTCCTCTACGAAGGTATGACGCCAGCATTTAACGACCCCTGTACTGTCCCTTTAACACGAGCACGTGGTATCTGCAAACATCCGGTTTAAGAAAATGGAAATAAGATTGCATCAATGTTTTGACACACAGCTTTGACGCACGGATTCTTGCTAAACTGTAATTACGTTTTCGTACATTGTTTCCATGTTGTTGAAATATGTCGTGCGGGCCGTCGACCCCGGAAACTGCTGTGGTCTCAAAATAGTTAAAGCTGTTTGTTTCTCGACAGATGGAGGCAGGCAGCCTCGTCTCATGCCGAGAGGACATTTCTTCGCTGTTTCCTGAGCATACGCCGGGTGACAAATATAAAGTAGGACATGTATTTGGGGTGGGGTGGTGTAGTGTGCAATAAGTGATCATAGTCACCCCTCTTAACTTAAACTGTCCGCCGCATAATAATCACACCCATTGTCCTTTGTTAGGATTTAAGCAGCCAGTTTTCCACCGTCAGACAAGTGCGCGGAGATGGAAACTGCTTCTACAGAGCCCTCTGCTTCGCACACTTGGAGTCAGTCTTACACAATGCCAGGGCTTTGCAGAGGTCAGTTATCATCATTACTGCCATCTGTCCAAACTGAAGTCACTTAAAATTTAAGGTGGCATTGTCTTTCACTTTCAGATTTAAGGAGAAAATTGTTCAAACCTGCGAAGACTTCTCTTCTGCGGGATTTGATGCGAGTTCCTTCAAGCACCACCTGAACACAGTAAATAATGCATGTCCTTTTACAGTTGCATTTTATTTACTTGCCAGGTAGCATAAGGTCAGTAAAGCACGAACTGTAATTATCTTGGTGAAAAAACTCCATTAAAATATTCAATAAGGGGAATTTATTGTTGGGAACTAACTATTCAATATAGACAAGCCGATTATTAGTTTGGACTTTTGGGTAGGCCATAACAGTAGTAACCATAAAGGTGGTGTGTTTGACATAATACACACTTAAAGGCATAGAATGAGGTGTATAGTACAACATAGATCAAGTTATCATTTTGACATGTGAGAATGTTTCTGTGGTTAGTGTGCCACTGGATCTCTTTGTATTAAAAAGGTGCAGGGAATGACAATCCCTTGTAGAACTAGGATGAACAGTTCTTGTAAAACCAACGTGTGAAAATACCCAATTGGTTCTGTTCCCTTGAAGCTTGTTAATGTTGTGGAGCAGTGCCAGGCTGATGAGCAGGAAGACACGCTGCTCAGGCTCTTCAATGAGCAGATGACGTCTGACAGTGTGGTGCAGTATCTCAGGCTGCTCACTTCAGCACACCTGCAAAACCAGGCAGACTTCTTCTGCAACTTTGTGGAGGCGCCCAATCTATTAGTCTACTGTCATCAAGTTAGTAACAAAGTGTTGCTGCCATCTAGTGAAAACATTATAGTTCCAAGTTTTTACAAAAGGATAACTCGAAGAAATACAATTGTCAGATTTGGTAATGTCTTTGCTCTCTTCGTTCAGGAAGTGGAGGTCATGGCGATGGAGTGTGATCATGTGGACATCTTAGCTCTGTCACAGGCCCTGGATATTTGCATCCACATCGTCTCTATGGAGGGTGATGAACAGCAGTTGGCTCACCACGTCATTCCAGAGGGTGCTGAACCCTCCCTGCACCTCCTCTACCAAACGTCACATTATAACATTCTCTACCCACGACCTCGACACTGACCGGAGATCCACGAAGACTCAGCTCAACTCAGGGGTATTGACTTTGGTTAAATAAAATCCCAACTGGGCTTTAAGACACTTTATTAAAAAAAAAAAGTCTTGCAGTGTACAGCAATTCAACAACATTTGGAAATACATTTTGTTTGCACATTGTGCAATAAGTATTTAAATGAATTATGTAAAAACAATTACATAAATCCTGTCAAAGATGGTCTCTAATTACACATTCCATAAACATGTCACTGCTGCTGATTTTCTTTCTTCTGCTTTTTTGGCTGTGGTGGAACACGTTTCTTTGACTTTTTCTTCTCCTGTATTGAAACCTTGGTGAGGGCACTTTCTCTCCCAGCTAGAGGCATGTGAGGCAGGGAGAGCTTTCCCATTTGAGTGGGGTATCTGGTCTTTATCAAATTCTTGAATACAGGCTGGGAGATCAGATACTTCAAATGCTTTTTCATCCCCTTCACCATCTTCTGCTGCTCTCTGTCCCCTTCCTCATCCCCAACTCTGCCTGTAGACAGACGGTATATTCAGTTGTCTGTATTTGAACATTTTTAAATAAAGGGAACCTATTACAAGAGATTGTGTTATGTTGGTCTTACCAATTAAAAGATCATCATCCAGGTCCACCTCCAGGGCCTCTGCTGCTTGTCTGAACCAGGAGTTGTGCTGCTTTTCCCTGCCGTTGTGGAACTCAATCTTCTCTATCCTTCTTGCCAAGTTCACCCGCTCCTGTGGAGGAACACACTCAACAGTCAAATATAATCTCTTAAATGTGACAAAGGAAGGACCTAATGCTGGATCTCACCTTGATGGCTTCCATGCATTTGATCTCTATGGGGAACATGGGAAGCTCCTCGTCCTTCCCAAGAGCCTTGTAGATTTTTTTGAAGTTCATCATGTCGTCTGGGCCTATTAGCAGCAAACTGAGACCCTCTTTGGTGGCTCTCGCTGTTCTGCCACTCCGGTGGACGTAAGTCTCAGATGTCCTAGGAACCTGATGTTCACAGGAGAACAGAAATAATTACACCTGATAACATTTACACAAAGGGTTTTCTTTATGCACATGTTGCAGCAGAACAGCCTCTAACACACTATTGCAGTTAAGAGTTATAAAGCTGTATTCTTACAAATCAAATATCTGGCCATGTATAACCAATATTGACAGTTGTAACTGAAATTCAGTTAGACAGTAGAGCATCTCCTGCACTATGTGATACATAGTAGTTACAGTTAATTAGTACTATTGTTTATATAGGACTATACTCATGTTGGTTGAATATAAGTAACTGGCTTTCAAAAGTAATAAATGCTACAGAAAAAAGTCTGAAAAAGCTCACCTGGTAGTGAATAACATGCTCAACATTGGGGATATCCAGTCCTCTAGCTGCCACATCAGTAGTCAGTAGAACACAACTGTGAATGATATTTTGAAATTCAAGTGTCAATTCAGTAAGCAATGAGTGAATGGTGGTTAGGTTGATTACATGCCAAAGGAAGTGTCACTAAAGACATGCCAAATAATGAGATTATTTAGTAACTACTTAAGAATAGCAGTGTGAATATCATTTTCTATGACAGAGTTTATGGGGACTACAAATCTATCCACTGAAGAAACTCCTCCCTCCGTGGATTAAAACAAAAAAAATCTGAAAACTTGAAAATGTTGCAGTATGGAGAGACTCATTTTAATTTGCCAAACTATTGTGGTTGCAAACTTGTAAACTACAGCACATATTCTGTAGATATGCATTATGATAAAACTCAACGATGAAACTAGTCATAGGAAACATAATCCAGGACTTTTCACACATACAAGAAAAAACTCTTAAGGCCTTAGTTGCAGTTAACAGGGTTTCATATTTTAATCACAGGAACACAATTACTAACCTAACCTGAGGCAAACACCTTCAGACCGCTACTGCATGTGTGTGCAAACCTCACCTGTCCCTCTCAGCAAACCTTTCCAGGTTTTTGAGGCGTTGTTTCTGGTGCATGTTGGCATGAAGAGGCAGTGGAGTACAGTCCAAGATAACCAGCAGGGAGTTCAGTCTCTTGATACAGTCTATACTGTTGGCAAACACCATGGTGCGGCCAGGAAACTGGAGCAAAAAGTAATAAAGGTAGAAGTCCTTCTCCTCCTTCTGACAATGGATTCGGGTCTCAGTCAGGGTCTCCACAGTGGCCTCCTTCCTGGTCAGGTCAATGATTTTGGGTTTGGACTTGATCCCCACTTTCTCCATGAGAACTTCCAGCTTGTTCCTCTGGTCCAGATTCTTCTTCTTCTTCTGCAGGAGGCGGGTGGGCAGGCTGTGATCCATGGTCAGTGTGGCAGAGAACACAAAAGTTTGCCTCTTGGGATTAAAGTGCACAGTGTTCAGCATCTCCAGCAGACTCTCCAGCTCTGCAAAGTGGCCTCTCTCCACCATGCGATCTGCTTCATCAATGACCAGGCACCTGTAGAATAACACATCCAACAGACAAAACAGACAACAAAAGTTAGTATGAAAAATCTAACAAGCCTCTGTGAATGATCTGTATCATAGAAATGTTCATCACACTTCTGATATTCCTGATGTTGATCTAGCTTTGTTGGGAAGTCAAATTCAATAAAAACAACGTCATCACCTTTGGTTATATGTTTAGCTTTTAACACACATTTCTCTGCTGCCTCAGGCCTTTGAAACCCTCCTAAAATAGCAATAATGTGCATGCAATCAATGCAGTTTTTTTTGTGTTTTATTTAGCCTTTCACTGCTGATGTTGTAATTAAGGCCCTACAGGCGATGGATGTTAGAAAGTAAAGGAAATGGATATATTGGATGGTTTCTTTTTAAGCCCATTCATTACAGATCATTTACATACTGTATATTTCATCTTTGTATTTAAATCCTGTATAGTGCCCTGCATTTGAAAATTGGCTAATGTGGTCCCTCTTGACTGGCCTATAAAAATCAATAGCACACTTCATATTTTTATATATTCTTCAGTGTTAATACAAACAGGACAATGCTGTGAAAAAGCACTTATGGTCATCCATCTACAATTCAAGAACCAAAACCAATAACGCCGTTCATCAAAATCTGATGAATAAATAAAAAAGTAGGGCTGGGTGATAATTCAGTGTCAGTTTATTTACTTTCAATGGCTTCGTATTGTGATGACATGATCACAACATTAGTATTAGCAAGTTGTCATTAAAAACTAATATGTTGAACTGAATTGCATCATCTTTTCAAATATCTATCTAAACATATTGCCATGATGATGCCATTGATTTTTATTGCCAACCATATAAGAAAGAGGTGTAAATTGTGACGTACCTGAGCTGTCTTAAATTCAGCAGATGTGGATGCCTCTCCTGGATCAAGTCCCACAGACGACCTGGAGTGGCAATAACGATCTCTGGTCTTCGGTTTAGCATCCTTCTTTGTTTCTGTTGTGCCATTCCACCCACGAGTATCGCTGTTTTGATGTCTACACAAAAGTTACATCTTTAGTATCTTGACATTCATAATTCTGTTTAATTATTATTTTTTTTTAAACTGGTAATCCTTAAACTTTAATGACCTACCTGTAAATTTTGCCACAGCATCAATATGGTGCTTGACCTGAACAGCCAGCTCTCTGGTGGGAGTAAGCACCAGTCCAAGCAGAGGCTGATTCCGACCACCTGCAGGTTCTTCTTCAGCGGTGGGGTCAAAGTCAAACTCTGCATTTTCGATTACGTGAACACACCCTAGCCTCTCATCCTCATCTTTTTCTTCAATGTCATCATGTTCATCATCGCTGTCATGTTCATCTGTGTCACCTTGATCCTGCTCTGTGATGCTTTCACCCTCTTCTTCTCCCTCAGCCTCCATGGTTTCCTCTTTGTCTTCTTCTCTTGTGGACTCATCTACAGCTGGTAAATACAAACTCTCCACATTTGTGGTTAGCTCAGTGTTGTCATCAACAGGTTTTTCTGAACCGTTCTTCCACTCAAGGATGGCGTGGATCATGGGAATACCAAAAGCCAATGTCTTCCCACTTCCTGTAATGGCAGTGCTCGCATTAGCTTCACTAATGGAAACATGAGGACATATTGTTATGGGACAAAAACAAACAGGTATTTTATCTTACCTGTCTCAGCCGCCCCCAGTACATCCATACGATCCCTGATAGCTGGAGGCAAAGCCAGGGCTTGTATAGGGCTCGGTGAGCTAAATCCAAGACTGCTCAGTGCCTTCAGCACAGGGGAGGGAACAAACAGGTCCTTCCATGCACTAACATCAGCATTTTTGTCATGAGAGCCAGAACGTGCTGCATTTGTCCAATTCTTCATCAGCTTTTTGTTTTGGGGGGCCTTTGTCAATCTATCTTGAGTGGATTTTTCTTTTTCCAGAGCCTGAAGTTCTGATGGAGACTCCTGGTTTGGCTGTGTCTCTGGGATTTCATCCTTTTTTATCTGCTGCTTCTTTTTCTTATTTTTGTTGCTCTTCTTTGTGGGTTTTGATTGGGCATCGGATTCTGAAATGATTACTGTATCTTTTGAAGCGTCTTCTTTAGGTGTTTTATTTCCCCCTGCCTCCTCAGCTGCAACTACATCCTTCTGTGTCACTTCTACAGAAGTGTTATCTGGTTGGTCCGAATCCTTTGCAGTCAGTTTGTTATGTTTCTTCTTATTTTTGGCTTTTTTCTTGGCTGGTTCAGCTGTTTGCTCTCCCTCTTTGCTCTCGATATCTACCTTCTCTCCAGCCTCCTCTCCCTCGCTGGCTTTTCTTTTCTTCGTTTTCTTCTTCTTCTTCTTCTTCTCCTCCTCCCTTTTCAATTCATTTTCTGCTTTAGCTGCAGCCTTCTCAGAGTCTATCAGACGGTAATCTTTCAGCTCTTCAAAACACACCAGACCCTCCTCGGAAAAGAGAGTTGGATCAAGCTCCACAGCTTCCCATTTGCCTTTCACATGGATGCTCCGTTTGGATGGCTTTTGCAGTCCGGAGGACATACGCTTGTTTCTGGGCTTCATCTTCTTTGTCTTCATTTTACTACAAATAAATACCGAGTTACGACAATATGTTGACTTGGCTCCCTCAAATTGAGTAGTTAAAAGCGCTTGTGTGAAGTTAGCTAGCAGCTAGTGCCGAGCCACTCTAACTAACGTTACACTGCTCGTAATAATAGCAGAAACAACTAGCTTGCTAAATCATAAACAATACAACAGCTATAAGTAAAAACAATGAAAAACGTACTACCTTGACTTACTTTGTTTTGGGTTTTTTTAAATGTCAAAATATGGTAACAAATGTTGACAACGACGCATGACACGAGGGCGCAGCCATGACAGTGTTAATGTGTCAATCACGTGGTTTGAAAAACTTTATTTTGTCGAACAACGGTACAGAGATACGGAAGAGGATTAGGGTCACTTCTTCTCTATGTCAATGGGGAGTTCTGAGTTTAAACTTAGAAGTCATTAGTATGTTATTTATTCATAAGAAAGCAATAACTAGTTTCTGATACTATGTGTTAATATCAAATCCTGTTTTATTCGCAAAACAATCACAGTATCTTAAAAACATATATTTGAATTGATTAGTATAGTCTGCTATGTGGTGATCATCTTCAAAAAATCAGATATTGATAGGATTCAGAGAAAGTCATATTTTCAGACATTTCTATTCTGACTAAGCTCAGTGTTAGAGCTGGCACGTCTAAGACTGAATGTGTTGGTACCACTTTCTTATAAGCCACCTTTAATAAAAGGTTTATACATTATAAGTAATGACTTTACTAATATACTATTAATAAAGGGACATGTTTCTCATTTTCAACCATCAGCAAAGGTTTGTAAGTAGCCTAATTTGCATAACATTATAAATGTAAATAAATCATTGGTTATTAGATTTCACAATTATCCGTCAAGTCTGCAGTTTTTTTATAAATATGTAAAGGTAGTAGTGCAGAAAAAAAAGCCAAGGTGTCCTTGTGATGGTGCTCACACGTATATAACCCACACTGCTCTCATATAGTAGTCTATGTATTTTGCACATAACCTTGTCAAGAGCTGAAACTATTTGATTCATTCCAAAATAAAGGCACATTAAGGTACATTCTTTATTAATAGGGATCACATATAGGTAGGCTTACAGAACAGACCAGCACAAGCATTTGCAATTTAAAATTAAAAAAAATGCATCAAAATAGCCTTACACAATGTTAAGTGCAAGCACTTCAGGAATCAAACAGCACATTCATGACTGCTAGTTTGTGGTGGGGTCAATCACCCTGCCCATGAACAGAATACACTTTGTGTCTTCATGGTATATGAAGAAGAAAAATGGTCTGTTGACAGTGAAGGTTCTGGGTAAGGAATATGCAATAATGCCAGTTGTTGTGGCAGCTGCTGCAGTGGTCCCTGTCTCGTCTACCTCGATCACAGCCTTGTGCAGCACCTGTGAGTTCACAGTCGACATACAAATTCATCATCTGCAGAGTTTGGAATATGCAAGTATGTTGTTACAGCATGGTGGAATTGAAAACTAACCTCAGACACTTTGAGGCCTTCTTCCTTACTCAGCTTTGTCAAATTGGCATGATTACTGAAGATACTGGCCATGCCCATGTCTGGTAGAATATTGTGCAGGGAATATGACTCCTCCATCTTGAATTTGGGCATGTTGACCTCCAGTTTGCTGTAAACATAAAGACATGGCCAGCCATGTTGAGTATACACTTGTTATCTGTTGCTGTAGGTACTTTAAATTATGTTTTTCTTTATATATATATATATATATATATATATATATATATATATATATATATATATATATATATATAAAGAAAAACATAATAATAATACATATTAGCACGTTTGTTGTGGTGTGCTTTTTACAGCACCTTTCTAAAGACGAGCCTTACAGGTGAGTGTAAAACATTTCCCACATAATGACTTTCTATGCACTTACATTTTCTGCAGCTTTTTGATCCAGCTGAGGAACCTCTCAGCAGTGATCCCATCATCAATTACAGTGTAGTCCATGCCTTTGTTGGGTAGCAGGATAAGCATGGAAACACCTTCCTGGTATGGTAGCTTCAGCACTCTGGCACCAAGAGGAACATCTTCCATGGAGTAGAACTTATCCTCTAAAAACATCATCGGCACTTGCACAATATTATAGTTGTCAATGTAGAACGGTGCGTTTTCAGTTAAATTGGGGTTGAAAGGCATCTGCCAGGCTCCTGTAGAGGGAATGATAATGTTTAATTATGGAGACTATAGGTCAAAGGCAAACAACAAAATGGGTGTCAAAGCACAGTTATTAACGACCCAAGATAAAGTTCGAAACTGCACAAGAGTGATTCAATTTACCCTGGAAGAAAATTGTGTTGATTAACATGAGTTGAGTCATTGCATCCAGGGTGGAAATCATCTCTGTCACTTTGTCTTCAGTTTTATGCTTGATATACTCATTGATGAAGCTGATACTCCCTTTTGTGTCCGCAAAGTCTACACTTTTGATGTCAGCGTCGAAAAACGTCTTGATTTGGCCTTTAAATATCTCCTTCACCGCAAACTGCTGGCGCATAAAGAAGGCCATGCCTTGGTCCAGTTTCAGTGATCCATTCTGTACGATTCCCTCATGAAGGAGTTGAAAGAGTGTTGGGATAAGTTCTGGCTGGTCAGCCCGCTCCAGCTCCTCCAGGTTGAGTCCCTTCAGTATTTCCTCGTGTGTGGCACCATCAGAAGCCATTAAGAGAGCAGCAAAGCTGGTGGAAATGCTCAGAGGTGAGAAAAAGATGTTCTTGTCATGATAGCTGGATATATTTCTGTATAGGTTCATGGCAAAGTCCATGTTTTTGAAGGACAGGTCTGAGATGGTGGCGCTTGGAAGGTGCGCTTGGCGGACAGGAGCAAGGAAGCACATATAGGTTACAATAAACAGAAATCCCATCTTCATTTTGTGTACCGCCATATTTTAAGAGGTTTGGTTGCACAACCTGGAACACGAAGACATGTAGATGTTAAGATAATAATAAAAGCACAATTTAACAGTAACACGATAACTAACCCATCTACTAAAAAATTATCAAGCAGATTGAATATCATAAATACCTTTTTTCTTTTATTAACCACCAAAAGCACTTGGATGAATTCAGTTTTGAAATGCAATAGATAGTTGTGACTAAATACGTACCATTCAGCTTGTTCAAGATTGCTTCAGAAAGCTCCATCTATTATTTGGGGAAACAAAGTGCAAGTGTGCTCTGAGCGTTACATATTAACCACGACACACCGCCTCTTGTGTGGTTCCAAATGGAGTCAGAGCTGTTTTCAAACATTCAGGGCCTCTTTTCCAGAGGTGATGTCACAAGAACCATCAATAACTGCATGTTAACGTTGCGTTACAAAAACTGAGACGTGAGAAAACTTCAGGGGGAGTGAATGTCACTTTAATCCTGGAACAAGAACTAATACATTAAATGAAAGAATGTGCTATGGTAACATGTGGAATATAACAAAAATTATGAGTATTTATTGTAAGAAAGTAGTGAGTGAAAATAAACACAACTACCAAGATTTTATAGTCTTTCGCAAGTGCATTTTGAATAGAAAACCAGCCTGACAAATCCAAAGCAAATGAAAACAATAATGAAACCATGGAATTTTCTTGGAAGTCATCCAGCACAAGAAGTCCAACTTTGAATGGCATCCAATACTTTTGTGGAGGCATCAAGATTAATCCATGCTGAGCAGTCATTGGATCCGGAAAACATAATTACTTTAAACAAATTTAACAATTTTGATGTTATGTGGTGTATTTATCAACATTGTGTGTTGCAACATGATTTTATAAAATTATAAAACCAAGAGAAGAGTTTGTTGCATTCATACAAATACAACAAACTCTTGAGAGTGAATGCACGGTGAAACATTTTTGATGTTTTGTTCTATGTTTGGATTTTAAATTTGTCACCCTTCATTCTCACTATTTTACTGTTATTTCTGAAGGTCATTGATTAGCCAATGGCTTCCATAGCTTTAACTCAAGGCAACCTCAGTGCACATGAATGTATCTTTGTACAACTGATGTGAACAAAGTATTATTGAAATACAGGATAAGTCAAATCAGTGCAATTAAAAAAATATTTCAGGGTAAAACTATCAACTGTTTGTGGAGGTACATCAAAGTGAGAATGGTCATTTTAACAACCCTTTCTTTATAATAAATTCCCCATCATGACAAATACTGATGAGGAGAAACAGTAGATGAAGTCATATACTAGGTAGGCTGGTTGGACATGTTTTTTGGTTTTAAGTGATCATACTGTGCTGGAAAAAATTAACTATGCATATATCTATTAGATGCAATTTCATGGTGTTTACAGATTGCTTCTTTGTTCCACATTACATGTTAACTTATTCTGGACAAGATATGAAAAATATGCATCTTAGATTCAGCAAATAGCTAAATAGAATTATTTTGTTCACTGTCCATCCAAAATGGACAAAACATCCTCACATTAAATGTTTGTGAGCTGTGTATTCTTACATTTCATTATGCCTACTTATACACTTAATGGTAATAGCAAAGCTACAACATCACTATGTTGTCTAAATACCCTGGGAGTTCACTCTTAGACGTTTACAAGTAAAATGATCAATGAAGTGAGGAATAAATAACCCACACGTTAGTGCTGCTGGCTAAAAGATATTTCAGTACCATAAATGATTTCAAAATTAAAGGTGTTCTGGTATGGCGGGTGTTGGGACTCACATCTTATGTCGTACAAAAGCAAGTCCAATGTAAAGTTAGGGGACTCCGTCATCATGTATCAAACTTTTATCTGTGGTCTTAACATTGGTTTCCTATGGCTTAAACAGAACACCCATCAATGTATGTATTCACGCCCAAACAAAGTTAAGACACCCTTTGTGTGCTGAAGATTAATTTCCATCTCTTCCAGAGAAAAAAAACGAGAATAAAAAACAGTGTACAATAGAAATAGAAGGCGCCATGGCAAAAAGGCAATTGCAAACTTGGATTAACTGCATCATGGGTTCTGTGGTCACCCTTTTCCCAGCATCAGTGTCTCACTGAGTTAGGTAGGACTAACAGATGCCATTTCTTTGTCGTAGTTCTCTTCTCTATAACCTGTCAGCGAACTAACCACTGGAAATGTGTCAGCCTTCTGACTGTCCTTACTGTATGTTCGCATGTGCAAAAGGTTACAGGAAGGAGCAAAGCTACCCCTGTATGGGGTTGCCAATCCTGGCAGCTGGTAAACAACATAGGCAAACCTTGCACACTTTCACTGGCTGGGCTTTTGTTGTTGGTCCTCTTCAGAGCCAGTGTTTACAGATCCTAGAAGAGGGGAGAGAGCTTAGGTTAGTATATTTCATGTATTTCTTGGCTAGGCTTTTTGATCAAATTCATTACATAATCTGCACTATATTTATATTTTAAAAATCAGATGTACTTACCTGAGCCACCTGTTGATTTTGTGTCTGGTTGTTGAGGAATGTTTGGCTGAGAATGTTGCTGCTGCCTATGAAGTCACCAGAGAGAATTTGTATTAAAATCCATGCATTCATTTTACGTTCACTCAAAAGGGGTGGACACAATATCATGAATACTTCAATCAGTTCTAGCTATAAATTAAACACAAACAACAAAGAGGTTTTAATGAGAACACCATCAAATTCACAAAGCAGTGCTTATTGCAGACTATTGAACTGAATTGCTAATAAGTGTTTACAATATTGTGTCTGCCCCTGTACAATAGTCACCAGGCATTCAGTTAAACCTACCGATCAAAATAGGCTTGTCTCCTCTTCCGCAGTTCCTCAGCTGTAAGCGCCTCAATATGGCCTTCTCTTGGTCCTCCTGCAGCACTCCCTGCTGCCTGGCTCCCTGATTTCACATTTCCCATTTCCGACTCTGATGACTTGTTGCTCATCACTGCTCCTATAATATTATAAAAAACCAAGGACCCAATTTTCAGTATTGACATTTGTAAAACACAATATGGCAAAATTATGATAAATATATGCTTAAAACAAGGTTATTATGAACCTGAAGCACAATTTGCGAAAATAAATTGGATTCATTGATATGATAAATAGGAAAGGCCTAATTAAAAGTGCAGTGTATAAAGATCTGTGAGTTCATGAAATCAATTGTTCTGTTAATTTCATACTCAATTTTTTTTATAAACCTCAATTCGTCTGAACGAAGAAACAATATTATATTTTAAAATTCAGGATTTACCTTGCATGCTAAGCTGTATGGCCCTGCGAAGATCAGCTTCTTCATCCTCCACATCTATGTCCTGCCTGCTGAGTGCCAGAGCTTTCTTCAGCTCTTCATCTTCATCCACAACCTCATCCTCCACAACAAAGCCCATTTCAGACTGGCTCAGAGCTGCTGACCTGCTGCTCACAGTACAAGGCTTAATCAGTTGCCACAAGTAAGTAAAAAGCTTTAATTTAGCAACTTCAAACATAAACTAAGATACTCCTCTTCTCCATATTGTACTGTCTGCACATACAATACATACCCTGCACTTGGCTGGGCTTCATCCTCTCCAATAAGCCTTGGTCGCTGCTGCTGCTGCACCCTCATAATCCCAAGAATCTGCTCTGCTTCACACTCAGGGAGGTTTCCTCGGATCACAAATATGGAATAACCTGCACAAAATCAACTTTCAGAATCGTTTATGCTTTGCAACAACTAAACGTAGTATGATAAAAGTCAATTGTACAATACCTTCTTGTTGTAACTGTGCAAGGAAAAGTGCTAGATAGGTGTCTGATATCAACTCTGGTCCAGTCAACAGTGAATTCAGGTTAAACCACTGCAATGAAAACAAAACAATGATTTTTAGTGAATCCAGCTGTGTTAACATTGTTTATGATAACAAGTGCCTCATACCTGTTGCCCAAGCTTGCGTATAGTAAACCAGTGCTCCTTGTAGTTGCATATGAAGGCTTTCTCATTTCTGAAACATGCAAGTAGGATTTGCTGTCACGTTAACTGTAAAGTAGCTATGTGATTAAGACATTACACAATAAAGTCTTGACAACTTTACATTGGATTAATCATCAGGCTCTGGTACTCCCGGCTGTTGAAGAGGATTAGCTCCAAGCCCCACACACTCAGCGCATTGCTAATTACCTAGAGGAATTAGATGACAGAAAAGGGAATTGATATTACTGACTTATAACGGTTGTTATTAAGCAACCTTAAAAAGTGAATCTCTCACTTGTATTGAAAAGAACCCGCTGTCATCCATGTTACCAGATGGTTGCTAGAAACAGATTCACAAAACATAAAGTTAAAAACTGTTTGTTAAGAGCGTGTACAAATAGGCTGCTGCACTATAATTCACTTTTCGTCACCTGTAAGAAGGTCCTATACTCCTCACTGGCCATACCTCCCTCAGCCATCCTCATTCTTTCCTCTTCATCAAGCTGATGAGCAATGGAGGACAGATCCACAGGAGTGAAATACTCACCCTGCAGGAGGTTGTTGAGGCAGTGTTGGGCGCAAAGAGAGCCCTCTTGCTACAAATAAAATAACATAATACATAAATACATATAATGACACTTCTAACATTACATCAAGATGAAATAGTTAGCTTTATGAGCTAACGTTAATACTACAATGTTATGGATTTGGTCTGTCCCCACGGTAACAGCCATACACCAGTAAAGCTACATACAGTTAGCTTACGTAACGCTAAACAACAAATAACTAGCTAGCTAACGTTACTCTGCTTTATGAGACCAGATAGCTAGCTAGCTATGTTAAGCCAGTTCGTTTACTAGCTAACTTGACAAAAACAACATGATTGCGGCTGTTATAAAACTTCCTGCGTTGTTACTCCTAGCTGAAAAGAAACTTTTCATATCTCTGACTAGCAGGTTCAGTTAGCATTTTAGCTGTCTGGACAACAATACTACCAAACACCACAACAAATCTCTCAACACCGGCCAAACAGCGCCGGTAAACAAACCGCCGCCAGAAGGCCCAAGGCATTCCGAATAAACACGACGAATTAGTTGGGGCTTACTATTTTAAGTTAAATGTTTTAACTTACTTTCTCATGAAATATGGAATCCATATTCAGCTTTCTGTCAAACATTCAACTTTGACCTCTAGCCCCGCTGCATTCATTACCATGGAAAGAAGGGACAGTCTCGACCAGCGCCCTCTAGTGGCTCGGTCCCTACACTAGCACCGTCTACATTCATATTTCCATTTATATCAGCGACGTCATGGAAATCACTGGATGTGTGGGTCACTCAGAGCAATGCAACTACTATACTAGAGACACTGATCCAAAAATTGTCTTTGTTACTTTTTTTGTCCGTAATATAACGACAAAAATTTTACAGATGCGTTGCATTTACCTCGGAACTCGGAAGCCGGAGCTGGGAATGACGTCCCTTAACCTAGCTATAATTGTCCACCAGAGGGCGAGTCTATCAGATGTTTTTGTTTACAAAATGCTTGTTTTGACCAGAGGCATATTGACGGGCCATTTTAATAAATAAGTGTCCTATTTGATTAATAAACTAGCATATATGTGCTTAACTACATCAAAATATTTCTAACTGTTCTAATTATGGTTTAATAGCGTCGCAAAAGGTTTCGATTACAAGTGGAACAGTGACACCGTCTCCTAGTGACACCTCCTTTACGGCAAATGGAATATGGCGGAGGGTGAGAAATCCTTAGACGGACTGGAGCTCAGCAAGGTATGATTTTTAAGCAGCCTAATAGCTAGCTGTCAGTGGTTACTGCCACTCAAGGACAAAACCCTGAAGTATAATGTGTTAATTCCTTTCTACAAAATAGTTTGACCGGGCAGTTAAAGGGCATCTATTTACCAGGTTAGCATTCGTGGTTAGCTCCTGTGCTAGCTACCTAAATGGTTAAAAAGTCTCTGCAGAGGCTGCGATATTTACTGCTTAGTGCTAACCAACAGTTAGTGTATGTTGCTGGTTTTGGAGCCAGTACTTGTTGTACGCAACACAGTCTGGGGAAATATGTCAGTTTTGTCCGTTGTGTTAATAATCATCCTGTGGTATTTTGGTGGGCGCTTTGTCCAAAGCGCTTCAACATGAGTTTTCCATGAGTTTATACATTTTAAGCACAGACTGTTTTCCAGGCTCAAAGTCTTCCAACGTTTTGTTAGCCATACACACAATGTTAGACATTATTTGCAGCAGATGTGGCCAAACCTTGCAGAGCCAGCACTTTACAATATGAAAATGATTGGATAATATATTTAGTGTAACTCGAGCCTCCACGTACAATGTGCAGTATTCCACTACAGCAGTTAACTGCCAGTATGAATGCTGAAAAAATTGAAAAAAAAAATGCTGGAGCGTGAAATCCAAATTCACGCACAGCTGTGAGTACTGTAAAATGTTTATCGTGTAAAACTACTACGTTTCATCTTACACTTTCCATAGGGCGTTGAAAGAAGAAAGTATTTTCTAGGCCTACGGTTCTACCCTTTGTAATGTAAAGAACTCAATCCATGTGTTATCCACACTAACAAATGTATTACCAAAGCTCACCTTCCAGTCACTGATTTAGATATTTTATTAATTGTTAATTATTGAATTCATTTTTAACGCGTTCTCTACCATACTGTATGATATAATATATAGATGGTACCAATATTAGTAATTCTAGCTTCATAGATGTCTTGTCAATTCCAACAGTAAAAACTACCATATGTACATGGTGCTTTTCACCCAGCTGCCAGCTAATACAGGATGTGTCAATGTGAAAAGGCTTCATTGATTTGGCAGACATTGGGAGGAAGCAGTGTGACTACTTCCTTCCTAATAACTATTAAAAATAAGATCATTTTTTTTTTATTTTGATGCCAGGCTGTTTGTGGTGCATGTTTCCCCATTTCAGATTTCTAAAGACAAAACAACTTGAAAGCTCTGCTTTGTGGTAGCATTAGCAGCAGTCAATGCAAAATAACATATCTGCCTTTATCGCAAAAGTTTAAATCTTTATCAAAAGTCCGTAGCACTGTTGTTTGTAAATTTGGAGCGCTGTCACACCTTTCTGTCACATCTACTGCAGTCAAATTCGCTGTGTTCCCATGGAAGGAATCACTGCACATGGGTAGGCACTTGTAATGATATTTCGAGCATGTTTAGAGGATAAAAACATGTTTAAAACCTGCCCTGTTTAAGTCTGTTGGGTGCTAACTAGCAGGGTGATAACATGGTGTAGGCAACACAGATTGTTTTCATTTTTTTTGCTACTGACAGCACTCCAAATTTACAGACAACAGAGCTACGTGTTGAAATCGACCGGAATTCTCCTTTAAGCCAATATTTGAAGTTTAATTGTTACTTAGTAAACATAATGCCTTGCTAAAGTTTATCTGCGTATCACTATGAAAATACTGGCTTATAAATGTGATTATGAGTCATAAAGCGGAGTGTGTGATGTGAGTCATGCTTTTCTCTGTTGTCTTGCAGCAATGGCTGGAGGCTGCAGACAGCAGGGCAGAGCTGTTCGGCTACCTGAAGGACCAGGTGCCACAGATCTTCTGCCTGAAAAAGGAGTCCAGCCCTCAGGAGGAAGAGGAGCTCATGCAGAGCCGGCTCCTCTACCCTCTGGAGTGCTTCCTGTTTGGAGAGGATCCTCATGAGGGTTTGGAGAAGCTTAAGCAGGGCAGCAGCTCCTCCCAGCTCTGTGGACGTGTCTTCAAAGAGGGAGAGACTGTCTACTCCTGCAGGTCTAAAAACATTTTCAGATTTCTTCTTTAATAAACAAGTTATAACAGCAATAATAATACCAATTATGATAAAATACTAGGTGTTTATTTGCTCGTATTAGTAATTATTAATAATTAATAAGTATGAGTACTGGATGATTAATGTCAATATTTATATTTAAAAAAAAAATGTTTTGGTTGTTGCTAACATTTTAGGCATGAAATGCAGGTATAAAAAAAAAAAAACTGTATTTGGCCCCAGTGGAGGTTACTGGATTTTGTATAAAGCCACAGAGTCGTATTTAAGAAATTACTGGTACATCCTTGCATAATTAATTGGGTATAATAAAATATAAAAAATAAAAGACATGGGGGTATTCTAGTAGGTATTCTCAATAAACAAGGTACTATAGTCAGACAGATGCATATAATATTTTATTAACTATTTAATCTTAATAAGTTATATATATATATATATATATATACACACACACCATAGGACAACAAACAAATCTCAATAATTTGCCAACTACAAAAAAACTTGAGCACGTTAACACAACAATGATGAGTAATTTTAAAATAACTCAAGGAATAAAAAATAAAGGGTCTCAGTTTCATGTGTGTGTACATAAAAAAAGTGTCTTAAAATGAGCACATAGAGCCATTGAAAACAGGTACATGTAATATACTGTATAATGAGGCAAAGGTGTGTTTGCTTCTGCATGGGGCTCTGCATACGTCACCCCGTGTATTGTTGTTATTGGTCGTAGTGTTATCCAATTTGAAAATATGAATTGATTTGACCTACCAACTCGATTTTTTTAAATCAAATCGATTTTTTCCCCAGCCCTAATATAGACTAATGTTTAATTAATGCAGGAGAGGTTGTTATACATTTCAGTTTGGACAGTAACCACAGTGGCATGACTTCAGCCTCAGATAATACACTTTTGTTGTCATTTGCTCGCTCGAGTAACAAATCCTCTTCAACATATTGCAGGGATTGTGCAATAGATCCCACTTGTGTCCTGTGCATGGACTGCTTCCAGGATAGCGTGCACAAAAGCCATCGTTACAAGGTTGGTGTCACTATAAATGTTTGCATTTTTAATGAAATCCAAATGAACATGTTTTTTTGGAACATGTAATTTTGATCGGTTGCAGTCTGCTTCTTCCCCTGTGGATAAATGGAAATACTAGAAAATCACTCATCATTGGTTTTACACATACTGAAGCATCTTATCTTTCCCTTGTCAATTATAGTGTCTATGATTCACTTCTGTTCACAATGTGCTATAATGTCAACTTGATTACCCTCCCTAAACTTTGGGTAAAAAACATAACATATTTCTAGATATACTAAAATCTATGTTTGATATATTTTATATTTATCTGACTTATATTTGACCTTTCATGTTCAAACCCCAGTGTTGCATAATAATGCATTATCACAGCTAACATAGTTAAACAACTTAACTGCTGTTGTGTGTATCCATTACTCCTTACTATGTTTTTCCCAGATGCATGCATCTTCTGGCGGGGGCTTCTGTGACTGTGGGGATGTAGAAGCCTGGAAGATTGGCCCCTGTTGCTCCAAACATGACCCAG